>BSBK01003264.1:0-367500 GCA_027943335.1 Chamaecyparis obtusa
GAGAGGGAATAGGAGGGAGAGAGGGAGAGGGAGAGGGATGGTGGGGAAAGAGGGAGGGAGAGGAGAGTGAGTAGGAGGGAGAGAGGGGAGAGAGAAAGGGAAAGGGAAAGGGAAAGAGGGAGAGAGGGATAGGGACAGGGATAGGGACAATGATAGGGATAGGGACATGGACAGGAAGGGGGAGGAGAGGGAGAGAGGGGGAATGAGAGAGGGAGAGGGAAGGTGGAGGGAGAGAAGATGGAGGGTGGAGGGAGAGGGAGAGGGAGAGGGAGAGGAGAGGGAGAAGGGGAGGAGAGTGAGTAGGACAGTGAGAGAGAGAGGGAGACGGAGAGGGAGGGGGGACAGGGAAGGAGAGGGAGAGGGAGTAGGAGGGAGAGGGAGACAGAGAGGAGAGTAACACTTAGATTCATATGGATCTTTGAATCAGCTTCTAGAGGAATAGTAATTCCATCACAATAACCTGACTGATGTAACCCAAACAATAGTCAAAAGAAAAGATAGAGAAATAGTAATCACAATGTCCAATTCAATGAAGAGAAAACCCCCTTGATTCCACAAGATCAGATTCTGCAGATTTGATTTCTACGTGTTTGTCTTTCTTCTGGGTAGCCTTTGACAACTTAATTAGATTCATATGTATTTTTGAATCAACTTCTAGAGAAACAATAATGCCATCGCCATTCTGCCAGAAAATTAAAAAAACTTTTACAGAGCATATTCATTTTGCAACTAGTAAGGGAAGTTTAAATTTCCTACTTGTGACTGAAATTATACAAGGAATTTTGTGAGCACACCTTGATTTTGGTAGTCGATGGAATTGAGGATTCCATACTTTTCAACAAAACAAAATATGTTTCAACAATAGAGACACGAGTCATTAAAATGTTTAGATAGTTTTCAACTGCAAGATATGTTTGAACTATGTCTACATTATCTCCTCAAAGGGGTGAAAGGGTTCTTGGTTGACATGGTCATCAAGAGGAGACAATTCTTTGATCTGGACCTCTATTGTCTCCTTCTATCAATATTGATGACCTTTCATAGCCCAACTGTTGGATGACCTATAAAATTGGTTGCTAAGGAAAATGTTCAGCAATTTACCAATACATACAAACTCCTATTTGGAATCCAACATTAACATCAACCTTTCAATACAGAAGCCAAATGTTCATTTTGATCCAAATTAGAATCACAATATTCACTACATATAATTCACATTCTAATATGAATAATTATATATAATATTAAAAACTAACAAGACAATCGACTAATACTCTTTATATTAAAAAAAATCTTGAACTATTTTTGTATGGGTATTTTTTAAAAATTATATGCATCTCAAAATTTCATTTACATGTGTATTTGAAATTTTGCATACTTATATTGTGAATTTACATTACAATGCTAAATTAGTTTGATGTTAATGTACTTCAAATTTGGTATGTCAAATTGTGCTTCATATTTAGTATTTGTTACTTTAGAATTAAATTTTACTTTAGAAAAAGGTATTCACTTTTTGTTTACATAATGTACGTATTTTAACTAACATTTAGATCACGTGCATGTTTTAACTAGATTGTGCTAATTGTGCTTCATATTTAGACTTGTTTACTCTAGAACTATTTGAAGAGGGAGGGAGGGAGATAGGAAGAGGGAGCAAGAGGGAGAGGGAGAGGGGGAGGGGGGAGGGGAGGGAGAGTGGGGGAAGAGGGAGGGAGAGGGAGAGAGGAAGGGGGAATGTGGAGGGAGAGGGAGAGAAGAGGGAGGGTGGAGGGAGAGGGAAAGGAGAGGGAGTAGGAGGGAGAGGGAGGGAGAGGGGTAGAGGGGGATGGAGAGGGAGGGTGGGGAAAGAGGGGAGGGAGAGGAGAGGGAGTAGGAGGGAGATGGAGAGGGGGGGAAGAGAGGTAGAGGGAGAGGGGAGAGGGGGAGAGAGGGAGAGGGGAGAGGGGAGAGGGAGAGGAGGGGGAGAGGAAGGGGGAGGGGAGGGGAAGAGGGAGAGGTAAGGTGGAGGGAGAGGGAGAGGAGAGCGGGGGAGGAGGGAGAGGGAGAGGGAGAGAGAGAGAGAGAGAGGAGAGGGAGGTTGGAGGTAGAGGGAGAGGGATAGGAGAGGGAGTAGGAGGGGAGGGAGAGCGAGGGGAATGAGAGAGGGAGAGGGAAGGTGGAGGGAGAGGGAGAAGATAGGGATAGTGGAGGGAGAGGAGAGGAGAGGGAGAGGGAGAGGGAGAGTGGGGTAAGAGGGATGGAGAGGAGAGGGAGGGAGAGGAGAGGAGAGGGAGAGATGGAGTAGGAGGGAGAGGAAGGGAGAGAGGGAGAGGGAGAGGAGAGGGAGTAGGAGGGAGAGAGAGGGAGAGAGGGAGAGGGAGAGGGAGAGAGAGTGGAAGGGGAGAGGAGAGGGAGAGGGAGAGGGAGAGGGAGAGGGAGAGGAAATGGGAAGGGAGGTAGAGAGGGGGGAATGAGAGAGGGAGAGGGAAGGTGGAGGGAGAGGGAGATGAGATGGAGGGTGGGAGGAGAGGGAGAGGAGAGGGGAGTAGGAGGGTGAGGGAGAGAGGGAGATGGAGAGGGAGAGAGGGATAGGAGAGGGAGGACAGGGGAAGAGGGAGGGAGAGGAGAGCGAGGGAGAGGGAGAGGAGAGGGAGATGGAGTAGGAGGGGAGAGGAGAGGAGGGGAGAGGGAGAGGGAGAGGGAGAGGAGAGGGGGGAAAGGGGAGAGAGGGAAAGGGAGAGGGAGAGGGAGAGGGAGTGGAAGGAGAGGGAGAGGGAGAGGGAGGGAGGGAGGGAGGGAGGGAAGGAGAGGGGGGAGAGGAGAGGGAGAGGGAGAGGGAGAGGGGAGATGGGAGTGGGAGAGGGAGAGGAGAGGGATATGGAGTAGGAGGGAGAGGGAGGGGGAGAGGGAGAGGGAGAGGAGAGGGTGTAGGATGGAGAGAGAGGTTGGGATTAATGATGAATGACAAGAAGCTTTGTATATAGGTAGTGTACTTATTGTAGTGTGATTTTTTTTTATCACTTTTCATGTGTTACATTTTTTGGGATACCAATTGGTCCTAGCCTCACTGCCTCTCAAATATCTATAACATCTATAACACTAGAAAGGATCCCTTCATCTCTATTTCTCCATCATTTAGTGCTCAAGGCTTAGTTTTCAACTTGGGATGTCCTTCAAGTTTTCCCTCCCAAAAAGGCTAGCAAAGATGAGCTATATGTACTTTCCTTTGTTGATAATATGGGGAAAAAAATTAAGGAGTAATTATTTTCGACATATGCATGCACAAAATGTTTTATTTATAACATGCTAATCACTTGTATCTTCAAGTTTGTGAGAAGATTACTAGCATAGGCAAGAAATTTTTCAGAGCAAGTTAGAAGAAATTTTTAGTTTTCAAAGGGCGATTCCACTAAAAGTCATGGTTGTAGAAGGATCAAGCTTTTCATCCATGGTCAAGACACCCTAGGTAGTCTACATGGATGGTTTTGGAGATTCATCCTTTGCATGCACACCCAGTTAGCCGCAACATAATTCTGAGCACACTAAAGCCTTAGAGAAGGTCTCTCAAAGACATAATTCTATGGTGTAGGATTGTGCCAATGATATTTTAATGATATTTTTTGAGCCAAAGTTGTAGGAAATTCTGAAGAATCTTGGGGAAGGAGCTTTGCAATGAGTATAGAATTCTACAAATGGAAAGACCTTGATCCCTCTAAGACAATGTTTATGGTTTTCTAGTTTGAGACAATGTTAATTCATGCATGTGATGAGTGTTTTGGCATAATGAGGAAACTCACTAGAACCAAGATGAATTTGGAGGTTAATTCTTCTATGGTGCATGAAATGTTATGCATCTGCTACAACCCCAATATCCTGAAATTTAATCTTAATATGTTTGAGAGTTTTTGGATAGGAAGAAAGGAGGAACTCGATTTCTACAACATTGAGCTAGCCTAAGAAATGGAAGAAAGAAACAGTCCTAAGTTTCTTGTCTCTATCATGGAATGAATTTTATATTCCTAGTGTTTCTTTCTAAACATATGAAATAAGCATCTGAATCACCTCATTCAAATTGAGTTTGAAATTTAAAAATTAAAAAGAAATGAGATAAACTTCAAAAAATACCCATATGGAAAATAGGAAGGTGTATCATCTTAAAATGGAAGAACTTCCTTGTTAAGAGCATTTATCCCTCTGATTAAGTGGTCTGGAGTCATCTCAAGCACCTTGATTGGTTCTTTGCATGGATCTGGCTCTTTCCCCCCTGTTCTGCTTCTCTCTCCCTATTTCCAGACTAATTTCTATAGACTTTCTCTAAGAATCTAAAGGTCTTGTCTTTCTAGGTCAAGGATGATCTAGTCCCTGACCTAGGTCAAGGATGACCTCATCCTTGACCTAGGGTAGAGACTACCTCATCCCTAACCCCAAGTCCAAATTTTAGTTTCCATAAGTTTCAGGATGTCAGGTTTCAAAAAATTTTATTTTCCCGCTTTTGGGTCGGCTGTTTTGGTCTCCAAAATAGTAAACTCTTAATTTCATTTAAACTAGGTCCATTTTTAAAGGGTTAAGGCCTAATTGGAACTTAATTCCCCAAGGTGTCCCCTCTAGAGGATTGTGCCCTAGATCACTACAAAAGAAAGCCTTCCTCTCTCATTTTTATATCTCATCTCATACCAAGCGACTTCATGATCAATAGCTCTCAAGGAGATATTCACAAGCCATCAAGTTCTCTCTTAAGTAAGATCAAGCAAGCATTCAAGAAATCATCATTTTCTCCATCAAAGTTCTCCATTGAAGATCAAGGATTCAAGCATTCGAGCCTTTGAGGGGATTTGGTTCAAGCATTCAAGATTCATCATTCAAAACCCTAGATCTAGCCATCATGGTGGTGTGATCTTCCTTCAAGATTCTTTGTTCATCTTCAAGATCCATTCATTCTTCTCTCATGATGGATTCCAAGCATAAAAATATGGAGGTTTTGATTTACATATGTTAATGTTGTGTTCAAGCTTTCATATCAACATACTTTTTTACATTTCAAATACAATTGCATATCTATTGAATATCATAGCTTTGTTATTAGATCTACTTCTACTACTTACTAGAATTCTCTATTTCAATTCCATTATTAAGGTTGATTCCAAACTAGGGTTTGACCAAGGCAAACCCCTCATCCAAAAAAAAACCATTTTTCTTGCAGGTACAGGTATAGGATAGTGATTGAAGTGCAGATCTAGATACCCTTTTTGGTGAACTTCCAAGATCCACGAACAAAATTTTTGTTGGAGCTAAGAGGGCTAGGATCTTGCCCTGGGGTAAGACCTCATCCCGCTATCTGGGTCAAAGATGACCTGACCTCAAAAAGACAAGATTTTTCTAGGTTTTCTCTGTCTCGACATTTTTTGTCCACAACAAGTTGCAGAATTTCCTGAAACTATGCATAGACATCAGAAAATAGTGATTTCTTCATCAACCTTCTTTAGAGATAAGTATTTCTATTTTATTTAGTTTGTATGTCCACAACATTTTCCATCACTCATCATATCACTATACTATATCACACTATCCATAGAGGTGAATAACTATAACCATTTCATCTCTATTCAGAAGGAAAAATGGTTATTGAGAGTGGACTATTAAATGAAAGATGATAATCTTGAAAACACTTCTTTTCTTATTCTCATTTGTTGTAAAAAAATGTATTCTTGTAGTGGAAAAAAAAGGAAATATAGGAGTAGAAAGAAGATTTAATTGCAAAACTTTTTTTTTGGAAGTAAGAAAATTGAGGACTTAGAAGAATGAAGCCTGGAATAGGAAAACTTTTCAAAGAGGCTTCCAAGGAAATTGGAAAGAAAGGGAAACTATCTCGGCCAGTAATATAGGTAGAGATTGTAATCCCAATATTTAGTAGTAATTATTCTAATTTTCGTGTAGATTTTCATAGAAATTGTGTTCATTTGGAATGGAGAGAGTTTACTTAGATTACCAACTTGGTTTATACTATTACCTCGTAGCATCATGTCAATAGTCGAGTACCCAATATGATAAAACTCAATCTTTTTGCAAATTCATTTTCTCTTTAGGAAAATATTTCTTTTTTTCATGAAATTTTATATGTACTCTACCTTACCAAATCTCATTGGGAACTTTGACAGTAAACTTGACCATAAACCATCTTGCATGAATACTTTTCAAAGAGGCAACATGAATACTATCCATAACCTTCTCATGAATACTTTTCAAAGAGGCAATATGAATAATATTTCTTTTTTTCATGAAGTTTACCTTACCAAATCTCGTTGGGAACTTTGATAGCAAACTTGACCATAAGTTAAGGAAAATTTCATTGATCTTTTATTTCTCTTACTTCCACCATAGATTCTTGCTCCCATAAAAATAAATTAGAGTGATTAAATTTTTTTTCTAAGGGGTGTTATCACTCCGTAAGACCGTAAGTCCTCCTGCTACTCTATACATTTTTTTTTAAGATGGGGTCTCTAAGTGATATAAATGGCTATCACAAAGGAGCATTATGTTGAGAGGATCATTTATATCCTTCTCTAATTTTACCATTGTGTTTTAGGGAACACGCGGGTTCCTTAAGCCCAAATTTTGAAATAAGCAGTTGTATAAATCATTTTATGTAAAAATCATCTTTTAACTTTTTCTCTGTATCACTTAAGTACTATTTAAGGTTGGTTTATGTCTTTCCTAACTTATGTGATGCGGCTCATATAGATGAAGCTGGAAAATTCAACTACTTTTAAACTTAGTATCAACCTTATAGTTTCTTTTTAGATAAGTCATTATTAAAATTGGTAGTACCAGTGATGTAAAAATGTTTCCTAACCAAAATCCATTTACATTACTTGTTGGAAGATTTATGAGTATGTTAGAGTTTTGGATTTGGGTATGCTAATGATAATGTTTTCTCATTGATGGTGAGGTATTTCTATGAGATTTTTGCAAATCATCTATAGAGGTTCACAGAAGTTGGTTCAACAGTTTGAGTAAGATATGATCAAGTTTTTGGTTACTGGTGCTATAGTGTTCCTGTGAATATCAAATAAGTATTTAGTTCGGTATGAGTTGGATTTGATGTTTCAGAGGTTGTGAAGCTGGTGATTCCATGTTTTATTGTCATTGTGTTCACTATTGGTGTTTTTTATGACTCAAAATACAACATGCTATCTTTTGTTATGTCTGAGTTTGGTATCTTAGTGTTCCTATTGATAAGAGATAAATATGAGTTTGGATTTCGTATTGGAGATGATGGGAAGGTTATGGATAGTATTCATGTTTCTTTTCAATGTTATTGGATTGTGTGATGATCATGGTGTTGATTTGCATTGGTTGAGATTATCGAACTTGCTACTTTAGTAGTGTGTTGGTCTTTCTTCATTTAGGTCCTAGTCTACTTAATGAAGTAACATGTTGTGATTCTTGATGCTACTTCGGTAGCACTTGTAGATGTTCAAAGTTTAAGATTTAGGTCATGTCTAAGTCTTAGTTGACTTGATTTGGATCACATTGGAGATTAAGCATAATGTTAGTATCTTTTATTGTATTAGGTCTTTGTCGACCTAGTGGTTGGTTATTCTTTATAATCAATATAAATGAGAGATCATTTTGTAATTGAGAGTATGTATGAAAGAGAAAGGATGGTGTATATATGTGTTATAAATGTAAGCTAGAGTTTGTATTTCATTGGAACTGTATTGGCATATGAGTTTCTATTTGTTAGTTTGATTATAAAGGATTGTATGTCCACCCCATTTTAATTGAAGATAGATCGGTGAACTTGACTAAGGGCCAGATCTGAGATTGTATTGTGAGAAGTGAACTCTAGGCAATGAGCCCACAAATTAGGATGTAAGCTTGTAGTTTAAGTACATCCCTTGTTCTCTATGTTTCTCTTAACTAGGTAGTACTTTTAATAGGGTACACTCATCTAGTGAGTTTGACTGCCAATGGGGTTTTTCCTAAATCGGGTTTCCTCGACAATAAATACTTATGTTCTGTGATTTGTGTTGTGGATCTTGCATTATTGTTTATCTTTCAAATCTAAGTAGCTAAAGTGAAATTAAAGTAATTAGGTACACATAACCTATTCACCCTCCCTCTTAGTTGTGATTGCCTCCTTTTGGACCTAACAATTTGTATCAGAGCTAAGTCCTTTTTAAAGAAGTTTGACTGCTTAAAGGAGATTTGTCATGACAAGTATGAGTCGAGAGAGTTCAAAGTTTGATGGAAATAATTACCTAATTTGGAAGGATCAGATGACTACCTACCTAATATGCATGGGAATAGGAGATGAATACTAACAAGTCACTAAGAAGCCTTATACTATTTTGAATGACCTAACAAATGCTACTGTAGATGAAAAGAAATTTTTTAAGGAGAACATGTTAGCAAGAGAGGAACTGATCAACACCTTATCAAATTCATAATATGCACACATTTATGGATTAAGGACTGCACATGAGATATGGACAAAATTAGAAACTATTTATGAAGGTGATACTTATGTTAAGAAAGTTGCAGAGACTAAAAGCTAAATATGAAGACATTAAAATGAGTGGAGAGACTGCCTCAGTTTATTTGCAAAGAGAATTGTTTGGTCTATGAAATCAAATGTGTTGGAGGCAAATTCATAGATAATGAAGTTGTTGACAAGATTATGACATATGTGCCTACATGTTGTAGTGAGAAGGTTGCTGCTATTGAAGAATTGAGAACCATAAGACCTATTTCAAGAAAATCTTTAGCTGCAAGACTTTGTGCCTATGAGATGACTAAACTTAGTAAGGAACTTTCAAAGGTTGAAACTACATTCAAAGCTAGTGTGACCAAATATGACCAGGGAGAAAGCTCTAAAAAAGATGAAATTCAAACACTATGCTAAGGATTGGGAAGAAATCATGGAAGAAGAATGGAATATTGATGAAATTGAAGCCTTGATTGCAAGAAGTCTACCTAAGGGCTCTGGTAAGTATGAAGGAAGATTACCTTTGAAATGTTTCAATTGTAATAAGATTGGTCATATTGTATCTAGATGTCTGAACAAGAATTACAAGGATGTTACAAACAAGTATAAGAAATATCATTCTAAGGATCATAAGATAATCCTAATGAAGAAAAAGCATTGGTTTCAAGAGTTGTTAAAAGAGATGAATGGGTCTTTGATAGTGGATGCTCACATCATATGACTGGTGACAAAGATAAGTTTTTGTAGTTTGAGGACTATGATGGAGGTGTTGTTATATTCGGTAGCAATGCTCCTTGTTTGATTAAAGGAAAATGATCTATTACTCTTGATGGTAAAAATAGTACCAATGATGTCTTGTATGTTGAAGATTTAAGTCATAACTTGCTGAATGTTGGAAAGATATTAGATAAAGGTTACAAATTGAAATTCATGAATGAAATCTGCAAAATCATTGAAAGTAGAAGAAATCTTATTGCATCAAATACATAAACTACGATAATCTATTTCATTTGAGAACTATTGAGAATAAATATTTGATTGCTAAGATTGATGATAGTTGGTTATGACATAGAAAACTTTGTCATGTGAAATTTGATAATATGGCGAAGATTAGCACTAATCATGTTGTGAGAGATTCTCCCAAACTATTAAAGCTTAATAATATGTGCAAAGAATATCAATTGAGAAAGCTAACTGGATCTACTTTTAAGAAAAAGATATATTTTTTAAATGGATTGTTGGATTTAGTACATACATATCTATTTAGTCCTACTAAGACAAGAAGCTACTTCGGTGATAGATACTTTATGATGTTTTTTGATGACTATTCAAGGATGATGTGGGTTACATTTTTGTAAGAGAAATTAGAAGCCTTTCAGAAAATTTAGATATTCAACATACTGGTGGAGATTGAATTCAGAAGAAGATTGAAATGTCTGAGATCAAATAGAGGTGGAGAGTTTACATCTGATAATTTTTATGCATTTTGTGAAGAACATGGGATAAAGAGATAAAATTTTGCACCCCAAACCCCGCAATAGAATGGTGTTGTTGAGTGAAGGAATAAGACTATTCTAGACACAGCTAGAACTATGATGATTGAAGGAAAAGTACCACAAATACATTAGAGAGAAGCAGTGTGCACTGCAATATATACTTTAAACCAAGTACAAATTAAGCAAGGAGTTATTAAGACTTCTTATGAACTTTGGTATGGTCATATTCCTATAATGAAATACTTTAGAATTTTTTGGAAGTAAAAGCTATATTAAGAGGGATGAAGATACTAGAAAGTTTGATTGTATAAGTGATGAAGTAATATTTTTTGGTTATTCTACAAAGAGAAAGGCATATAAATTTTATAAATATAGACTAAAGAAGATTGTTGAAATTGCAAATGTGAGAGTTGATGAGAATGAGCAGAGATCAAAAAGGAATTGTAGGCATGATATGACTAAAGATGACAATCAAATTGTGGAAATACAAAATCAGAATTAGGATGGATTGAAAGAACATAGAGAACTAGAAGGAAACAAAGTGAATGTTAATGCCAAAGGGTCTGCTACACAGTGTATACCAAAAGCTCCAAGGTATGTAAGGATTAATCATTTAGAAGATATCATTATTGCTTATAAGAATAGAGGTGTTGAGACTAGAAGAAGAATTTCTAGAGATGAAACTTGTTTGCTATTTGAATTTGAGCCTAAAGATGTTAAAGAAAAATTTATTGATCAGAGTTGGATGAAAGTAATGAAGGAAGAACTTGATAAGATTGAAAAGAACAAGAAATGGATCCTTGTTCCCAAACCTACTGACAAGAATGTGATTGATACAAAGTGAGTATTAATAAATAAGGTGAATGAAGATGGTAAAGTAGTTCAAAACAAAGCAACACTAGTATGTAAAGGTTATTAAAAAATGGAAGGTATAGATTTTATTGATACTTTTGCTCATGTTTCTAGACTTGAAGCTTTTAGACTACTTCTTGCATGTGCATCTTATTAGAAATTTAAGGTCTATCAGATGGATGTTAAGTTTGCATTCTTAAATGGTGAACTAGAGGAAGATGTTTATATTGAGTAACCTGATGGTTTATTCTAACCGAAGAAGGAGATATGGTTTAAAAATTGCAGAAATCTTTATATGGATTAAAGCAAGCTCCTAGAGCCTAGTATGCTAGATTGGGAAAATATTTAACAAAGATTGGTTTCAGGAAAGGTACGTCAAACAATAATTTATATTTCAAAATAGTTGATGGAAATGTCTTGATTGCTGAAGTATTTGTTGATGATATCATATTTGGTGGAAATGATGAGTTGAGTAGAGTTTTTGCTAATGAAATAAAAAAGAATTTGAGATGTCTATTATTGGTGAAACAAAACTCTTTCTTGGATTGCAAGTTACACAACTAGATAAAGGAATTTTCATTACTTGGTCTAAGTATGTCGGAGAATTATTGAAGAAATTTTGTATGGAATATTCAAAACCGATAGGAACCCCTATGGTTACTTGTAAGATGACTAAGGATGGTGATTCTTCTTGTGTTAATCAAACATTGTACAGATCTATGATTGGTGGACTGCAATATCTAGCTTACTCTAGACTAGACATATCAAATGTTATTGGAATTGTTGCAAGATTTCAAGTTGAACCAAAGGAATCTCATATGGTTGTTGTGAAAAGAATTTTTAGAAATTTGAAGGGTACAGTTGACTATAGATTATGGTATGCCAAATATGACAACTTCATTGTATGTGCATACATTGATGTCAACTGGGCAGGTAATATAGATGATAGAAAATGTACCAATGGAGGTGCATTCTTCTAGGGTAAGAAATTAGTTTATTGGACTACTAAGAAAAAAGATTGTATTTCTCAATCTACTGCTAAATTTGAGTATCATTTTTTCTATAATTAACTATAATCAAGCTATTTGGATGAAGCAAATGTTGAAGGACATAAGGATAAACATTGATGAACCTTTCGTTATTCATTATGATAACTCTAGTTCTATAAATATTTCAAAGAATCATATTCTGCATTCAAAGACAAAGCATATTTTTATTAAGTATCATGTCTTGAGGGATAAGGTAAATGAAAAAGAAATGAAGTTGTAATTTGTGTCTTCTAAGGAAGAGATTGCTGACATCTTTACAAAGCCTTTTCTCAAGGATAATTTTGAGTATCTTAGGGAAAATTTTGGGGTGATAGCCCCTCTGAATCAGAGCTAATGATGTTGAGGATAGAATCAGTCCAGAAAATTTATCAGAACATTATTTTCTAGATTGATGAGTTTTGGGGACTACTCCTTAGGGGTAGTAGTTTTATGGCTATTTCTTGGTTTGCTACTTTCTATAGCTTTGGTCCTTTTCCATTAATGTCAAAGGGGGAGAAGTTGTGTGAAAAATAGAAGAAACATCAAAGATTGTAGAGATTGTGTTGAAGCTGGATATTCAAAGTGATCAAGTGGATATAATGCAACTATACTTTGAGTGATCAGGTGGATATAGAGTTGACTTTGTGTATTGATCATTTTTTTACTACATATGTTACCATCAATGCCAAAGGGAGAGATTGTTAGAAGATTGTTGAGCATGTCAGAGTTTTGGATCTGGGTGTGTTGACATTAATATTTTATCATTGATGTCAACATACTTGTTGTTGTTTTAGATCATGTATTTAGGATGTTTGATAAGGAGGATTTTAGTTGTTCAAATTCTATGTTGAATATCTTGAGATGTGATGGTGTGGTATTGTTCTGAGATGTTTGTAGATCATCTACAAAGGTTCGCAAAAGTTGGTTCAACAGTTTGAGTAAGATATTATTGAGTTTCTAGTTACTGGTGTCACAATGTTCCTGTGACCAATGGATGAGTCTTTGGTTCGGTATGACTTGGATTTGATGTTTCAGAGGTTGTGAAGTTGGTGATTGCATATTTTCTTATCATTGTGCTCATAGATGGTGTTGTTCATGACTCAGAGTACAACAAGCTATCTTTTGTTATGTCTGAGTTCAATATCTTAGTGTTCTTGTTGACAAGAGATAAAGATGAGTTTAAATTTTGTATTGGAGATGATGTGAAGGTTTTGGATTGTATTCATGTTTCTTGTTAGTGTTCTTGGATTGTGTGATGATCATTTTGTTGGTTCACATTGGTTGAGATGATCATATTTGCAGCTTTAGTAGTGTTTTAGTGTTTCTTCATTTAGGTCCTAGATGACTTAATGAAGTAACATGTTGCAATTCTTGAAGTTGCTTTAGTAGGAATTGTATGTATTCAAGACTAAAGATTTGGGTCCTATATAAGTCTTATCCAACTTTATTTGGATCGCATTGTAGATTGAGCATAATGTTTATATTTTTTATTGTATTAGATCTCAGCTGACCTAGTGGTTGGTTATTCTTTATAATTAGTATAAATGAGAGATCATTTTGTAATTGAGAGTATGTATGAAAGAGAGAGGATTGTGTATATGTGTGTTCTACACTTAAGGTAGAGTTTTTACTTTATTAGAACTGTATTGGCATAGGAGATGTTATTTGTCAGTTCGGTTGTAAAGGATTGTATGTCCACCCCATTATAATTGAAGATAGATAGGTGAGCCTAATTGAGGGCCCAACTTGAGATTGTATTGTGAGTAGTGAGCTCTAGGCAGTGAACCTACAAATTGGGATGTAAGCCTGTAGTTGCAAGTACATCCTTTGTTCTCTATTTTACCCTTAACTGGCTAGAAATTTTTAATTAAGTACACTCATCTAGTGGGTTTGATTCCCACCGAGGTTTTCCTTTAACTGGGTTTCCTCAAGAACAAATCTTTGTGTTTTGTGCTTTTTGTTCTGGACCTTGCATTATTATTTATCTTTCAGATCTAAGTGGCTAAAGTGAAATTAAAGTAATTAGGTACACACAACTGATTCACCCCCCCCCCCCTCTTAGTTGTGCTTGCCTCCTTTTAGGCCTAACATTATTGTCATCCTTCTAATTAGATTGTGTATGGAATGTTGTTCTTTGGTTGTGTCTAAGAAATCATCATAAATTGAGCTTGCCAATAATCTAGTGAAGAAATGATATATCTTCCAAATATACAAAATGTAGTGCAATGTATATGTTAATTTATTGATCTTGATTCTCTTTTGTATTTGAACATTATGGGGGGTACAAGTTACTTTCTTCATACCACTTTCTAATTGGATTAAGCAATTATAGAAACTTGCAAACCAACTTAACCTATTAGGGTGAAATTAAAACTCCATTTCATAAATTAAACTATAAATGAAAATGGGATAGCTTAGAAATAAAATGGTGAGCTCATTTTAATTCAATATTTTATACTGAAATGGTATGTGGTTGTCCTTTTCTCTGCATAATTTTTTTGCTCGATTTTGTTTTAGTGGAAGATGATTTGGAATTCTTGTTCGCCTTGTTAATCTAAATGTGTATCTATGCCATGTCATTTGGTAAAACATCAATCTTTTGTAGTTCCACCAGCATACAAATATGGATTCAAATTCTTGTAAATATAGATCATTGGCTTCTTTATTAAAATTCTTATCGCATGGGTGGTTTGACAAAAGAAAAAGGTACAAGTTGTTAACACTTAAACTCACTAGGAACAAATTTAACATACCTATTTTGGATTTATGGGAAAAGTCTTTTAAATGAATCATTACAAATATAACAACTTGTGCTTGAGTGTTTGACCATTTCACCATTAAGTTTACATATATAAAAAGGGAGAAATTTGTGATTAAAATAGGTGGCTTATTTGTTAATTTTATTGCAAATTCTTTCTTGTAGGTTAAATTGTACCTACAAGATGTGTGAACGAGTCTAGACTAAAATATAGAATTATTTGATGTGTTGCAAAGGATGATAATTACAAAATGAAACTAATTTATATCATGCTCCTTGGGTTTATGTGACTATAATTCTTGAGACAAGTGTTTGTAGTTTCTTCTTTTTCATTATTTTATACCCTTACTTTAGATGAATATGGAAATTTTTAATTAAAGGGTGTTGAATGTGTGCTTTCAAAGAAGGGTAGGAAATGAAATTCTCTTACACATTCTACCTACCAATAGAAGATGATTTTAATTGTTTTGGCCAAAGCTCTTGTATATGTATTATTTTATATGTTGGTTATTGGTTTAACTCCATGCAACACAATGTTAGTTACTACATAGACATAGGTGTTATGTATTTTAGTTCACTATTGCACTAAATCCATCCAATCCACTAGTTCCAAGTTGGTAGGCTTCTTGGATAGGGTCGACGCACTCTATGTGTCAAGTTGAGCCTCACGAGAGCTAACCACTATGTGGTTGGGTGGAAAAAAGCACTTGGACCATACTCTCATCTCGAGTATTGCAGATGGATAGAGGTCCAATGGCTAAAGGAGACAGGGATTCGTATCTCATGTATTCATAATTTGTCCAATATGGCCCATTGTGTTAAATGATGTAATTTGGCATTCTATTTGATCTATATTGTGTACTTGATGCTCGACAAGTAGTTCAACATCCATTTCAGCTCCTTGATATAATATGAACTAGTTGTTATTTGTATTTGTACTACTAGGGTATTCGACAATTTTGGTCGACACCTCTTCTTTGTTTATGATATCATGTATTTACTTACACTTATTCAACATGTAGGTCAAACCATGTACTTTATTTTCATGGATTACATGAAATTATTTTAACACCTCACTATGTTTATTTGACTCTTGACTTATTTGAATGACTTTTATGTGCTTTTAGAAAAATGCTTATATGGCACATGTTGTAGAAAAAGCAGTTTTTACATGTTATTGCTTGTTAAGAACTTTTTTCTTGCATAATTTTTTGATCTTTTCCATTCATTTGAGTAGGGCCTCTTAACAAGGTTTTTAGCAGTCCAAACACATTTCTTCTTCAACCTCCCTTCCATTTCATTCTATGTCATCAAGTAGTCTGAATCCCTAATTTTTTATGTTCTTCAAATTTCTTCTCTTCGGATTGTCTATTTGTCAACACCATCTTTAAATTCAAGTTTCTGGAGCATAAGGAAATAAATAGAAAGTATGATGAATGATAGTGTTTCTTTTCTTATGCTTTCTATCATTCATTTTGATGAGGGATTGTGATCTAAAATGTTGATGTATAAACAATCACACAATCAAATTTAAAAACAAAGGCAGATTCTCTTATAGATTGTGGAAATCTACTTGCTCTTTCTTAGATCCATTTTGTACAAATCATGTTTAATGTTTTACCTTGTAAAAGCATCAATTCTTCATCATCACATCCATGACCTTCAAATATTCTCTTATGCCTATTGGGTTGGCGAGTAGAAGATATGTGGAAAGAAAAATGAGCCCGTATTAATTTTAAATGCCTTGAACACTTTACCTTATTGAAACATATATCATATTATTTAAAATATCATTTTTAGGTTTTTTATTCTCAACTCATGTTTCATTCCTGATGCATAATAAAATCATTTAAAATTAAATGAGTTAAATAATTTTACTTTTCACCAATCTTTATAGTCAAATGTGAGTATTAACATTATGCAAATCATAAAAACATTGACAACATTAACTTGATCAGGAATGATTGGTGGACAAAATTTGAATTGCAACTTGAGTGAGAAACTCTATGTTGGCCCTTTGTTCCAAGCGACTAGAAATAAGGAAGGTTCACAGTCTACGAATGACTCTACTGGTGTTCGAGGTGATGGAGTTGACACGGATGTTGGGGACCCACATGGGGGTGTCAATCAAGGTGGGGAGGTCCTCCACATGCTAGTAATATGTCTTCCTTAGTCCAAATTCCTGCAAACACCTCACGCCCTTGGGCTTTCCTTTTTGGCATTAAACCAAGTGGGAAATCTTCCTTCCCTCAAACATGAAACATCTCTGATCCTTCCCAAGGGAAGTTTTCAATTGTTGTCCCCAACCTGGTTATTTATCACAATATTGCCCTTATGGCTCTCACATTGGTCAAAAAATTTATGGGTCCCAGACCCAATATTGATGTTGTGCAGGTTTTTGATAAGAAAAATTGGGACCTTAAGGGACAAGTAGAAATTGTTGCCATGCTAGAGGGATTTCTCTCCTTTTCCTTTTCTTTCCAAGAAGATATGTTAGAGGTTTTATGCGGCATTCCTTGAATGGTCAGTAAATCAGCCTTGGCCCTCTAGAAATGGTCACCCAAGCTAGATTTGAATGAATCCTTTGTCCAAGCCACAACGACCTTTCTGATGTCTTTACCCAATTAATAGTACATATAGTCTAGTTAAGAACTACAACATTCATGTTTAAAACTACCTGAATAAGGGATTTAAAAACTCTAGCTAAAGAGCTATCTTGTTAGAGGATTTTCACTTTAGATCTGTTAAGATCCTACTCACCCTATTAGGAGTGATCCCGCTAAAGGATTTCACTTTCCAATCTATTAGAATCAACAAGTAGATAATGGTCTAATATTTGCACTCAATGCATGACAATCCAATGAATTCTAGATCAATTACAATTCTATGAATACTGCATTGTCTCTGTACTATCTCCAACAATCTTCACATATCATCGCAACAACACTGCAACTCACTCCAACATTAATTCTTAACCATTTATATACTTGTTCTAGGTTGGTGCTAGAACCCTAAATCATTTTACAAGTCGGCCCTCAAATCCAACTTATCATTAAGAGAGAATGTGCCAAAATAAAAATTATACAACTTTGATGTCGACCTAAAACATTAAAATAAAAAAATATGTCAACCCGCCACAAACATTTAACCACAACACCGATCTAACCATGTCCACTGGTTCACTGTTCTAACTGCCAATTTCACTTCAATCTTCAATAACTTTCAAAATTATTCAAAATAACTCATGTGATCGTATGAATAAATAGATATGCCTTTGTAAATGTTAACTTTATGACTGCGCAGCTTAACTCAGTCATCTTCTCCAGAAATAATTCATTGTTGTTTTCTTTCTACACTGTCACAGATTGACTTGACACTTAGTCATTCTTCAATCAAATCCTTCAATTCTATCGGTAAATCTGTTAGCTTGACATAAACAAAACATGTTTCCAGCAATGACAACACCCCAACATACTCATGTGACCAAAACACATATGACCTTCATCAAATGCCAACACTTTGCCTTCTTCAAATTTTTAACCACATGTCCATTTTAGGCACCAAAATGAGATGTGCAATGTGATGTTTGT
This sequence comes from Chamaecyparis obtusa, assembly GCA_027943335.1. Classification (NCBI taxonomy): domain Eukaryota; kingdom Viridiplantae; phylum Streptophyta; class Pinopsida; order Cupressales; family Cupressaceae; genus Chamaecyparis; species Chamaecyparis obtusa. The sequence goes on from BSBK01003264.1 coordinate 18,195, forward strand.
GCATGAAATGTTTGTTTTAAAGAACCAAAAAGAGATATGAATGAATTTTAGATTAAAAGGATTACCCTATTTCCAAGCCACATGCTAAAAAAGAGAAGTTAGTACCAAAAAGGCCTAGCAATTAGTTCTCATAAGCATAATTAGTACTCACATCAACACACATATTACCATACTTATTTGATAGCTTGATCAATTGGTCTATATACAAATTATGGAGCTCTTCCTATCCAAACCTACTTGCAATCAATCAATTGCAAATTTTTGAGATGGTTCTCAAATTTTCTTTATATGTCTCTCTCTCTTTCACTATTCTACAAGTTCTTGGACTTTGACCTTTTTGTGCTTAGGAGGACCATTGTATTTTGTCGTTATAGTCAAGTGTATCATTTCATTACAGAGGATGTGTCTTTCAAAGCTATCAAGTGTAGCTTTCTAATATAGAGAGTGTGTAGACAGAGATAAGAGAATTTAAGATAGAAGAGAAATTTGTAATTGGCCAAGTGTGTTGTTTTGTCAAGATGACTACGGTAATCCATTAAGGTATTTGTGTTGATGCAAGGATGTATGTTTTGATTGTGAATAATGTTTGTGGTGACCCAGTATGTAAAGTGCATCAATCAGATTTTTGTTACCTGGGAAAAATAATCACAAAGATCAGGTATACAAATAATAGAATTTTAATAAAAACACAGTATATCGATATTTTAGAATAAGAGATAATCAACTGTCACAATAAAAATCAACAGATATAATAGCCCATAGATTCACAACATAGAGAATAAAATTACAATAAATATGGAAAAGATGCTCAACGATCCAATGTGCTAAGTGAATTGATCTTTGTGGATGAATGTGATCATTCTGATGTGTGAGCATCTTCTAGTTGTGTCAAATGCGGTAATTTGATTATGCAAGTGTGTTTCTGAAACCTGTATCAATGTAAAAAGAAACCTATGTCTACGTCGAAACAAAGAAATTGTCAATTTTAAAGGATTAGTGCTTTACATCAGGTTCACCATTTTGTAATTGGGTAACGGAGATTAATAGAAACCTATAATAACACATAAAATATCAACTACAAAGAGATTGTTATAGTAATTAGTCTTTCAATACTCAAGAAAGGATGCAAGATAAATAATAAATATAATCAGTCAAATGTTATGAAATCAATCCAAAACATGAATATGAAAACCTATGAAATCCTTCCTTTTTGTTCTCCTTATGAAATGTGGGCTCTCAAAATTGAGCTCAACATCATGCCAACATAAGAATCCAAAGAAATTGTGGTTACCAAAATCAAAAGTTTGGCTCTCTATTTATAATATTTTAGGGGTTTCAACTAAGAATCCATGATGGAAGGGTTGATTGAATGTGATTGGGGAGTTGAACTCGGAGTGACTGGGAGTTCAACTCCACTTGACTACCTTGATTGAGGGATTGATTGTTCTACCAGCAAATAGATTGAGAGATGACTTGAATAGACTGGTGAGTTAACAAATAGTATGGATGAGTTAATTGATTGCAAATCAATTAGAAGACTAAATTGACTAGACTTAACTAATTGTTGAAGGGGGAATTAACAATGAGGGTTGAATAGTTATGAGAGAGAATTGTGTAATGAATTGAAAGTTAGTATGAGTTAGCTTTGGAGGAATAAATCATGATTAAATAAATAAATAATATTTATTTATGAGATGAATAATTAGTTTTTGATTAAGGAAAATAGGTTTTAAAGGGTGCCTGAAACCCTTTAGACATCAAAATATTTTCAATGAAGCTTGAACAAAAGATACAACAGACCAACGGTGAAATAGGTCATCAACCAAAATAAGGTGACCAGGGTGGCCTCACAGATAACACAGTACACTTCTGCCACCTAATAAAATTCAATAAAACCAATTAGGACCCCTTAATCCCAATAGAGTGAGATCTAAGAAGTTGATTAGAGGGCTGCTAGGAACGTTTGCATTTTTTACCTTTAACCTTTGTCCAACCTTCCTCCAGCAGAGAAGCCTCCTTCTCCCAATCCAAAGCATCGACATTTGACCCAACCAGAGAAGTAGGCAAAACCACACCAGAAACATTGCCCACTAGAACCCGACCAGCAGAGGGAGGGGCAACAGCAGCAGCCACATCCAACAACGGATCAATAGCTTGGTTAAATAGAGCAAGGCTATTAACGCCATCAGCAACCACAAACGGGGGGGAATCCTTAAGAGAAGAGTCTTTAAGGATAGAGTAATGCTAAACCAAATCCCCAGATCACCAAGAAGGTCTTTTCTTTGATTTCCTCAATTCCATAGGGCAACGCACAGTAATATGTCCAGTCCCAGAGCAGACCCTACAATGGAAAGGAATTCCTTCATAGTCTAGAGTCTGAATCCAAGAACCATTAGGGACCTCAAGTTTGATCTTCTTAGGGAGGCCCTTCGAAGTATCAACCACCACGAGGATGCAAGCATAAGTAGTATGCAAAATATTAGATGATTTAGAATCCACCATTTAGAAGTCACCAATGGCATCTCCCACAGCTTTAAGAACCGAATCTAGCCATAGGTGAAGGGGAAGATTCAGGAGCCTGACCCAAAGAAGCATATGAGAAAAGGATTCAGATGCAGGGTCGAACCCTCATGTTAGGGTTTGGCCAACAAAGGGTAATGATCCTCCCAGCTAAAGCAACTACACAAAATAGCCCTCCTGTCATCAGCAACATCAAACTTTACTATGAAAAAACCCCTACCCACAGGGTAAATCTGGACAAATTCAAAACTCAACGGGTCCCAGTGCTTAGATATCCAAGCATGAAGAGCCTGAAGGGAAGGCCAGAAGCCTTGAAATCTAAAAATAGCTACCCTCTCAAAGAATTCCTTAATCGTATGAGCAATTTCTTCATCTATCTTAGCCCCCAATTCCAATCAGATAGGAAGGCTAACTGGGACAGGAGTAACAATCAATGACAAAACTAGACTATCCACAATCGGAACCCCCAATCCATGGACATCAACTTCAAAAGCTGCCACATCCGCAAAAGAGGCAGCTTTACCACCTGCAGCAGAAGCAGAAGCCCTAACCCCCGTTCTATCGCCAGATGAGCCAAGCAAGGGCCGAACAGATGTGACCCCAATAGAAGGGTCCACTGAGGAAGTAGAGTAGGAAGGAGCCATGGCAGCGCGCGCAAGAGTGCAAGAGTGTCGGAGCAGCACGACAGCTTGCAGGAGCAGCACCAGAGCGGGAGCGCGTAGGTACAGAGGTGAATAATTAGTTTAATTAGATAAATATAATCTATTTAATTGTGAGATGTATTTGATTTAATTATTACATAAATGAAATAATTAGAAAAAGTGAACATTAATTAAATGTGGTTATTTAGTTAATTGCATAACATAGGTAATAATTAAATAATGTTTTAACAATTTAATCAGTTTATAGATGAATATTTGATGAAATATTGCTTGGACATTTAATAATTAAGGTAATTAATTAAAATTGTTTAATTATAGAATTTAGGAGAAATGTTGATTTTCACTTTGGAAAATTGTAGAAAGACATGATTTATTAAATAACAAAGATTATTAAATAAATTAAAGAGGAATGTTAGTAGTGTCATCACATTAAGGCGATAGGCCATTTATACATGTCTACATATAAGTGGTGAGAATACAATTTATTTTTGTCATATTCTTTCTCTTATTATTTTGCTTTCTATTCGACTTCCAAATCTTGAGTGACCTTCATAGACAAATGTTACAAGAATCATCACTGGATAATGGTATGAATTTTACTAACAAAATCCCAAGACATTTATAAGAAAATTAATCCTCAAATAAAATGGAATTGGTAAGCTTTTAGAAAGAAAAGTCAATAACCTTAATTCATAAATAAAAATAAAGTATAACATGGATCCATAAAAACTAAAGAATTATGAAGAATAAATTTAGATAGGATAGAAATTGGAAGAAATTTTTATTAATAAGTGATTTAATGTATGAGTGCTTAGTCATGATATTTTTCTAGCTAGGAAATCAACTATCAATCCAAAGTTATTGTATTTAAATGTCATAATATTTTAAGGGTTTGAGGGATGAGAAATTCCACATTATCATCTAAAACAATATAGAGAACATACTAAATAAGTTGGAGAACATATATATATCTAGAATCTACATAGAGAAGACTGAGCATGTAAGATAATCAAACTAAGTTGTGTGGCATTATTAAAGGAAAAAGACATTGAAATAGTAAACAAAATGGTGTCTTTTGAAAAATAAGGAGTGGACCGCATTGAAAAACAAATTTATAAGGAATGGTTTTATATCTAGAAATAATTTATATAGAAGTGATAAAATGGATAAATACATTTTAGACTAGAGATGCATAACTATTACTAAGTATTTAAATACACGGTATTAAAACTAGAAGAGCAATTGAATGAAAAATAAAGGATTCCTAGTTTGCATGTTTAAGCTACTATTCTTTTCTATTTTCCAACATTTCAAGTAGGTCTATGCCTATTTCACATCGTGAATTAATCATATTATTCCTACTTTGTGAGCCTAGATTTTGGCAATAGGTGCAAGCATCTATTTCACCATGGTTTTTCCTTTTATGGTATTCTTATGTGTTGATTTATGTTTATGATTTGATAAGTTACTTCATTATCAAGGGAAGATTGGTATTTAACAAGGTTGAAAATTACATATATTGATTCACCCCCCTCTCAGTAGATCTATGTGCTTAACTTATTATAATTTTAGCTCGATCTTTAGTTGACTAATTAAATAACTTAAATAAGAGGTGAAATGAAAATTAGTAGTATTTGGTATGAATAGTTCTTTTGGCTCATGTTTACAAGCGATATCAACACACTTTGAGCTACCACACTTACAATCTCAAATAGTTGCAACAACATTTGTGGCATTGTCGCTATAAATTAATTTGAGTAATAAAATACATCTTAAAGATAAAAAGAAAGGAATGGGAAATCCCCCTCAGATTGCTAATTAAGAGTATAAATATAATGAACCGAAATACACTAGTACAAACATAGAAAACCTCAATTAGGATTTTGAGATGTATGTGATTTGATTTGATTTAAATACTTATTCTTATAGGAAATGTCTTGCTAAATTTTTTCACATATTGGTTAAGGTTGACATAATCATAGCATTAAGGATTATATGGTTTAAGAAAACAAGCACTAATCATGATGATCAATAGCTCTATGTGCTCCTGTTTGCAAGTATAAATCATGGAGGAAAACTCTAGGTAAAAGGGCCCTTGAAAGGGTTGCATACCCACTTTATAATTAACTTCAAACATAGTTAGAAAATTCTAGAAGTATATAATTTACACCTTATCTCATTTAGAAGAAAGGTATCTGGAAATGAAATATGTTCATAAAATTAAGGATTTTAGGGATGGGGCTTCAGAAATTCCTTGAAAAGGGATTGTGTCACCCATAAACTACACTATTTAAAATTAATCAAGAAAAATGAGTTAAATAAGAGTAAGGGTTCTAATCTTAAAGATCGAAATCCAAGACATCAAATTCCTTGTAATACTCAAAAGGATCCAAAAAGGATCACTTGTTTAAATAAGAGTAAAGGTTCTAATTTTAAAGATTATCTTGAGAGTGACTTGGGGAAATGGTCTATCCCTAAGTCTTTGGCTAGGCCATTATTTTGTCATCTTATTTCATGGATGGATGCCTACCTTGTTTGATGGATGAATGCCTATCCTATTTGAGGGATGGATGCCTATATTTTTTTATGTATGTGGTTTTGCCAAACAAAAATTGGATTTCTTAGTGTGATTAGAAATTAATGTACACCATTAGTACATTACAAAGAGAAAATAGAATAATTAATTTTAAGATAAAAAAAGGTGCCTTACAAAAGTGGTTTTTTACATGTGTTGATTGAGCATAAAGAAGTTTTCAATCAAGTTTTGTCTTTTAATATACCGATAAAAGTGATAAGTATAGTCTACTTCACCAATAACATGTTAGAAATTGGGATCTTGTGATATTTAATCATTATAAATAAAATATAGAATAAATAAAATGAGAATAGTATAGACATTAATTTAACACATTACAAAAGATATACATGAAGAAAAACCTTTTGGGTTAAAAATACCATAAAGTGTCATTTTATTAAAACAACTACAAAAATAGTCTATTAAATATAGACTAAACATGGGGATACTTTTCCTTACTTAAATGAGAGCAAACCTCCTTAAATATAAGAGGAAGGGTGACAACATTAGTCACAGCTTTTCAATAATCCTCATTCATTAAATAATTAATAAACTAATAGTTATCAGTTTATAGTTATTTCAAATAAAAAATGCTTAATAAAGCATATAACCAATCTTCTTTATTACATCTCTCTTAAAAATCATTCAAATTCACATTCCCTCAACTTATATCTTTGATTCCAAACATAGTGTTAGTTAAGCAACATAAATGCCCATATTCCAAGTATTTACATTTCATGGTAGCTGGAATTGAATGAAAGCAAGGAGAATTTATATTTAAGAAATAATTTTGAATAATGTACTGTAATATAATGAGCTAAGAGGATTAAGAACATATCACACTTTTAAATAAACTACATTGATTATAGCTCAAATTATCTTCTACAACTTTTCCTATTAATCTTGCCCTTTTGTTCTCTATGAGTTCCTCTTCAAATGCTTGTTAATATTGATTTATTTTTAATACTTTTTGTCTCTTATGTGCCCTCCTATCTACTAGTTCAATTTTTCACAAAGAATTAACAATGGACATTAATTATGGCATAGTTGGTATATTGCTTTGTGTAACACTTCATGCCATACTTTGGAAAATAAAGGCTTAGAAAGGGCTTTTTGCAATTTAATAATAAGTTTTCAAAAACCCTAACGGGTTTAAAAACTTGTATCATTAATGAAGTCCATTTTTGTAGGCTTATGAGACTCTACTTTGTAAAAAGATTAAGTAATTTAAAAGTTACTAGTTCTATGTCAAGACCTAAGGTGGTTGTGAAAACCTTATTGGGTCCTGATAACAATTTCAAAATCTTGTTTGAAGGTCAATAAAAAAAGAATATATAGGCTTTGAGTTTTTAAAATTAGCACTTTGATGGAAGTTAAAAACTTCTAAAACCCTTTTTAGAGACCAATAGGGTTTTGAGAACCTTGTCATCTCACAACATTGTTTTTGAAACAAAGCCACAAGCCAACATTAAAAAAAAAAAAAAAGACCCACAAGCCAAATTTCTAAAGCCAACTAGAACTTAAGATCCTAAACCCTACCCTTACACCCTAAACTTAAGATCTATATAGAAGTGTCAACAAAATAAAAGAGCTCAGCTCCCTATTTATAACCAGATGCTCGCTATCAGAGCTAAGGAGTAAATGAAATGACCTCCTATACTCCTCAAGATTGAACTATCAATTGGATTAACACAGGTCGTTCAATAATCTATGGCCAAAAGTTAGAGATCACTGACTTTCATATTTTGTATGCATGTTTTCCAATGTTTGCATAGGTATGAACGACCAGAGGGTGGCGTTGTCAAAAAAATAGTTTTCACTTAGGGTTTGTTTGGTTACTATAATTAAATAACATTGGAATTGTCCAATTCCAGTATTTGACAATTCTGGAAGTTTTAAATCTGGAAAATGGTTTTTGGAATATGGCTGGAACCATTTGGTTCGCCTGGAATTCATAATGAGAAGATGGAAAATGTTGCTTGCATTTGGATTTCAAAATATGATAAATTTGGCTTTACCCCCAATTCCCATTTAAGTGGAATTGGAATTGATTTTCCAATTCCACCTATTTAGATGGAAGATTCAAATGTTGGTTTTGTGGGTAAGTGACAATTAACAAATCCCTATTCGAGTTTCATGTTTTGAACACAAACATTGAAAATGTCAATTCCAAGATTTGACAATCCCAATTCCAGTCTAATTCCAGCAAACAAACGAGCCCTTAAAGACTCTCGAGGAAAACCATAAAGGGAAAGGTGTGACTGTGATAGGTCCAAAAGAAAGAGATTTTCCACCTGTCAAGATGACAAGTATTCCTAAGAGAAGCACAAGAGAAAAAATTAAGGCAATGCACAGGCACGACAAATCGACATCCTCCACTGAGAAAGAGATTGTGAAGCCTAAAAGGAGGGGCCCACCATAAAATGGCCTTGCCGCATAACAAAAGGGAACATGATATAAGTTGGAGAAAACTATAAAATTTAAGGCTTATAATTTATCACAATAGAAAAGTCCACAACTCGGCAACCAAAATTGTGGACCACACAAGATGAGGATTGATTAAAAATTTGTTATGGAGACTTGTAAACGGGCTCGTTCCTACTTTGATCATTGAACTAGTTCCTACAAAAACAAAATAGCCTAGTCTGGCACAAACATTTCCCTGAATAAAATGTATGTTAGCTTTCCCAAGGTAGATTCCATGTTGAGGTTTAATTTGACCACGGGCCATTTGATACCTTCAACCTCTGATGCAAGAGGGAGTAACTTAAACCTTGAAAGACCAACTAGTCCTACTTCTTCTCATCCAAAATCTATTGAATATAATCCTCTTGAATTATCCTCTCATCTACAAGGAAAAGAGGCAGGAGTCCCTATTGCATGAACTCTTCAAAACATCCCCTCTTACTTACCATCTGGGTGTTGAGGTGATCTCTTCCCCACAGAGCATGTTCATGTCAGGCTATGAATTCATTGGCCTTTTTTATTATGGATCTTTGATCCAATATTCTTGTTGCTAACACGGTGTCATTTGACACCACATACAAATTTTCAATCAAAGTACTTGAGTCACTCACTCGGGCTAATTTCTTGTAATTTTTTCTCAATCAAGTTGCTTGCATCAATGCTCATTTTTCTAGCACCCTCGAGGAACCTTAAAGTGTCTACCAACACAACTATTGAGCTTTTTATCTTTTCCCAAAATGATGTGTACAGTTGATATAAAACTAAGAGGAGGTCTCGTTGTTTTGGTTATACAAGTTAGCTCAAAAGATGATGCTATAGTTGTTGATCCTTGTTGGTGCTCTTGTCCTCCAGACTATTGATTCTTGCTTAAGCATCTGCAATTTGTTTGTGTAATTACTCCAGCTCTTGGTTCCTTAATTGCAATGCAACCTTTGTTGTCTGCTTGACATTTCTTATTTTGTCCAAAGATTCTTGAACCTCTTGAATCCTACATTGGAAAGTAGCTTCCTTATATTGAAAATTCTTTTGACTTAGAGCTAGTGGTTGGATTATCGCTTCGAATTGGGATTTTGCCAACTCTGCTTCCCTTTTTTTGGAAATTTCACACATCAGGGCATCATTCAAATCCCTCTAAATTGTTTCTCTCTCAAGAGAGCTCTCCCTTGTCCACCTTACAATTTCTTCAATGGTGGCCACATGTTGTTGGAGCTATGCTACTTCTTTATCTGTCATTTGTAGGGAGGCTCTAGTATCTTCAATCTCTTTCTAACCATCCTCAAAGGCTGAGATAAGCGCTTGGGTTTCTCCTCAAGTTGCTTCACATTCTATTTGAAGTGCACAAAATTGATCCTCTATTTTCTTCTTTTCCTCCTGTTCAACTAGAATAGAAGTGACATTTCTTTCTTGCTTCTCCTTCTTGAGATGAGAATTTTTCATTTTAAGTTCCTTAATTTGGACCTTGAGTTTATCCATGTTTGCAACCACACTCTCAAATTCCCTCCATATTTTCTTCATTTTTTTGCCTTTCCTTATGAAATCAAAAGTAACCACTCTTCGTGATTCCTCCAAGAACTCCACCTTATCTTTTGGGTGGGTATTGCACATGTTAATTCCAATAGTATGCACGGTGCAGTCTTTGATTCTCATCCCACCATCTTGTTTCAATGACTCAAGATCATAGATGCCAACATAAAGGTTTGTTGTTTATCATCATAAAACATTTTGATCCTAAAGGTGGCCAATTTGGTGGTGCCCGTCCCTCTTGTCCTTTCAATCCTTTCTCTACGAGACTCCCTAGTGTAATTGAATTATCTTTGAATCTCTTGTGAGGAATCAATTTGTTGCCCTACTAGGGTGTAACCTGTTAGTAACCTGAAGGGTATTGGTATGGTTGATGTACTCCATTGTGTACTAGCATTTGACCTCTAGGCAAGCTAAAGGTGGTAGATGAGAACATGGGGATGCTTGGGAGCATTTTACCTTTGATAGCCAAAGCTATAGATGTTGATTGAGAAGAGGTAGAAGCAGGTGGGGTTCTCATTACCATTTCTACAGATGAGGGGGTTGTTGTGGAAGTGTATGTTGAATTGACATTTACATTAGAAAAGGAAGAGGGTTGCACATGTGTCTCAGTCATTGGCGTGAAAGTTTGTAAAGGCCCTTGGGAGGGTTGGGTAGTAACTATTTGTGAGGAATTCACCGTAGTGGGAACATACTTGGTTGGGGAAAAATCTTGAACTAAAGACTGAGAAGAGAGAAGAGGGGAAAGAAACTTACTAGTTGGTGCAAGGCCACAACTGCTTCAATAGTGACTTCTTCCTCCTCCTTGCAAAGATTCCCCAAATTAACCTACTCATTCTCTTGGTCTTCTCCTCGGGTGGGGGTGGTATGGCTTTCTCCACTTTGATATCTTCACTATCTTTTCTTTGAAACTTTTGATTCCAACTCTTGCACTGTGGCTATGGATGATGCCATCAACTTGGGTCTTTGAGGGGCCACATGCCTCTTTTTAGATGAGATTGAATTTTATTTAGCTTATGTACTCTGCTACTCAAAAACAATCCTTACCTCTAGTGAGGACTCAATATTAAAAGCTCTATGGGCTACTTCACTTGGGTGTGTTTTTTCCCAATGCTCGTTGACTAATATATCACCATTCAAGCTACCTAGTTTGATTGTGGTATCATCTATTTCCTGTCACTAAATACAAAATGTTGTGACTTCATCCATTGACCAGTCATCATCTACGAGAGGATTCCTAAAAAATTAGGGACCTTATTGCTTGGGTTGTCACTGAATAATTTGGGTAAAATGTGAACCAGGTTAGGGGAGCTTGAGCAAGAAGCAAAGTCAGGTCGGCCAATGCTTCTACATTAATCAGGGTCAAGAAATGATTTTGTTCTAAGTAAGGTCATGATTTATTTGTAAAAGGGATCTGGAAAGTAGTGGCTAAACATATGTAAGGATTGTAGCGCCATATGTTACAAATGAGACAGGGGACAAATCAACTAGATTTGTTGTGAGCATTTGTTCAGCTCTCTTGGTGTAACCCTTTTGGTGGGTTACACCCGAAGATGGCCTTTTACGTCGATCACTTTCTGGTTATCAGAGGCAGTATTATTGTGTGCCCTAGCTACTTGTCTCAGTGTTGGTGTCATGCATTATGCATTTCTTTGGGCTCCTTCAGGGTTAGCTCTCATCGACTTCAGATTCAGATAGATCACCACATGGATAGAGGACCAAACTTATCACTTATGTACCTTGGGCACAACTGAGATGGAAATCTATTTCATTTTTCACTGTCCCACCAACTACAAGGTTTGTGGAAGATTCTATTGCTTATTTAGGGAATGCAACTCCCTCGCGGCCTTCTTCAGCTACATGGACTAGAGATGCCTTGCATTGTACCTCAAGGAGACTATGTAGCTCTATGACCACACCTTACAGCTCTTATTCCCCCAGAGAGCGACCCTGGTTCAGCTTATCACCATTTTTTTCTCTCCCTCGACTCCTACACATGGGACAAAGTAGCCTTCTAGTACCACCATTGCTAGTCACTCTAGATCTATGAAAACTCGTAGTGGTTATACTCATCAGTGGCACCCTCCTAGCTTTTCTCGGCAACGGTTTAGGGCACCTTCTCACCCTAGTCCCTACCCTTCGGTGCCTAGCTTCATTTTACCGAGGAAGGACCCTTAGTCCTTGCCTCACTCTTGTGCTCCTTGCTTCTTCTTGTTTCTCTTGATTTCCCAGTTTGCTTTCTTTCCTTGGCACCACTTGGTGGTGGCAACACATGAAAAGTGAAAAGTGATCACAAGAAAATAGACTACAACAAGTACACTACCTATATACAAAGCTTCTTGGCATTTCATCATTAAAAGAAGGGTTTTAGATGAGACCCGTTAATGGGACTCTCGAAGGCATTAAATTTTATATCTTCTAGCTCAAAAGAGTTTCTTTCTTTACATGTGTTGATATGAAAATGTCCTTTCGATAAAGCATCAAACTTAGGATGTTGCCCTTGTCTTGTAGCACAGTCGTCAAACTTTAGAACTAAATCACCCTCCTTAAAGGCCGGGTTGGACTCTCTTTTGTCAAACCATTTTTTAACCACTTGATGGTGATTGGTCAATGCATCAAATACCTTTTCTATGTCTTCTTGCACCTTCACCAACTTGACTAGCCTTAGCTCTACACCATCAGTTTAAACAATCTTGTGGGACTTGAGTAACTGGGACATAGGGATTTCTATCGATACTAGCACCAACACTTCTTTTCCATATACAAACTTATATACAAAGGAATTTAGAGCCTACTTTGGGGTAATCTTCTTGGCTCAGAGGGCTTCTTTGAGGTGTTTGTGCCAATCTCTCTTATGATTTGTGCCAATTCTTTTAATTAACCTGATTAGGTTCTTGTTGGTGGATTTAGCCAACCCATTTCCTTTTTGATAGTAATTAGACGAGGTCCTTAGGAAGACTTTGTTCTTTAAGGTAAAGTCTGATATCTTTACCCCAAGGAAAGCTCTTGCATTCTCTGATATGATAGTTTTTGGAGGGTCAAACCTGAATGCTAACTCCTCTAGGAAGTTAAGGATCTCATGCTCTGTGGTATTCTTCAAGGCAATAGCCTCTGACCACCTTGTGAAATAATTTGTACCTATCAGGATCCACTTGTGCCCCAAACTTGACATCAGGTTTATCATCCCAATGAAATCTAGACCTTATTGTGCAAAGGGCTCATCTACATTAATCGGGTTTAGGGGCATGACTAAGTTTTTCCTCCTATTGAAGAATCAACATTCTAAGCATTTCATTAACAAAAGGTGACAATAAAAAAATAATGTTGGTAAAAAATACCCTGGTTTTTAAATTTTGAGAGTTGTGACGATGGTGGAGAAATGTCCACCAGTGGGACTATTATGAAACTCATTCAAGATCCTTTCTCCTTGGACTTTGTTAATGCAACACAAGAGAACACCATTAAAATTTCTCTTGGAGAGGAGGCCCTCTACTAGGATGAACCTTGCATTCTACAAATAATAAAATCATCTATTGTAATTAGGAAGGTAGTAAAGGTACCTTCTAGTCTACATGAACCATACTTTGTCTATAATCTAGGAATTTACCTCTTCCAATCGATTGAACATTACTATCTCTTATGTTTCTTCTCCATAATTGGTGGAGACTTCCTTTTTGCCTTCTAGGTCATTGTGTCATGCAATGTACTCACATAAACCTCTTTGTATAATAACTTTGGTAGGTCACACTTCAATGTCATATTCTAAGATCTTGGTGATCCAATCAGCCCTTTTTTGGTGATGTCATCTTCCATAACATACTCCCTTACATTATTGGAATGACATACGTACACCAAGACTTTATTACCTACTACAAGGTACTTGAACTTCTTGAGGCCTTTTACAATTGCAAAGACTTTCTTTTACACAAAATTGTACTTTTCTGTGTATCCCTTTAGGGTTTTGGAGTGGAAAGCAATGTGATGCTCACCCTTCAGGGCTTTCTCCTTTTGAGCTAACACAAATGCAATTTTGCATTCACTTCCATAGACATACATTATGTAATCTTTCAAGAAGTTTAGGTTGGCTAGCACCAGTGCCAATGATATGACCTAATCTTTTTGAAAGAGGCATTAGCTTTTGAGGTCCATTTTAAAAACTTAGTCTTTTCTCAATTTCAGGGTGATTGGTCTAACCAGACCTACAAATTTAGAGATAAATTTGCTAATGACATTGACAGGTAAGGGCAGATCACTAATAGCTTTGATCCTTTCGGGATCTATGGAAACTCCTTTGGATACCATGTATCCAAGTAATTTCCCTTGTGGGAAACCAAAAATACATTTCTTAGGGTTTAAAGAAACTCCAAACTCTTGGCACCTTTGAAAAACTTTCTCTAAATAATCGAAATGTTCTTCCTTATATTTTGAAAATACAATAAGGTCATCAAGACAAATGAGAATGGTTTTATTGGCTTACCATTGAAGGTAATATACATTTCACACTAAAAGGTGGCACCCACATTAGGCAGACTGAATGACATCTTGGCACAGGCAAAGGTTCTCTACTTTGTTATAAAAGTAGTCTTGCTCCATAAATGGCAATGGGTGGTGGTCCTTCAAGGTTGCCTTATTCAAATCCTAAAAGTCAACACACAAGCAGATGCCATCCTTCTTTTTTTGCATGGGGGCTAAACTTGAGACCCTAGTGTGTGTTTGATTGGGTAGATAATTCCTGATTCAATTAAATTTTATAGTTCTTGAGCTATCAATGACTCAATTTTGGATTGACTAGCCTATGTTTCTAAAAAATGGGATTTTCTTCATCTAGCTCAATGATGTGCTAGATGATATCTTGAATGTAACCTTTATGGTTGTCATAGCTCCATCCTATGACTTGATCATACATGGCACATAGGTCCTTCAACCTTTTTTTGTTGGTTGGAGGTACATTTTTTCCCACCTTCAGCTTTCTTCCCCAACCTAGGTTGAGGTCAATGTAATCTCCTTTCATACCAAACTTTCTCTTTTCATTTCTCAAACCATCACTATCAAATAAGCTCTTCAGAGAAATCATCAATTAAATAGTTTTGTTGCCTTTGAGATGGAGGATTTGGCTTGCATATGCTTCTTTAATATTAGGTTGAAATTACTCTACAAACTTGTCAAACTACCGGTTAAGTGTGGCAATCTAAGCATCATTCTTGAAGACTTGCCAATTCGGCCCATTAAGTGAGATTCCCAGTCTAACTATGAGTCATACCACATAGTTATTCATCAAAATCTCTATCCCCTAGACAAATTGAGAACAGATGGTGGCTAAAAAATTTGCATTGACACTCTAGTTTCTTGGTATGGCTTGACTATTAAAGGCTTTGAATCTTTCTATGATATCCCAAACTTGATGCCAATAGGAGCGCATTTGAACATTATTGGCTATAAACTAGTTTTGAATTTGGTTTACCACCAACTCAAAATATCCAAAGACTTTTCTCTGTTTGAATCGTATAGTTTTGACAATATTCAAGCCTTGAACCAACCCTTCATACTATGCCTTGTTATTTATGCAAAGGAATTGAAAGTGAAAGGCATGCACAACTTGCTCTCCTTCTAGGGATGTGATGTAGATCTTGACACTTGAGCCAGTCTTCTAACCCCATCAAACTATAAGGACCATAGTTATGACTCATCTTACACTTGACAAGGACTCATGAAGTCCTTGATGATTTGGGGCACGACCCGGTCCTCATAAAAAATGGCATAACTACTGAGGCCAATAGCATGGGCTTACCTCTTCCCCCTAGGGTCCATTCTCCATGGTCATTGACAAACCTCATGTGCTAGTTATTTATTTTGGTAGCAGTTGTCACCTTTTCCACTTCCTAATCTTTTTCTCTAGACTACGTTATCCCTTCCTTCAAGAGCTTCTTGAAGAAATGTCTTTTATTTGGGGTTGGCCAAAATATCCCATAAAGATATGTTGGATGGTGCCTTTTTTAACTGTAAACTCCATTGTCCAAGGTCATTCCCTGGGTCCTTTCCTTGGCCACCTTCTGTTGCAAGTCGCGTCTAGAACAATTCCTCAACATATGCACTACATTGTAGGGAAACACCATGAGTGGAGATCATTGTCGCCAACCATTCGTGTTCACCAGTGCACTTTGTAAAGGGTTGGGGACACTAGGAACCATGACAAGTTGATTAGATGGCTACACCTCAGAAGTGTTGGCTTTGTTGGCACCTTGATAACCATTTTGTTGTTAAGCTAGCCTCGTGCCTTGGAATGTTGGTGGTTCAGGTAGGGAGATTTGGTGGGCACAACCTGCTAACATATAAGACTGAGGATATCATTAGAGAAGGTGCACAACATATTCTTAATGTCATTCACTACTATCATTATGTTACAAGAGCCAACAATCCTGACTTGTTGGATGTCAGGGTATACGTACAAGGACTAGGGTGTGGTAGAAGTACTTTGTGTAGGTTTTCTTTGTCTAAGCATGAACCTCAGGAAACATTGGCATAAGCAATCAGGGTGAAAGCTTTTCTGCATCTATCAAGTTGTTCTTGACTTGTACTGTCAAATCATATGTAACTGACAATGTGGTACCTCTCAATATTTGCATGATCAATATCTGAGATAAAATACATAAGCCATGGTTGCAGGAGGATAAACATCAACATGTATTCCATGTCATCTTGAAAGCAAGTGTTAAAATCTAACACAACTTCTTCAGGGGCCTCTTTATGGTGATAAATTGTTGGAGTAAAGAAAAGTGATCTCCAAGTTGGTCCCAAGTTCTTATAAAGTTTGACTCTAAAGACCTATACCAATTTTGGGTTTTCCCTATAAAAGAGGTTGCAAGTAATTTAAGGGCAACATTTTTCTTAGTTATGTGATGCAAAGTACATGTATTTGCTACATCCATTATATGCTCCATAGAGCTTTTCTCATCTTCCCTAGTGAACTTGGGCAAGGCTTTTAAGACATTATCAAAAATGGGGTACCATTTTATGATAGTAGCTGACATGATGAGGAGATTATTGTTATCCTAGGTCACAAAGTTATGTTGGGCCATAATTGAAGGAAGAAGTGGCAAAGGTGCGATTCCACTTGATGAGGATGAACTTGGCTAGGTCACAAATGTTAAGGTTGGTTCATGAATGTTAACACTAGTAGTGATCCAAGTTGTTTGGCAATGTAATACCTAGTGAATGGCCTTCGGCTCATATACCTATATCTAATCTAGAATTATGGATGGTCCCACCAAGTGTGTGAGAAAAAAATTGTTTATACTAAAATTTTCATGTAAGGTACCAGCCTTTTGTAGAGTTTAGTAATTGGGGGATTCATATTGCACATTACTAAACGACCTCAGAGATTTTAGAAGTTGACTTTCCATCTACTTTCTATTTTGAGGAAAGGGGAAAGAAAGAAAACAATGAAAGAAAATCTACTTGAGGTGAAACACCACGATGATATTTGGTAAAACACTTCAATATTCAATAGGAACATCAAATAGTACAATAAAAGACTACATAAACTATAAAAAGAGTCACAAACATGGTGTTACAACTTATATAATCATGTTATATTGTAAAAGCTTTAGAATAATAGCAACACATTAGATTAAGTGGTGATACAGAGTATAACAAGTAGAAAACCCACAGAATATTGAACAATAATCAAACATACAAGTTTATATTAAGGACCAAAAATAGATTATACTAAGATCAAAATAAAATCAAACTGCTACTGCTATCTAAATCTAGAGTTTGTATATTGAAAAGTTCCAATAGAATAAAATAGCTCAACTCCCTATTTATAACCCCTAGGGTTAAACTATTCCAAAATACAACACTCACTATCAAGGCTAAAGAGTAAATGCAATTGCCTCTTCTCCACCTCAAACTCTACTAAAGTTGAAGGGTCAACCTCCAGAATGAACTACCAATTGAACAAACACGAGTTGTTAAGGAAATTGTGGCCAAATGTCAGAGGTTGCTAAATTATGCCTCGCTCAACTCAAAAAGGCAGAGGACAAGTACTTGCATAGGTATGAAAGAGCAGAGGTTGGCATCATCAAGAAATTACTTTTCACTCAATGAAATTGTCACATTAAATGCTTGTAGGGACCACCAAGGAAAACCACAAAAGGAAAGGTGTGACTATGATAGGTCCAAAAGAAAGAGATTTTCCATGTGTCAATGCAGTAAGCATTCCAAAGAGAGGTGGAAGGAAAAAACTAAGGTAATATGTGTGGGCGCAACATGTAGACATCCTCTGCTGAGAAAGAGACCACAAAGCCTAAAAGGAGGGGCTCACCACAAAAAAGGCTTTTTTGCATAACAAAAGGGAATGAAATATAATTTGAAGCGAAAATAAAAAAATTATGGGTCACACAACTTATCACAGTAGAAAAATCTACAACTTGGTGACTCTTGGAGTGCTTTTCCTACAAAGAGCTATATTCATAACTCGAGAAATTGACCAAAATTGTGGGCCACACAAGATGGGGATCAATTAAAACTTTTTTATAAGCCTGTAAAAGGGTCCATTCCTCCTTTGATAATTGAACCAATTCCTACCAAAACACAACAACCTGATCTAGCACAAACATTTCCCTAAATGAAATATCAATCAGATTTCCCAAGGTAGATTGCATGTTGAGGTTTAATTTGACTAGGGGCCATTTGATACCCTTGACCTTTCTATGCGTAGGGGGAACTCTGACCTTGAAAGATCAACTGGTCCTACTACCTCTCATCCAAAATATGTTGAATACGAGTCTCTTCAATTATCCTCCTGTCTATGAGGAAAAGGGGCAAGACTCCCTACTACATGGATTATTCAAAAAAGCCTCTTAGTTACCATCTAGGCGTCGAGGGTGTGAAGGCAATCTCTTCCCTATAGAGCATCTTCATGTCTAGCTATTAATTCATTGGCCTTTTTCATTACGACTTTCTGATCTGAGATTCATGTTGTTGACAGGGTATCAACTGACACCACAAACAACTTTTCAATTGAAGTCCTTGACTCACTCACTCTTGGGGAAATTTCCTACAAGGTTTTCTCAATTAGGCTACCTACATCAATGCTTAATTTCTGTGTGTCATCCAGGAACCTTAAAATATCTACCAACACAACCATCAAGCTTTTTATCTTTTCCTAGAATAAAGTGTATAGTTGTAAAACTAGGAGGTCTCTGTGTGTTTGTTGTACAGGTTGGCTCACAAACTAGCGATGTATCTATTGATCCTTGTTTGCAATCTTGTCCTCTAAACTATTGATTCTTGTTGAAGTGTCTAAGATTTGCTTTTGTAATTTCTCCAACTCTCGGTTCCTCAATTGCAAGGCAACCTCTATTGTTTTCTTTCATTCCCTTCTTCGTCATAGGATTCTTGAACCTCCTAAAGCCTACAATGGAAAGTAGCTTCCTTCTATTGAAAATTCTACTAGTTTAGAGCCAACTCTTGGTTCCTCGCTTGGAATTGGGCTTTCACCAACTCTACTTTCCTTTTATCAGCAATCTCACACACCAAGACATCATGCAAACCCTTTTGAACTCTTTCTCTCTCTAGGGAGCTCTCCTTTGTCTGCCTCACAAATTCTTCTTGAATTGTGGCCACATGTTGGAGCTATGTTGCCACTTCATCTCTCATTTGTAGGGAGGCTCTGGTATCTTTTATCTCATTCTAGAAATCCTCAAAGGCTGACATGGGAGCTTGGATTTCTCCTCAGCTACTTCATAGTGTACTCGAAGTGCACATAATTTCTCCTCTATCTTCTTCATTTCCTCTCATACCCAGTGTCTAAAAATATGGATGGTCCCACCAGGTGTGCCAAAAAAGGAAAAAATTACTAGCATTAAAATTTACATTTAAGTGAAGTAATAGCCTTTTGTAGAGAGTTCAATAATTGGAAGACTCATTGTGTATTACGACCTTTGGGATTTTAGAAGCCAACTCTTCATCTACTTTCTATTTTGAGGAAAGGAAAGGAGAGAAAACAATGAAAGAAAATCTACTTGTGGTGTTTATAGAGAGAAAACAATGAAAGAAAATCTACTTGAGATAAAACACCACAATGATATTTTGTAAAAGACTTCAATATTCAACAAGAACATTGCATAGTACAATAATAGACTCATAAACCATGAAAAGAGTCACAAACATGGTCTTATGACTTATACAATCATTTTCTATTGCAAAAGTTTTAGAATAACAACACATATTAGATTTAATGGTGATACATAGTATAAGAAGCAAAAAAGCCACAAAATATTCAACAATAATCAAAAGGCCACTAGCACATCATACAATTTTACATTAATGACTAAAAATAGATTATACTAAGATTGAAAAAAAATCATACGGCTAATGCTATCTAAATCTAGAGTTTGTATATTGAAATGAGCCAACAAAATAAAAGAGCTTAACTCCCTATCTATAATCCCTTGGGTTAAACCATTCCCAAAAACAAGACGCTCGATATCAAGGCCACGGAGTAAATGCAACCACCTCCTATCCTCCTCAAACTCTTCTAAAGTTGAAGGGTCGACATCTAAAATGAACTATCAATTGAAGAAACACAAGTCATTTAGCAAACTATAGTTAAAAGTCAAAGAACATTAAATTATGCCTTGTTTGACTCAAAATGTATAGGTAGAAATGAGAAGAGGGTGGCATCATCAGGAAAGTAGTTTTTACTTAATGAAAATGTCATATTGAATGCCTGTTGGGATCACCAATGGAAAGTACAAAAGGAAAGGCACAATTGCGACAAATACAAAAGAAAGAGATCCACCATGTGTCAACACAAAGCATTCCTAAAAGAGGCAAAAAGAAAAACCTAAGGTAATACAAGGGTGCAACATGTGGACATCCTCCATCAACCATTAAGCCTAAAAAGAGGGGTCCACCCCAAAAAGACCTTACCGCATAACAAAGGGGAGCAAAATCTAAGTTGGAGCACAATATAAAAATTAAGGTTCACACAGCTTATCATGGTAGAAAGATCTACATACCCTTCACACACAATTCATTTAATCATCATACACAAGTGGATGCAATCAAAAACTTCATACAAGAGCCATAAAACCAAACTAAGCACACCACACGAGTTCTATAAAAAACTTTAAACAAAAATAAGACAACTCAATGACATGTCACTAGACTCATCACACATAAACCATTAAATCATCCCACTAAAAATCAATGTCACTCAATCATGATGCAAGAACAAGTATATAGAAGTTTTACCAAACAAAACCCCTATAATCATATCATGCACAAGAGTGAATTTCACTATAATCTTCACACAAAATCCATTTACTCATTCTTAATTAGAATTAATCACTCCACCACGACACATGAACAAACACAATAGGAACACCTTACAAGTTTAATACAATCTTCAAATAAAATCCATACAACAATGACATTTCCATTCAAACCTACAAATAGAATCATAGTATAGAAGAGAGATGTCCTCAATCACAATGCATAAATAAGCACAATACATACCCCCATATGAGTTTGATGCAGCCATCAAGCCAACCGCATACAAATCAAATCTCTACATGGCTTTTTAACCCTTACATGAAATTCATATAACCATTATGCACAAGCAAATGTTACTAACTATAACACATGAATAAATACACTAGGCAAACTGTAGTAGCTCGATGCAAACTATTAATGATGCAAGCATCACAAAGATATAATGACTCTTATACAGTACTATGACATTCATCTAAACTCTATTTATCACATTCCATTAGAACTATGACACATGAACAAGCACAATAGACACACCATACAAGTTTGATGCAACCTTTTGTGTCCTATATATGCTATTAGAACCTTTAAAAAATACATACAACTCAACTAAATATATACTTCATTAGAGCCTTCGTGAAAAATCTATACAATCATCATGTAGAAGAATCAAACTCTCAATCATACAAAATCCATAAATTCACCATGTAACCATCACACATGAACAAGCACACTAGGAACATCATAGAATTTAATGCAAACTTCAAGAAAACCCATACAAAATATTTACAATGTGATAGCATTAGATGTCCGTAGACACTCCATGCAAAAGCCATATAATCATCATGCACATTATTGAATATCACTAACCATAGCAAAACATGATGGTGCTCATTGTTCATAATATGCTGCATGTGCCATCCAACCCTTATACACAACAACCATCATGCAAACTTCACACAAACACAATGAGTACCATTGTCATACTATGTTATTTATGCCATTCATCTCCAATACATGCCATGTGTCGTAATTCACTATAATCATTAGATGTAAGAGTCATTTCCATTTAATTACAATATATGAATAACAATACTAGGCATGCCATAGGAGTTTAATGTACACACTAGTGCATTTGACCACAAATTTCAACCAAAATTTTTGACCAAAGTGCAAAATGGTTTTACTTGGTCGCATTATAAAGGATAAATTTTTATTTTTTTTACTTTTATGCCCGTGTTGGTCAAAATTTTGACCAACTATGGGTTGGTCGAAATTTTGACCAACACGGGCATAAAAGTTTTTTAAAAAAAGAAAATGCATCTCCATTTCATTTTATGTTGTGTGCGCGCGAAGATCATATACGAACGGAGTGAAGCTGGGAGGGAAGATTGCAATTTACTAGCTTTCTACCACTGCTCTTCACTATCAACAATTCCGAGTATGTTCTCTGCTTTTTGTTTTCCTGTGAATTGTAATGACAGTGATCTCCACATTGTGAAACATTAGCAGTTCATGTTGCCACTGGTGTTTCATTTTGCTTTGTGAAAAATTAGCAATTCATGTTTCCACTGGTGATGACCCTTCTAACCTTTTCTTTAGCCATCCCTAGGCTTCACCAGGAGATTGTCGATGATGCTAGCCGAAGGTTCTATAAATCGTGCTAGAACTATATAGTTCTAGCGTGATTTATAGAACCTTCGGCTAGCATTGAATGAACCAAATGGGTGGGTGAATCAGTAATTTATAGAACACGGTTCAAACCATTGAATGAATCAAATGGTTTATGCAGATTATGGGAAAACGTTGTGATCACAGTGAAGAGCAGTGGTAGAAAGGTAGTGTTAATGGTGGCTCGGTATAACAGTGGGTGAACCGACCACATAAGTCATATATTTTATGCTGGGAAACATTCTAATATGTTGAGTCGATGGTGTTCCAATGACCAATTTGACACAGAAGTGTCGACGAGGACACAAAGATTGATAAAGCCCTAAGTTTCAAGGGTTTGGGGTCCCAATTTGGGGGTTTGGTATCTGCAGAGCACTGGAGTCTAATTGCTTTGGGATTTGGGCAATTTAGGACATAAATAGGCACTATCTAGGAGTTGAGGTGTATAAGAGGTCATTAGTTTGCACTTCCTTTTTTATTTGAGCATTTTCATGTGTTAAAAATAGGGTATCAGTCATACTTACCAGTGTTTGTCCAAAATAACAATATAGAAGCTTTTGGTATGTTGTAGAGTCTTGTAAAAGGTAACTATAAATGTGGTTATCTCATTAAGTGCTTTGAGAAAAGAAAGAGTTATTTCCATTACAAATTTGCAGCATGGCTAATAGGCAGGGTATTGGGCTTTGGGGTCCAATTTGTGAAAACTTTGTGAAGTGGGATCATAGGTTGTGTTGGGATATTGTAACCAAGCAAAGTGAAGACAATAAACTCAATTCCATCTTTTAGGGACCCTTTGAGATTGCCTTGAGAAGTCAGGCTCTTGAGCATTATAGGTTTGGATAGGCTACAGTGCCTATACCTCTGAAATTTCTAAAACTTATTGTGAATTGCAGTCATAGACTCCCTAGATCATCATGGAATTCTGTAATTCAGATAGTTCATTGCCTTGTCTATGTTATTTCTTTCTATCATTTGTAATTAGGATTGCCTCATCTTTTATTGGTGAAAACTTATCAAATAGTTATATTCCTTGTATATTCTATTGCTTTCTATTAATGCTTCAATATATATTTTCCTAGAAACATTATCTTTTTCAAAAGAACCCATTTTAGGCTTTTGTAGACATGCATGAAAAATGTGGTAATATAGACAGGCAGTGAACTATTTGAAAAATTACCTCAATGAAATGTGGTCTCATGTTTCTTAATTTGTCCTGAGAGCATTTCAAAAAGATACTACTCATAGTTCATAGAATTAACTTATCTCGAAGAGAAATATCAATACTAGAAGTATACCTTTTTTTTTTAATCAATATAATTTCATGAATTAATGACTATGAATGAAATTCATGAACTTTATAAAGTACTTATCTCTTTATGTTAATTCTAATGGAGACACTTTATATTTCCTGGAAATCTCTCCAAAGATGCACTCGAGTCTAAACTGTTAGTTGCTCCAAAGAATGATGTCAAATTGTACCATAAAAGCTAAGAACATTCATGAACATCTCTCCAGTCCACTAGAAGAAATTACCTCCACATTGAAGACACAATCTACATAGACTCTTTCTCTTTGAGAGATGTCTCAGTTTTTCTCTATAAATCCTGGATGCTACAATCACTTTCACAAATTCCTTGAAAATTTTTCTAATGCATTGTTCAGTTAAGAAGAATGAGCCTTGAGAATATCGGTAGCCTCTACATGAACTAATGCTTTATTTCCACCAAAGAACACTAAGGGGATTTTTAACAAAGGTTATAGTTGTATGTGCCTTTCTCAATATGTACAAAAATGAAGAGAAAAACCAAGCACGTGAGCTACTTCACACATAGTTATGGGTTTTTCTATGATTGACATCTTCTTCGAATGGAACCTTCTCCCCTTTATAACATCCAATACAAAGGAGAAGTTACTCCTCTTCATCATGTCTATTAAGAGTCACAACCCTTCACAATTACCACTTTTTGAAACAACACAACCCTTCATAATTTTCATTTTTTGAGAAGGTCACAAGCTTTCTTCTTTTTATTTCTTTCTTCTTTCATTAATCCTCTCTTGATTTATATCCTCCATTCCCTCTTCTCCATAAATATGGATCCCTCTCTGAATTAAGTACTGTGTCATATTCTTATTGCCTGATAATTCAAACTAAATCTCCTTTTTTCGCTATTACCCTATTTCCACATCTGATTTCATCTCAAATATTATAATTCTTATTTTATCTGCTTTTATTTCTGCCATAATTGTGTTGTGGACCCGCTCTAACTTGAGAATGCATTTTCCCTTGTATTCCTCTTCCATTCAACACCTATTTGTGCTTGCATATTTTGAGGAGACACATCTCTTTGGAAAGATGCACCCATTTAAAGGGGTCATATCTCGTCATTGTTGTCTTGTTGATTAGATCTTCACTTCTCATTCTTGATAAAAAAATTGCCCCCTTTCAAATGAAGCTACCTTCTCCCTTTTATACCTCATAGTTTGAGGGAGTCATAACTTTTCCTCTCATGCCTTTTGACCATTCATTAACTTAATTTTAATTAAATTTATGTTAAATTTTATTTTTATTTTTTGTATTTTAATTTTGTTATTATTATTATTTAATATTAAATCCTATTTCAGAAAGGGGACATTACAATTAGTGAGACCATGTATCAAACATTTCGTTATCCTTAAATTATGTAGATAGTTTGAGTATTCTTACCAAACGAAAACAAGTCTTCCCCAATCCAACTTGAAACAATTTTTGGAAGCTACATCATATTCTGTGAAATGTTCAGTGCAGTCAATATGTTATAATGCTTCTTTCCTCCATGAATATGAACATAGGTGTTCCAGAAGTGATTTGTGAACCTCTGACACAAAAACTTTGAATTTAAAGGCCCCATAGGATTCTGGATCACCTAACTGAAATTTTTCCGTGTTTAGCAATTGTGGAGAGCATAGGATTTATCAATGTAATAGAGAATAATTATAATCTAACTTTATATTTACATATTTATCAATGTATATAGTAATATCAATTATTGATATTGATATGTATGTATATATATATATAATAAATTATTTCTCATAATAATCATATAGTCAATATTATTTATCTAATTGATGTTACAAACATCAACACTCCAATATTATTTACTTGCAAATATGGACCTCAAAAATATCAAAATATAATATGAGAATGGGAAAATTTGATTCGCTTGAATTTTGAAATCTTCACGTAGTTTGATCTGAAAATAGATTTAATTTACTAAACTATTCAAAACTTTCATCAAATTCAAAATTTTATGTGTTGTGAAATGTGCTAACTTTTTAGTTTGAGTTTTTTCCCTTCATTTTAATTAATCAATTTAACTTAATTATTCTTTAAGCAATGATAGAGGTAAAATGGTGTGATTTCTAATAAAAGTTAGTCATAATTTAGATAATGTGTGGTTCTATTTATACAAATTTATACATTGGGTTTGTAAGTTTTTGAATAAACTATAAACCCTTGTTTGCATAGTCATGGCCAATATAGAAAATTTTGTTTTGACCAAAACCCAAAAACTGACAGGATCTTCATTCTCAAATGAGGAAAGCCTCAATTCATTGATTCCCTCAACTAATATAATTGTCTCTTTATCCACTCCCTATAGTCCTAAAGAAATGAAAACTATGAATTAAGCTTCTCAATTTAAGCTCTAGTTTATGCATCCTTATCCTTTGAAATATTATATATATTATTGCCAATTGTGTGATCTATGACTCAATGGAGTCAATCTCATCCTTTATGCTTTTTTGAAAAACTAGGTCATTTCAAGAAAAATTGATAGAACACATACTTAACTTCATTAGCACATTCCTTAAATAATTTCAAGTGATGCTAAAATATATCAATTGTGTGCATTTTCATACTGATTAAAGGCTTCTACCTTTCTCTTATCTTTTATCTTACTTAAGGCATCCCACTCTTCTTTATTCTCAATGAGAGAGGAATGATCCTTGAAGGAACCTATCGAAAGCTTCAATTTTTGTTTTAGAAGCAATGAGGAATCAATGTTTACCACTTAAATTCATCACTTGTCTTAGTAGTGTCTTGAACCTTCTTAGTATTTTCCTCTTCCTCTTTCTCATTAAGCACTATAGTTTTCTCTAAAGGAACAATGTCCTATTCTTTGTTTCTAGTTGTGTTCCTTGAAGGAGGGACACCTATTTCACTTTGATCTTCTGCACCACTACTCTTTGGATGAGCAGTTTTCTTATCCTTCTTATCACTCTTCTTTGTTGTATCCCTCTCAATCATAGGAGCATCAAAGGAAAATATATATATGTCTTGTGTGGATGCATAAGGTATATCCTAAAAATTAATATCATCTATAAGTGCTTATTACATAGGAACAACTTCAACCTTCTTCATCTCCTCTACTATTTTAGTAGTCATATTTTTAGTTTGTTTCTTTTTCCTCTCTTTCTCTTCTTTGTCCATTCCCATGATGGTATTCACCCATTTTTTGGGGCTGGAACTCTTATGCCTACATTTGAGACAATTGGACTCTTTCCTCATTTGAGAAGGAAGACCCAAAAAATGAGGACCCCCTCTTTTCGCTTGGCAGTATTGTGAGGTTTTCACACCATCACCCCCATTTCAAATGGGGACCCCCTCTTTTCGCTTTGGCAGTATGAGTAGTGGTCTTAGTTGGTACCAATTTTCAAGTCTCCAAGTTTGAGAGATGAGTTTGAGAAACTTTGCCTCATTTACGAGTCAAGAGCCAGACCTTGAAATGTGAAGAGGAGAGCAAGATCTAGTGTTTGAGACTTGAGAGGTAAAGAGAAAGTAGGATGCACCATCAATGGTGACGGTGCATGAAAGTTGTTATGAGAAACAAATCCAAATGGCATTGATATGGGTGTGAATTCAAGTCTGAATTAGATTGTGAACAAGGTATGAAATTGAGGTGAGAATGAGTAAGATCCAAGTATGATAAATGGACAAGTATGAATGTCAACATTTAGTTCAGGAATGAATCCCACTGAAAATGGAGGCAAAGAGAGTTATCACGGACCTAATTTCAATGAGGAATGACCAAGTAGAGTTTAGCTTTGGATGAGCTATGCCAATAAAGTAACTCCCATTACAACCACTTTGTAGCTCATTCAATAATAAATAGAGGCCACATACATTTCTTTTTAAATAGTAGCTATTAAATATATCATGCTGGTAGACCTGATGTTAAAATACATTTTGTATACAAGCATTTATTGCTTATGTTAATGATGTAATAAGACCCCATTAGTTATGCCAATAAAGCAACTCCCATTACAACCACTTTATAGCTCATTCAATAATAAATAGAGACCACATACCTTGAAGTGTGTGCCATCCAATTCTCTCAAACTTGATGAATCTGTTCTTTCAACATTTGTAGTAGAGCAAGGAATCCATAGGAAGTGTATGCTGATTTAGAGAGAGGAAACCCAAAGAAATAAAGTTGGTATCTAAAAGGGAAGAAATATGTTGTGGACCTGTCGTCTGAGGAACAATTGCAGCACAAATGAATTGTGGTAGAAGGCATGGGTAAAATGTGATTGGGTATGGATAAACAATACCAATAGTTTACTATCCAGATGAAGAATTATCTGATACATATAAAAAATAAATTGGATTATGGAAGCTCTGAAGATTGCTTTATGGAGATTTAGAATTTAGCAAGCATTTTTCTAGCATCTCTTTTGTGCATTTTCATCATGAAGGTAACAATGAAAATAATGCCTTAGCTAACATGAGGATTCTCCACGACCATCTCTTTTTTCTTCAATGATGATGTGGAATCATGAACTTTGTTAGGAAGCATTCTACTAGATGATAAGTCACCTTGATTACTTTAAAGAGTATCAACTTGTCATTCCCAATGGTAGTTGTCTCTTAATCATTGGTTTGTTATATTTTGATGTGACCCTTTGTTCTATCCTTGGTGTATGTTGGTATTGAAGGCATTTGTATTGATGAGAGCTATTTATTTCGGTCACTGCTATGTTCTCACACATGTCATTGCTCTATTTCTCATGGTATTCTAGGTTTTGAGTTATCTTGCTTGTTTGATGCTTTAGTATGTTTCCTAGTGTCTACATTTTGGTTATGTATAAGGCAATTTAGTTATTCCCTTGTGTTCCATTTATGGGTACTAAGGGCTTCCTTTTGGTAACAAGAGACTTGTTCATGTTTATCTGCAGGTTGCAAACAAATCATCCTTCTTCCACCAATGAGTCATTCCATTCAAGAAAGACCATGTCTGACGATATCAACACACAAAAAAATAGGGAGACAATTGCTAGACTATGGTCTAACTTAAAAAGAAAGGGTGATGGAAAATGTTATTGTCCTTGCAAACTTTGTAAGGGCTTAAAGACTCGAAGATATCTAATCAAAACAGCTAAGGAACATTGTAGGCAACATGGTCACATTGAAGGGGGAAACGAATTTCGTCCATTGGTATGTATTTTAATATTTTATAAAATACATAAGACATTATTTGATGATGACAACATGGTCATGGTTAATATAAGGTCATCATTTTCATATAGGTCAACGTCCCTTAGTTTCATGTTATGGACCATGACAATCTGGAGAATGTGGATTTCCAAATGAGGGAACATGGAGGTGTGAATATAGAAGTAGAAGGTAATGATATCATGGAAGAAGACCACGATGATGAAGAAGATCAAGATGATCACGATGATCAAGATGATGATGATGTTGATGCAGAGCTTGATGTACCTATACTTGAGAAGGCACACAAGCCCCTATATGAAGGCTCCGAAACAACTCTTCTTGCCACTATATTGTTGTTGGTGAACTTGAAGGTTATGAATGGTTTATCCAACATAGCAATGACACGTATGTTAAGTATGTCATCTTTTTTCATTATTTTAGTCGTAATTTTCTTACAATTAATATTGGGTGAATCGTGTAGCAATTAATATTCTTTAAATTAACAAATTATATTTTTGGTCGTAGGTTGATAGGTGAGTGTTTGTTACCACCATCAAACATTCTACCTCGCTCATACCGAGAATTATCTACCATTATGAAAGATATTGAAATGGAATATCAAACAATACATGCATGTCCGAATGATCATATTATATATTATAAACAGCATGAATTTGCAACAGAATGCCCTATTTTTCATATTAGTAGATATCAATCAGATCGAATAACTAAAAAGGTGCCTCGCAAGGTTCTTCGACATATTCCCATTATTCCACGTTTGCAACGATTATTCAAGTGCAATAGCTTGGCACAATTTATGGATTACCATGCATGCAATAGAAGTCAGGATGGCATTATGCAAATGTCTATAGATGGCTCAGCATTTAAGGAAATAGAAGAAAAATGGCCACACTTTAAAGAAGAACCTCATAATCTCAAGCTTTCAATACAGCAGATGGTGTCAATCCGTTTGGAGAGATGAGATCTACTTACTCGGTGTGGCCTATTTTTGTTATCAACAATAAAATTCCTCCTTGGTTGTCCATAAAGAGGGAGCACATAATGTTGTCACTGATTGTTCCAGGTATTTTTTGATTTAATGGTCATCTAAATTAATTTATTATTAAATAATCCATCAAAATGGTCATAATAATTATGTAATGTTTTTGTTCATTCAACTAGGTAAGTACTAAGTTAAAGATATCAATGTATATATTGAGCCCCTTATCGACGAGTTGATGGTGTTATGGAATGGGGTCACTATGTATGACATCTCTAGACCAATAGAACAAAGACAATTTCAATTCCATGCAATGCTTGTATAGACAATACATGATGCCCTTGGGCTAACACATTTTTGTGGTATGTTCTCTTCTTAATGCCTCTTTTTTGGTATGTTATAGTGCTAACAAAAAGTTAACACATTTAATCCAATTATACATGATCTTGTAGGTCTTCAGACAAAGGGAAAATTTGCATGTCCAGTTTGTGGTCCAAAGACAAAATCTCATCATTCAAAAAGTTTGAGAAAGTAGGTGTTCGATGAGAATAGACACTTTCTCCACAGAAATCATAAGTACCGAATTACTGAAAAACATCTTTTCAATGGGAAAGAAGAGACTACATGAAAGCCACAGAGAATGACACCTTGCCTATGGAAGTTGGCATACAATAAAATAAATCGTCAAGGTAATGTCATTCCATCTGATAGGTTTTGTTTCAAATTTATATTTTGATATTGTGTTTTATTTACTGATGATGTAATTGATGCTTGTGAAGGTCGTCAAGGCATCAATGACCAACTTCCAAAAAGACTAAAAAGTTATCCTATGCAATTTAATAGGTTGTCGTACTACGAGCAACTTCCAATCATGCATTTGTTTGATCCTATGCATATTGGAAAGAATGTAACAGAGACATTATGGAAAATATTGGATGGAAGGTGTGACAAACACCAAATTATCAAAATTTATAGTGACATTGAAGAATCCAACCATGCAATGAAAAATTTTATTCGATCAAATAACAATGGAGACCAGATTGATACAAGTGCACTTCCATGGTTATTGTCGGAGCAGCAAAGCAATGCTATAAAAGAAATTATAAAAAAAATACGATTTCCCACAGGATTTGCTGCGAACATAAATGATCTCATATCAAAGAAAAGTGAATTTGGGCTAGGGATGAAAACACACGATTGGCATATATTTATTAAGGTAATTCATATTATTTTGTATTCACTATATATTTGTATACTGCATGTGGTTTTCATTACATTCTTTTATAAAATATTGACAAGATCATTTTACAAATATTGCAGTACGTTCTACCTCTATCTCTCCCACAACACTTTGCCAATGGTGTCAAACAAGTTATATATGATCTTGGAAAATACATGAGGTGGTTGTCATCTAAAGAAATCAATAAAGAAGATATAAAATACTGGAAGAGAAAAATTCCTCTTCTTATGTGTGAAATGCAAAAGTGTCTACCTTCAACTTTTTTCAATGCACAAGAACATTACCTCATACATCAAGTTGAGGAGATTGAATTGTGTGGACCTGTACCAACTAGGTCAATGTGGATGGTTGAGAGGCACTTGAAATTTTTGAAAGGCTTGGTTTGACAGAGAGCACATCCTGAGGGTTCTATGGTGGAGGGATATATGGTATACCAGACCATGGTGTACATTAGTGAATATCTTTCTAAGTTTGCAGCAAAGATCCATGTAGATCGTATTTGGGATCCCAACTCCATTAACAAATTTGAAGGGGAGTACTTGATGGGCAAAGGTAGATTGAGGAAAGTGAGAGGTAAATCTAAGATGTTATTGTAGTTAATTAATTCTTATAAATCTGGTCGAGAGTGGGATGCAATAAATCTATGATATTTTTGATACAGCTGGTCGAGAGTGAGATGCAATACATTTGTATATTGCAAACAATCTTGATTGGATGATGGTATGGATTGAACGATGTCAACAAAATAGTTGCTCATTAACATGGGAAGGTGTTGCTTCATTGGTTAGAGAAGCTCATCGTAATGGAGATTCCAATGTTACTCCAATGGTAATTGATCTAGCACATGGTTTAAGAGGTGGACAGGTACGTACAAATTTATTAATGATCATGACTCATATGTTTCATATCAACTCATGATGCAAATAATTTACACACTTGAAAAATTGCAGGTCAAGCACCACAAAGCTATGTACTATCATGGCCACAAATTTCGCATAAAAAAGTTGGATGACACAAAGAAAACTTGTGATTCTGGGATAAGTGCAGTTTTTGAGGTCACCAATATATCATCTAGAAATGACATACATCCTCAACAATCTCAAAATCAATACTATGTCATCTTAGATGATATAATTGAGTGTGACTTTAACTCCTTCAAAGTAGTTCTATTTGTCGTCAAATGGTACAGGCTACGACTGAATCAAAATGATCTAGATAGAACTATTATTCAACATGATAATGGATTTACAATGATTAATACAAGGTCATTTGAGCCAGTTGGAGATGAGCCCTATGTTCTTCCAAACCAGTGTGAGCAAGTGTTTTACTTAGAGGTTCCACATAAACAAGGTTGGTCATTTGTTGTTAGACATGATCCAAGAGGAAGGCCAATAAAGTATAATGTTATGGAAGAAGATACCAAAGATGATGAAGAAGTAGATGATGATGATGATGGTGATGGTGATGGTGATGGTGATGGTGATGATGACGATGACGATGATGATGATGATGATGATGGTGATGACGATGGTGATGGTGATCATGGCAATGATGATGATGCTGATGCTGTTGATGGAGATGATGATGGTGATGATGGCGATGATGGTGATGATGATGATGATGATGATGATGATGATGATGATGATCAATGACATAATTGAAATGGTTACATATTTATTGTGTTCAATTCTAATGATTACGACATATGTGATTTATAATTACCAATTTTTTATTTACGATGCTCAATTAATTGTTGTTGATACATGTATATTTGTGTTTGATTATCACCCTTTTTGCAAACAGGCAATTGACTACAGACATTGTCACCCCGGCCTTCTATTGACGATCTTGCATTCTATATATAAGGTAAATTTGTTCATGTTTACGATGTTGCATATTGTTCATGTTATCTTCTAAGTTATTTGTAGCATACGTATCATGTAATATTTAGCTAACTTCAGATAAATGATTAACATATGCAGGAAATTTGACCCCTTTGGCATGGATCGTGCACAGTGACATGGATCGGCAGGTATAAGTCAATAAATAGACATAATTTTCTTATATTCTTCTTGTTTATCACTGAGCACGTATGTTATAAATAGACATATTATATAATTATATAATGTATATATAGACAAAGAAGAACCGTACGTATGGGTCACGACTTGATTATTCTATATATATTGACGTGGCAATATCTCATTTGATGGATTGTAGCACCCACCAAATAGGTTCTTGTCAGATCTATCTACATCGAATGAGGAAAATGAGGGAATGCTAGATGAAAGTTCTACATGTAGTACGGCTAAAATAGGGAGATCAACTAGAGGTCAAAAGATTAAAAAAAAAATTGATAAACACATGGAATATTTCCTTGCTAATGGGGGGTCATGTTCTTATGATGATGAGACCAAAGGTGACATCAAGGTGCCCTTTCGGTACACACACATTGAGAAAGAATGGGTACCCAATGAGCTACCTCCAATTAATACTGATTTTTGTGTTAATGAGAGGATATATCGCATTGCTCCATCCTCATTACATGGTTTGGGCCTATTTTCCATGGATGGAATAAAGGTATATTACAACAGAGTTGTTGAATTGTTCAAGTATGTCGGTCCGTGTTACAATTACAATGATTGGATGCGGATTGTTCAATATAAAAAAAGTATGCGTAGGTATGCACTATTAGCTAATTATATACAAAGGAAAGAAAATGATCAAAGTAAAAGATTTGCAATGTACATTGATGGGAGACCAAAAGCAACAGGTAATATTGCGGGTTTTATAAATAGTACGTGACCTTCGTCAACTAATAAGTAACCCAATTGCATATTTGAGGCGCATGAGGGGAATCAAGTTTTTGTATGTGCAATAAAATCAATAAGTGCAGGGGAAGAACTGCTAATAGATTATCATTTAAATCGCATAGATACAAACAAAGTTACTATCATGAGGGTGGTAAGTACTATATACCATTTTATTAATAAGTTTTTTTTTGCTAAGTCTATTGCTTTTAGTTCGCTAAAGTTTTTATATTTAATCTTTGTCACAGGACGATATGGATCCCGCACATGATAGAGGCCATGAGGATGCTCCTCCCACCTGTTCTTCAGCAAAGGTAAACCTTATTAAAATTGTACAAATTAGATAGTTGAAAAATGTTATATTATTACGTTATTTTATTTATGGTTTTGGAGTTTTTATGATAGTTTTACTGATATTCCTGTCACAATTTGATGTTCAGGATAAGGGAAAAGCACCCTCGACAATAGAGGCAATAGCTACCCCCAAGGATGATGATCTTTTTGTAGATTCGCCTAATGTTATAATCATGTTGAAGAAAAAAATGAAACAAATCAATAAAGATATAATTAATATTTTGTATGAAACAAATCCAACTGAGGAGATGCTCATGAGGCTAACTGAATTGAAAGCACTCACATGTCGGTATCAAGTAAGCAGTAATGAATCTTTAGTTATAACAAAATTTCAATAAAGGTTAATATTTTATACTCTTTTATGTTGTGAAGTAAAATATATGTAATATGTGTTCTTGTAGGATTTTATGGAATCTCTAGTACCTGGTCAAGGACAATGTGCGGATGAGGCCGGTACTAGTAGACCTCCGGCCGCCTCAGGTAAAATAATCCTTTAGTTGACAAGTTACAAGAAAAAAAAATTTTGGAACATTCAAAAACTTCTCAAGTTAACTCTTACTTTTATTATTTCAAAATGTCTTTGCTAACAATGTATTGTTCAAGTCATCAATTGCAGGAGACTCCTCCTAGCCAGGTTGTCCATAGAAGATTGTTGAGTGCAATGTTAGCCACAAGGGCCATGCAAACATCAACGCCTTCAAGGGCTATGGCAACTGGTAAATCATTATTTTACTATATTTGGTTTTGTGCTAATTATGATTTCATAATTTGTACTTTAATCTTGGGTGCATCACATAGTGGATTATTTTTTTGGAGCAGGAGATACCCCAGTGGCACCGCTTGGTACACCAGATACTGATCAATCTACATGTATTGGTGATAATTCACCACCATTTCCTGGATCTACCCGTGTTACTAGCACAGGAGCTACGCAAACGTCATTATTGATTGACAATAATGAATCAATGCCTATAAAATGTCCTCAAATTCCAGGTACTTTAAATAATTATTTTTTATATTGTAATATGCATTTACCTATTCATAACAAGTTTTGGATTGATTATCCCATGACATTTTTTGCAGGAAATGATACATTTTATAAGAAGCTTTATGACCTCACATTGCATATATTCAGGCCCACCATATGTACAAGGTGGAACATCATAAGCGAACTAAGTTTATCCCACTATTTTTTTTTCATATCATTAATTGGTACAGTATTTTTCCTTTCATTCCGGTCTTTTCTTTTAGTGGCTATATCTAACAATTTTGTGTTTTTCCTTAAAAGGTGGAATTTGCAAGAAAAAAGTTTAAAAGATCAGCTCATCAAAGATTTACAGCATGAGTTTGGTAATAATATTTTTGATGAGAAGAAAATTTTAGAAAGAGCTTGCAAACATCTTAAGACCGTGAGGGACGCATATAGAAAGAGTCTCGTCCAGAACCCAAAGTACGAGCTTCCTCCTTTTATTTCAGTGAGGGATTGGAATGAATTTATTTTAGATGCAAAGGAGAAAGCGGATGCTCAAAAAGGAGTTTCACCAACAAATGTAAGAAGGTATGCAATAGTATTAACTACTAGTGATAAGGTGTTTGGCATGGACTTTTGAGATGATAATTAAATTTTGAATGCAATCATCATTTTTCAATATAATATCTTGGTATGATGTTTTAGACATTTTCACCATTGAATGCAATGTGTTCAGCATTTCAAAGTTTCATTTGTTATTCCATATACATGTTTTTATAACCATTTTTTCAAACTTTTCATAGGTTGCAGGACACTTCAAAGGCAACAAAGGCCAGGCTGCAAAAGATTGGGCAACACAGACTTGGCGCTGGAGGATATTCAAAAATTAAAGCTCGCATTGTAAGTAGCAGTAAATGAATTGCAGAGAAAAATTATTTATAAAATGCAAATAATTTTGTTTAATCAAAAAATGCAGGGCTCTGATTTTAATGTAGAGGCCAGGAAGAACACAGAAAAATTGCCTTCAAGGAAGGCTATCAAGCCATGGTTGAACGCCTACGGCAAGCTTCCACTGGCCCAACCGAAGTGTCTCCTGCATCATGTGCATAGGTAAATATGCCAAAAAATATATTAGAAATTGAATACTTGAGCAACAATCAATTTGATAATAATGTCCATTACATTGCAATGCAGCCTCTTAATCGTGACACAGATCATACGCCACATCATGAAGCCCCTGATGTGCATCATACTGTCCAAGGAGGTGCTCATTTGCTATTTAAAACTAATTATGTAATTATTAATACAATTTAACATCTTAAATTGAACTTGGTGTAACATTTTTGTGTATATTTTAGAGGATACAGAATCAAGTCATGCTAAATGAGTGTCGGAGGATGTTCAGACTGATCACCATGTAGATCATGTGGAACATTCAGGTAAAGAAAATCTATGTTTTGTTCTTTTAAATTAATTTTTTGATTTATAGTTCTTTTACTTACATAAATACGTGTAATTCAATAATATAAAATAGTGTGAATTTAACTCATGAAGTAGTTATTGCAGCAGACCCCCCTTCGGCGCAGCGGCCTCCTGTTCGTGAACAGATGAGGAGGAGACACACGCTGGGATTAGAATCAATAGAGGAGGGGAATGATGAGGACATTGATCTTCCTCTTAGAAATTATATGATTAAAAAAAATAGCAAGAAACCCAAAAAGAAATGATTGTAATTAACATTTATTGCTAATGAAAGAACATTGTCTTAATGGATGTAATTTTATGCTAGTAATGTTGATGAATGATGTGTGTTAATACGTGTTAATGAATTATTCGTGAATGTTGTGTGTTAATGAATTATGTGTTCATGAATTATTTATGAATGTTGTGTGTTAATGAATTTTATGTGTTAATGAATGTTATCATGTGATTATAATGATTAAATGTTATATTTCAAAAATGGATGAATGAATGAATGTTATTAAATGTTAATGGGGAATTTAGAGTGATGTTAGGGCGGGGGGGGAGGGGCCAAATGAGCTTCCACCTTCACGTGGTTGGCCTTGTTTAGTAGAGAATATTAAACTATTCTTGAAACCAAGTGAAGCTCAAACTTTAAAGACAAGCTTAGAGTTTTTGATGCAGAGCCTTCTAATATCCCCTTAAGGAACCCTGTTCAACTCGAGGATTCAACAACGTCTTGGAATCCACTCAAGGAACTAGAGTTCAACTCGAGGATCAATAAGAATTCCCTGACTTTAGGATATCAACCAAACACTCCTTTGCAACAAGTTCACTGCCTTGATTCATTTTAGACAACTTATCAATTCACTTTGTCCATGTTCCAA
The DNA here is from genome assembly GCA_027943335.1 of Chamaecyparis obtusa. Taxonomy (NCBI): domain Eukaryota; kingdom Viridiplantae; phylum Streptophyta; class Pinopsida; order Cupressales; family Cupressaceae; genus Chamaecyparis; species Chamaecyparis obtusa. The sequence goes on from BSBK01003264.1 coordinate 56,084, forward strand.
TTTCCCTCTCCTTGGGAACACTCCTAATTCACCTTTCATGCAATCACCTCTTGATTTCTATCTTCAAGGATTCCCTTGATCCTTATAGGGCTTCAAAAATCCTCAAATAGCCTAACTAAGGAGTTCCAACCCCTACCAAGCATTAACTCTATCCCAATCTTCAAAACTGCCTTTTCTAGGACTGTCCAATTAGCCCTGTCCTGCCAGTAAATTGCACTTTTCTCTAAAATTCCTCAAACACCATGGTGACTTCTTTACCTTTCTAGATACCCTTTATGGATTTCTTCAAACTTTGCTAATACCAATCCTTCAACTTGTTACTGTTGCACACTTCTATGACTGTCCCTATTAGCAATTAGGCCTAATTAGCCCTCCTCTTCCAAAGAAACTCCTATTTACACTTACTCTCAACCTTCCAACCTTTATACAGTCTCAAGGCATCTAATAAACATCAGAATTCCTCAATTAGTTTGACCCTCCAAGCTTTCCTAGATACTTTTTCATCAAACCCTCCCTTTAAGGGTTTCTATCCTAGGGCTTCCTAGAAAAGACCCTAAATCAACTCACAAAACCTTTCTAATGGCTCAAACACCTTCAAACAAACTCTCTCAATCATTTCCAACACTCATTTACCAATTCCACCCTCAACTTGTTCATATTCACCACGTGGTGCTTCCCAAATGCACCCTTCACTGCCTGTTCAACAGTCACCTACTGTTCCTTTCTCCTTTCACTGACACCTGTATCCAGATCACGATAAAAACATAATATTTATAGGCCTTAGTACCTCTCCCATAGGCGATTATTAGAACACAAACAATTATGGGTACTTTCCCCTTTTTAATCACAACAAAAGTTGACAGTTCCGATTTACATGGAGATCCAATTAGAATCAACTCTAACATACTTCACAGATTAAAAGCCCGTTGTTTAAGCTTTACACAGCTTGTTGCCTATACATTGTAATTTGTAGTATGTACTTCATTCTATATATGAATAAGCCAGCTAGTTTGTTAATTAATGGCCCAATTTCTTTGAGAATTTGCCAACCTTTTCAGAAGTATTTTTGTTTAGGATGTCAAAGAGATATGAAGAAGAAGAAGAGAACTTCTGTGAATTGAAGTGTCAAGAGGGTGGTATTTATCTTTTAACATTTGGAGGGCGTGACAAGCATGTGTAAGCTGCCTCACTTGCATTTTGAATTTTATAATTCTATCAAATTTATCTTGCTCATTTGGTTTCGCTTGTGCAGGTTTGGGCCTGGGGCAATCCAAAATATCAATGAAGCTTTGAATAAGGTATGAAAAGATATTCATAAATTCACAAGGTATGTGATATTTGCTGGGTCATTGTATTTCATTATATCAATGGTTCTAAGGATAATTTGGCAGGTCAAGGGGGACAGAGATGCAACAGTTCTTGTCACAACGAATGAGGTAATTTCCACCATTTTTACAGGTTGGGTTGGATCATGAGAATAGTTATATAATTTGATAAGTAGGAAATATTTTTTTACAGTAAGTTAAATTATGATATTATTATCAGAATTTAACTATGTAGTTTTATAATTAGTTTACTGACAAATGTTTCATGAATAGTAGTTCATAATAACCTTTCTTTTATGAGAATGAATGGAACACTTAGTACTCATTGCATCTAGATGATGCTCATAGAGGTGAAACGCTACTTCCCAACAGGTCACTCATCCCAATATTATTCTAGTTCAAGTTCTCTTTACTACAAAGGTTCCTCCAACGTTAAGCCCACTTTGATTGCAACCCCATTTGCAAAACATTCAGCAAGTTTTGTGCCTTGTGAACCATTCATTAAAAAGCCTCTTAAGCTCATCAATTGATAATTAAGAGATATTTTCCACAAGTTGTCAAATTGTGATATTGCAATCAGCATTCAACCGTGTAGCTTTATGGTTAGCTTATTGACAAATATTTCATGAGTAGTGATTCACATGAATCCATCTCTCATGAGAATGAATGGAACACTTAGTGCTCATTTCATCTAGGTGATGCTCACAGAGGTGAAGTGATGTAGGGGCATCCATCATGCAACCAAGGAATTCCATGGTACCAGGTGAAGACAAGAAGGACAAGGCATCTAGCCATGTCAACTGGAATATTCTAAATCCAATCATGGCATATTTTCATGGCCAAAGTACTTTAATGGTCAAAGGTCCTGATAAAGCCTATGGGCAAAATGATGTAACCAATGGAATATGAGCCATGAAAGGGTAGTAGGATGTAGTTTCATGTTTTAAGATATTCAATAAGGTCATTGGACCAATTATGAGTCATTAGCATAGGTCTAGATATTAGAAAAAGCATAAAAAGCATATCTTATAATTTGAATTCAAACTCAAACGGTCACTAAGTAGTTCTGGAGGGAAACTTAAGATTTAGTATTTGTCTTGTTTAAATAAACATTCCAACTACCTTGGTTGGTTGGGCAGTTAGTTAGAGGTCTATTTAAGATGTCACAGCCTTAGGCAAGGAGGAGGCATGGTTTTGTATGAAGTACACAAAAAAACTGTACGGACAGGCAATGAATCAATGACATTTTGAAGTTTTCTTGCTAATTTGAAGCCCTCTTTGATGTAGAAATCTTCCATAAATGTTGGTAAGGCATACTTAATTTGTTTTGAGTTGAATTTGGTTAATTTAATAACACATTTCAAAACTTATTACTGTTGTCACGCCAAACATACAGTTTTGCATTATTTTTTTCAAATGAATAAGTGAGGGTTCCATCCTATGAATGTATATCTGACCATGGGATGGACCCTGATGGTTCTAACATGTTTAACTAACCATGAAAATGCAAGGAAAGTGAAGATTTGCAAGATAGGGTGAAGCATATGCAAATTTGAGTGGTGTAGGGATTGATTTGGGTACCCAAATGATGCTAACAGTCACACAGCCGTACATCTAGCTTAAGGAGGTGTATTTTTTGTTGGAGAATCTTTTAACATGTGTTGAATACATGGTGAAACCTAAATTTTGGGTCTTGGAAGTGCCAAATTGACCTAGTTCAATGATGCCCTAGGAAATGAGGGTTTTAATGCATGTAATTGGGGTTTTTGTACCAAAACACTTCATAGTCTGAAATTGATCAATGATTTCTTTAATTGGGCATAAATAATGATGGTCCTATGAATTTCATGGAGTATGGATGCATTCGAAGCATGGTTGCTTTGTAAACCCACCTAATTAGCCCTCTAAAAATAGTCTCAATCATGTTTTCTAGTAATATTTTCCATAGTAACAATATTTAAGTTTTGGATATGTTTTAGTAAAATAAAAAGGGTATTCATAAATATAATTACCTTATCAAGTGTTTTGGGAAAAAATTTGATTTATTTGGGTTTTAGTGCGGTTGGAGGGCTACTAGCCTGTCAACTAGACCTAATAGTCAGTTTTGGGGATTTGATGATTGGAGTTGCATAAAAGGTTGAAATTGATTGATTCTTGTCTAAAACATCTAGTTTATACCATTTGTGTCCACCCTAGGCATTTGGAGGCAAGATTGAGTGTTTTGTGGGTATTTGACCTTTGGAGTACCTTAAAGGCTTGTGGGATCCTTGTAGAATTGAACAAGTTTTGTGTGAAACCACCACTTCTGCTAACCACTCTACATCATGAAGCACTAGGACTATTTTTTTAATTTTTGATGATTTTGGAATGCTAATGAAAACTATGAATGAATGTTGTCTAAGGTGCATGTAGTATACCCTAAGATAGATAAATGTAAACCTTCTAAGGAAATACCTAAATGATGTTGGGAACTATCTTGAATTCAATTTTGAGGAAAACAAAATTATAATTATGACAAGGTGTTTATGAATAAGACAAATTTAGAAAAGAATGACAAGCATCCAAGAAAAGGTGGACATGAAAAGAAGATAACTATATTTAAAGGAAGTCAAGATAATGTGCAAAGCCACTATAGGAATGTCCTCAAAAGATGTACCCTCTAATTTGGAAAATGACTCTAGAAAGTGTAATTCTTGACCCTAGGATGTGCAAGCTATGTTTTTAGATTTTTAGATTTTTTGAATCTAAGATGAGGACTATTCACTATGAAAATGACTAAGAAAGGTTATAAACTCTCAATATAAGAATGCCACTAAAATGCAAGGTATGAACTTATAATTTGCAAGGGTTTCCAATCAAAATATTCTAGATAAAGGAAAAATGATATATTTATGACCCGTGCTATTTTGTTTCTCTATGTGGGACATTTTTTAGGACAAGTTTTGATGATTCATAAACACAAAAATCACACAATCACTTATGGCTGTAGGTATGACTAAAATGAAATGTTTTGTCTTTATTCTGTCTACTATATGAAAAAAGGCAAAGTGTGAAATCTATGAAAATCACTTTCTTGCATGAGTTTAACATGAAATAAGGAAAATTCTATGATGCAGGAAAAAGAAACAAATCTGATAAATACCCCTCGGTATTCAGCATTTCCCCTAGGTTATGAGCTACCAACAAATATTGCAATAATTACACTTCAGGTAAATTTCGCATTCTTTTCGAGAGGATGATGAATATTTTAAGGTTTATTTCAAGTAGATTGTTTGGGAGAGTCATTTATATTTATTTTTTCCTCTTTTAGTTTTTATTTTACATTGAACATGCAATTTGGAGAACAGGAACTGGAGGATAAGCTTACTTTATTGTGTTTAGCACATCTTTATGAGGTAAATTTGAACTTTATATAAACTGAACCATTTTGTTTGTACAAAACTATGGTTTGAAATTGTAAAATTATAAAAACATTTGGCAAAATGTCTATTGTCCTGTATTCTTGTGCAGATTGGAGAAGATGACAAGTTTTCAACCCCCGCAAGAGTTGATCTTCAAAAACTATTTCCAAGACGGAAGGTATACTCTTTTGCAAATGGACCTTACTAGCTTCTGATGCCCTATTTTTTCATGTGGATATCCAATTACTCCTTTGTAAGATTGATGGCATGTGTTTGTCCTTAGTTGTATAAAGCTTGCCTCAAACATTTATTCCAATGCGTTGCCTTCGTACAACCAAAAAATCATATTTATGCATGTCATAAATGCAATTTTTCATATTTAAGGATAAATCTACTTTGGCAACATGTGTCTACTAAAAAATCATTAAAGTGGTTATTATAGATTATCACTCTTTCAGTCCTCTTTGACATTACCTTCTTTATTGATTTGTATACTCTCATCTTTTAACTATTATGTTCAGGCACAGAGAAGCCCATATAACTTGATACTAGAAAAAACATTTGACAAATTTGCAAACAATTGTTCACTTGGGGAAGCAAAAAATGTTTTGTAGTACAGTCTGCCAAACAAGAACCATCTATCTCTATTTCATTGTTGAACACTTGGATATTTGAAAATCTGATCTGCCATTTTGTTTGATTTTATTTCTACATTCTTAAGATTCCACAACATATTATGTTGGTGATTTAGTTCTTCATTAAGTTGTTTTTCAATTGTTATAAATCAAAGGTAAGCAGTCACAAGAAAATTTAACAAACACATTTGTATGTTAGCATGATAGGATCAAGTTAAAAGCATTTTCTAAATTCATAATTATAAGACATTGTTGTCATTTTAATGAATTCAATATGCATAACAATAGAAGCCTATAGAAGCCTTAGTTATAGGTATAACAATAGAAGTTTGTTTTTCAACTTTCAAGGATAGTATTATACGTAATCATTAAATTGGTCACTGATGCAATTTCCAAAACTGAATTCTACTGTATATTTTTTTATTTTGCCTTGTAAGTACACTTCTTACAGGGGCATCACAGGAAATCAGTCAAAATTAGTTTCCTTTGGTTCTTTCTACCTCCTCAGAATCAGTATTTTCAGTTCAAAAGTGATAAGGGAACTTTGTTTCTATTATCTAATATTGAAAGATATGTTGTTTTTGTCATCGCCATATGGTACATGGATTATACAAAAGCTCTACTAGGTCAAAAAAGATTAACCTTTTAATGTTGAAATTTAAAATGGTCTTTAGATATTATAAAACAACTAGAAAGCCTGAGGACAATAATTGGAAACTTTTTGAGAAGGATGTCTTTTCAAATTATTAATATTTTTTCAAGTCAATACAAATTACAAACACTGGAGAACTTAGTTCAATGAAGATATGACTAGTATTGATCATGGAATCGTGAGTTGATCTCCAACAATTTTGGTAGGCTTAACAAATGCAATAAATGAGAATGATAAATAAAGGCTTTCTATTTGTCCTATTTAGCAAAACCTCAATTGTTGAGTATATATTGTTCTAAAGTTCGGTCCTTGATGGCTGTTGACATTTATTGGTGATTTCTGAAGAGGAATATTGAAGTCAGTCATATACATCTTGGTGGCAAACCAAAAATAAATGTTCTTGAAATAGATATATGAAACAACAAGTGAACACTCTGGGTACTTGCAGTTGATTTCTCAATATTATTTTGTTATTTTCTTTTTGATGTTATTAATTAATGCCTTTTAAAAAATTTGAAGTTCAAATATGTAAACTTATATTATTGAGGCATGTGAACTGAGGGGACTTGCACCCTGCTTTGTCTGTTGGAACATGTCACGTCAGCAAGATGGATATCATATTATTTGACCTAGTTTCATTGTGTTATTGTATCTCTTAAATAGTTTGACCCGGCTTGTCCATACGAATTCCTTTATGCTTTTTCACATGAGCTCACTACATTAAACAATTTACTGCTATGATTTTGCATGTACAAAAACCATCCCAATTTAATGTTTCTAGGTTATACCATCCCAATATCATGTGTTTGATTAAATATGTTATCATGTGTTTGATATAACCATATTATCTCCAATCTTCATCGCTATGCTATTTTGGTCAATTTTTACTTTTCATTTCCTATGATAACCATTGAGAAAATAAACACACTTTCCTTGAAGGATGGAATAAGGTCTTGAAAATATAATCATAACTATTTAAAATGTTGTAGACAACAAGCCATGCATAACATACGATTACCCTTTATTGCTGGTATTTTTCTTCCAGAGAAATCTTTAATGGGCAGTTATTATAAAAAATACAATTGAACATATCATTATGGCTTTATTTAATTTAATATTTGCCTTTTAGGTCCTTGCATGATCTTTACTCTCCCATCGCTCATTCCCTTCTCATGGGTGATTGACCCTATGTATTGAATCATTTATATATACATCAAAGGATTAAAAAAATTGCATGTACACGTTCACATTTTCTTTGAGTCAGAATATGAAGAACAGTAGGAAGCTGTGGTCCCTTTAATGAGTTTAGATGGTAGAGTCAAAGATTAAATGGTATATTTGCTCTAATTGTTGAAATATTAATTTTGCATGATTTTGTAGATTGAAGAAGTTGTCGAGCTCAATCTTTCTGCGGTTCAAGAAAAGTCAGAAATGACATCCCTTGGACTGGCGAATTGAAGGTGAAGAGAATGATATGCATGAGCCATCTAAGAGAAACAAAATAATGAATGAAGAATTTATTGTGGAATTAGCACCTATGGAAATCAGAACCGTTCAACTTGAGTTTGATGACTGAGGACTGTGTGAGTCCTGTATGAAATTTTTTACAACAGTTAAAAGAACCCATGATTGTCAAATTTTTATGACTCGGGAACCCCACTAGCCCTTCAGGCTCACCAAAGGCTACATACCCACAATTGAATCAACTATGCCTCCAAACACCTAAGATGGACCAAAATGGTGTAAACAAGGTGGTTTCAACAAGAATCAATCATTTTTTATAGCCTTTACAACACCTATTGACCACAACCTTCAAATCTGCCTTCTAGCCCTATGAGCCCCAATTAGCCCTACTGGACTAGTTTTCTCCCTTTTTCTCTGACTTTTTCCAAACAACTTGAGAAACAAATTATATTTTCAGACACCCTTTTTAGGGTTATTTAACATATGTAAACTTCAATGGTGACTCCTTTAGACCAGTCTTAACTTCCTTCACAAGGTACCCTCCTAATGGCATCAAAATCAAGCAAATAACAAAGCAACTATATCATTCTCTTATCCTCATCACTCCAGACTTTCATCATAGTTATAATATGGCAAAATATGACTAAATCCAAGAGATTTAGTCCTATTCCACAAGGAACGCCCAAAACACTCATTCAATGCCTTCAAACCCTTGTTGCATAGGGTTTCACCAAACACCTATCTCCACTAACCTTGGAGACCAAATAATGGTTCATACACCTTCTCTTTGATGCCCTAGGACATCTCAAATCATTAGATAACCTTCTTGTACAGCTCAATATGCTGCTCTCATACTATTCCCACCAATCCACCATGGGACATTTCCATTATTTTCTCCAAACTTGCTGTCTTCGCACTAGTGCTACATCAAAACTTGTTAGATTTCTATTGTACATGTTAGTAACATGCCTCCCATGAAGTCTGGGCCCTTGAATTCATGGGAGGTTCATCTATTTAAGGAAAACTTTTGTCTGTCACAGGAAAAACTCAAGAAAACAACCTAAAATGAACCAACAGTCATATATGCTGCTTCAAAACAAAGTGTTATTCATTCAATAATGAGTGAAATGTGTTTAAATACCCTTCTAATTCATGTATTTGATAGTCCCAAACAAAAAGAAGTTCAATACATTGAATGGAACAGCACCAAAATGAAATTTTATTGCTTGCTTTCACAACAGTCCGTACAACAGGCTTTTTTTCTCCCTGTCCCCCTCCATACAATGGATCCTTTAGACATTTAATGACCCCTATCTACCTACCTCAACCAAATTTAGATAGTTGGGAGGTTTAATTAATCCTAAAACCTGTTAAAACTAATTTCTCTCCAAAAAGGTAATATGACCGTTTACATTCAAATTTAAATTAATAAACTTTATTTTATGCATTCTATGACTATTCTGACTTCCCAACTTACTCCATTGACCTACACATGGTCCAATGTATTTATTGAATGCTTCTAAACATGAAAACTACTCAAATCTAATCCTATTGGACTCTTTCACCTATTACATTGCTTTGATCACTTATTACATTGTATTGGTCCTTAGACCTCTATCATGACTTTTACATAGTTTATTGAATCCAACACTATCATAAGCCATTATAGGCTTCAAAACTTACCAATCAACTTGTCTTGATACCATCTTCTCCTTCTTAGTTACTGGAGTCCTCCTTTGCTCAGATGCTCTTCTAGATGCCCCTGCATCAAATATGCTTTAAAAAAGTCTTTCTTCTTGGTTGGGATGAGTCTATTATTGGCCTATCCATGGAAGCCTCATTTTTAACCTGTTCAGGGCATTTTGTCCCTGCAACATATCTGGTTTATACTTCCCGAGTCACCACTAGAGTCTTCAAATCTAGATATTTTGCACAAGGCTAGGGCACCATTGCCAGTCATTTAAAACATGGTTTTTTCTTTAACAGATGATTTTTATCATTAATATTTGTGTGCTTACAGACCCTAATGTTGTTGCTCCAAGAACCCTAAATTGGAAATCTGTAGATGGGGTTTGGTGTTAAGAAATAATACAAGATTCATGTGATAAGTAAGAGATATTTTCCATAGCAAGCCAAATTGTGATATTGCTATCAGGATTCAATTGTGTAGTTTTTTGAGTCAAACTCATTGACCTGTGATTCATGAGTAGTGGTTTACATGAACCCATCTCTCATGAGAATGAATGGAACACTTAGCACTCATTGGCCCTAGGTGATGCTTACGGAGGTGAAGCACTGGGACTTCCCGGGAGGTCATCCATCCCAGTACCACTCCAGCTCGAGCATGCTTAACTACAGAGTTTCCTCCATGGTTATACCCACTCTGCTTGCATCCTCATTTGCAAAACCTTCACCAAGTGTTGTGCCTTATGAACCATTCATTAGAAAGCCCCTTAAGCTCGTCAATTAATAAGTAGGAGATATTTTTCACAGCAAGTCAAATTGTGATATTGCTATCAAGATTCAACTGTGTAGTTTTTTAAGTCAAACTCATTGACCCGTGATTCATGAGTAGTGGTTCACATGAACCCATCTCTCATGAGAATGAATGGAACACTTAGCACTCATTGGCTCTAGGTGATGCTCATAGAGGTGAAGCACCGGGACTTCCTGAGAGGTCACCCATCCCAATACTACTCCAACTCGAGCGCACTTAACTATGGAGTTTCCTCCATGGTTAAACCCACTCTACTTGCATCCTCATTAAATGCACTCTGCTTGCATCCAGAGTTGGTTTAACCATGGAGGAAACTCTGTAGTTAAGTGCGCTCGAGTTGGAGTAGTACTAAGATGGGTGACCTCTCGGGAAGTCCTGGTGCTTCACCTCTGTGAGCATCACCTAGAGCCAATGAGTGCTAAGTGTTCCATTCATTCTCATGAGAGATGGGTTCATGTGAACCACTACTCATGAATCACGGGTCAATGAGTTTGACTCAAAAAACTACACAGTTGAATCTTGATAGAAATATCACAATTTGACTTGCTGTGGAAAATATCTCCTACTTATTAATTGACGAGCTTAAGGGGCTTGCTAATGAATGGTTCATAAGGCACAACATTTGGTGAAGGTTTTGCAAATGAGGATGCAAGCAGAGTGGGTTTAACCATGGAGGAAACTCCGTAGTTAAGCGTGCTTGAGCTGGAGTGCTACTGGGATGGATGACCTCCCGGGAAGTCCCGGTGCTTCACCTCTGTAAGCATCACCTAGAGCCAATGAGTGCTAAGTGTTCCATTCATTCTCATGAGAGATGGGTTCATGTAAACCACTACTCATGAATCACAGGTCAATGAAAAGAACTCGGTCTATAACATTTTTTTTTATAAAAAAAAATTTGCATTGGTCGAAATTTCGACCAACGCTAGAACCAATTTTGACCAATGATTGGTCGAAAGTTCGACCAATGGACCAAAAAATAAACGACGAATCCATACTTTCAACCAATCCAATGGTTGAAATTTTGACCATTTGATTGGTGGAAAGTATGGATTCGTCGTCTATGGTTTGGTCCATTGGTTGTAATTTTGACCAATCGTTGGGGCAATCAGTGGTCAAAATTTTGACCATTAGAAAAAATGACGGCGATTTTTGAGCCTGGGATATCGTCAAAATTTTGACCAAAACACAGGTCGAAATTTCGACAAATAGTAGACGCGTCGAAAATTCGAGGAAAAAAGAACGACGACAGTTTTGGTCGTAAATTCGACCAATTACTGTCGAAATTTCGACCAATTTTCGTCAAAATTTGAAGTCAAATTTACTAGTGACAATATCCATATAATCAATGCTATTTAACTATAAGTAATGAGTGACACTAGGATACATCTCTTCAAGCACTTATAAAAGAGCTATATAAATCAATTACACTTAGTCAATGTCATCAACTATAATGCACAAAAAACTAATACATTATAATACTCAAATACATAGTAAAGAACAAATTAAATTAAACTCATAAGCCAATTAATCCATCATTGATATTTTCACACAAAACTCATAATAATCATGCACACGATTCATTCTCATACAACCATATGTATACCATTAGAGCTTTTAAAAAATGCATAATACTCATGCAAATTTTAAATGAAATCCATAAAAATCAATCAATTATTGGAACTTTCTCGCAAAAAGCAATATAGTCATAATGTACAAGATTTGAGGTCACTTGACATATTATCTAAATATGACATGACTTTGAAAAAAACCCATACCAAATTAAAATTATGCCATTATAAGCTTCAAATAAAACCCCTACAATTAATATCATATACATCATTAGACTATTCATACAAAAAGTGATATAATCATGATACACAAGAGCCAATATCACTTATTCATTATACACAAGCACACACTAAACAAACCATAGGAGTTTGATGCAACTATTAAACAAAATCCATAAAAGTTGTTGATATGCCATTAGAAACCTTAAAAAACCCATACAATCAAAATATTTAATTAGAACCTTCACAACAAAGCCATACAATCCTGTCAACAAATTAACTAGATAGTCACTCCACCACATTCCACAAACAAACACACTATGTACACCATAGGAATTTGATGCAACTTCAAATAAAACCAATACAACTCAATGACGTTAGTGTCTTAGACCTTTCGTGCAAAAGCCATCCAATCATCATGCACAAGAATCAATGTCACTCAACCATGATGCACAAATAAGCACTTGAAGTACACCATGTGAATTCAATGCAAACTAAAACTCATACAACTAAGTGACATGTGACATTAGTTGCTTCGTGCAAAGACCATAGAATCATCATGTAAATGAGTCAATATCACTAAACCATGATGAATAAAACAGTATGGTAATAACATAATAAGAGTTTTAAGCAACCTTCAAATAAAAGTCCATACAATTATCATGCACAATAAGATTAAGATTAAGATTTAGTAAACCACTAACAATAAGAGTAAATTTTGAAAAAAAAAATAAAGAGAAGAAATGGAAGATTTCAGTGCTTTCTAAAGCATTCATCATTTTTCCATGAACATCTAGAAAGCATTCATGATGATTTAAAAATAAAAGAAGTGGCCACAAGTACCACAAAAAGAACTGTGTGAAGCACTGAAGAAAACATTTAAAAATAAGTGGTCTCATATTTTTTGCGCTAAAATGACTCAATGAAATAAAAAAATATGAGTGAATTTGCATTCTTAAACCTTTGCTTTCTTCCTACAATACTACGTTGTCATGCTTCTCTTCAACCTTATTTTTGGTGCACTAATAAGCCTTTGAATTTATTTTTCTATTGAGACTAAATTAATAATTCAGTATTTTTCAAGCCCAACAAAAGATTCCTCCCTACAAGCCATGCTAGTGAAATTACAATAGAAACTAGCTTGATTTCTCACAAGATAGTCATAAAAAATGGAATATTTTGTAATAATCTAAGTTTTAGCTTTTATATATTAAGCATATTATTTGTAGAAATTGCTTTCAAGCAAATTCCACTAAATTTAAATCTTCGGTGTTAACTTGAAAAAGTAATCAAAATTTAAAGATAGTTTACATAAGGAAAATCATGTTTAACAGAATGGGAATAATAATAGACCCTCACAGTATGCTCAAGTTTTATCTACAAATTTTAAAAATATTCTACACAATAATTATTACTCACCCCTAGAGCCTTACTTTCTTCTTATTATGTTGCTTTAGTTTCTAAAGCTTGACTGAGCTAAAGGAAATATTATGTTATTCCAATAGACTTGGACCCTATGCATGGTAGCAAAAATATACTATAGCAAACAGATTGATTATAAAAATTAATTTAAAAAGTTAACATTTGTATACCCATAATAAACAACGGCACAAACATATAAAATCATTAAATTTAACAAAATAAAAATTCTAAATTCTTTGCCATACCTTGCAACCCAATATAAATTGATATAGAGTCCTTCAACACCACTTAAAAGATAATTCAATAATCTCTTTGAAATCCAACACTTTCAACACTTGTTGGAATCTTCATTTAGGACTGCAGATCAAAATAACGAAAAGATCAGTAAAATATCAGAAAAATAAAAAGCTAGAAGTTGTTACCATACAAAGCATCATTTTCAACTCATTTTAAGCTTATTTTATAAATGTCTTCCAAAATCAGATATCCTTATTTCACATCCGATGTTTTCCTATCTTTTCCCAGTTTCTTCAAAAATCTTATGCTTTTGGTTTGCAACTTTCCCCAAACGATTTTTGCTGCTATGATTGAAACCCCTAGTTGGCATCAACAGCCATTAATCGGTATTTGAGGGACAATACTGTTTAATCATTCAAGCGTTTTGCAAAGAGACTTCTTTAATGGATATAGATTAAGTATGAGACTTCATTAATGTTTGATGTTGGTGGCCATTAGTTTCGTTTATTGATTTCTTTATACTGTGTAGTGTTGTTGGTTCCCTCTAAGATTGTTCTTTGATAAATTGATTATAATGAATTACTATGAACTCGTCTTCTAACCTATGATACTTTGATAGTTTGTAGATACCTAGATCTGTAACTGAGCTGCTTCATAAATCAAAGTATAAACAGGTTTACCAGCCACAAACGAACTGCAGTACCTTGCCCTGTTCTCCAGGTCAATGCAGGTTGAGCTTTGCCTACTGAGGAATGCCATCTGTTTGTCCTATCGAAGAGTTTTAGTTAAGATTTTGCTAATGGTAGACTCTCTAAGATAATTGTTGTTGCACTTGATGTATTATGAAAATCCTACATATGTTATGGAGAGCTGCTCTTGCTTGAAGCTCAAGGTTGAGAATTGAATGCACAATTGATAATAGATATTAAAGAGATGGGATCTGGAAATAATTGTTGCTGACTTGCTAACCCAAGGCCACTTGATAGAGCTGTAGAGCTAATATATATGACTATCAGCCTTGTAAGTCAAGTATTATCTCCCAAAGAGTCAGCTGAGTGGTTGATGGGCTCCAGACTGAAGCCAGTAAAATTCAAAAACTCTCAAGGATTTGAATCTATCTCCACTTTTGTTCATCAAACAATCAAACTATTTTATTAACTCAGTATCAAAAAAAAAAAGCAAACCTATGTATAATATACCTGGGCAAAAAAAGATTCAATTGGAATAATAATGGCAAGGATACTGCAATGTCATCTTCCAAAGAAAATAAATTGCATAGATTATGATTTCATCTAGTTTTATCTCTGGTAATTCTAAATTGCAATTAACTCCTTTCTCAAATTCATTTTGGCTGCAATAATCCTTCTTGCATACTATAATAGATTTTTAAAAAGAAAAGAAAAATTCCTAGAACAAAATGAAAATTGGCCAACCAATTGACCAAACCGATGTCAGTGTCATGGTGAGACATAATTGACCAAACTGATCTGAGTGTCAAGATGCTTGATTTCAACTAGCATGAAAGTAGAGCAAAATATAGTGGCAGCTTCATAGCAAATATTGTTCTATCTTTATCTTTCCTTTGGTAGCTGGAATTCTCTCAATTTGATTAGAATTTTCTTTTAGAATTCCATGAATTAGATTGGAATAGTTCATAAAGTTTAGAAGCTCACAAATATTACCTTCTATTATAATGAATAAATTAGGGCTGAACAGATCAGCTAACTCAAAGGTAGAAGTGTCAACATAGAAGTCAACATACTCCCAAACCTTTGCACTATATTGATTTTTGGAAAATGTGGAAGCATTGACAGGGCACTTTTGAATTAAGGCGTGGTCTGTGGGTTGCATAAAATCCTCACCTGGTGAAAATAGGAGGAAATCTTTAAATTGTTCCCCACACTAAAGAAAAATTTCAACTTAAAAATTGTTGACGGTACATAAGAAGCCAAAAATCATTGAACTTGACATTATTAGAATCAGTGTTCCCTGACTCGCCACGAGTCAAGCAAGTGGGTCAAGATGACCCTGACTCGTGACTTGCCAAGTCAAACCCTCTAACTTGCGTGACTTGCCAAGTCAGCGAGTTAGGGGTTGACTTACCGAATCCATGCCCTCAGACCCGGCATCGCAGCAGCTTTAGTTGCCAATGAAAAAACAAACATAATAATTTTTTGAACTTTTTTTAGACTTATTTCCCCTTAAAACATTCAATTTGAGATGCAAAAGTCATGTCTAGAAATTGCATTTTTGGGCTTTATCAGTACTATTTTTCGTATCTTAAAAATTCAATAAAATGATGCATGTCATGGAGTTTTATGTGGTTATCAAGGTGCTAATTTGGACCCGAGGGGCGCTGCCCCTTGACCTTGCTGGGGTGTTGGCCCGAAACCCCCATTTTATTTTTTAAGTACACTACAACTTTGAGTTTGCACGGTATGAGTCATTATCTACACTCTTGTCATTAGGCTTCCTGGATATTACTTGATGTATACTTGTTGTCTGGAAGATGACTTTTTCCTTTGGGGGGGATGATGTAGTCAGCATAAAATGCCTATGTTGTGTTTGATAATATTGATTATTTGTCAATGTATTAATTTGCATTTGTACTTATGTGATCAATGTATATTTATGTTAATTAGCTTTTATTTGATGATGTTATAGTGTCTTTAAGCTTTATTCAATAATGGGTGCACGAAACAAGTTTCAAATCCTTGAAAATCTCTAAATTTCAAGGGTTATTTCATTTTGCCGAGTCACGAGTCAAGTCATTCTCGCCAAGTCTGAGTCTCAAAACTTTGAATAGGATCTCTCCTTTTAAGTTTACAGCCTTTTACAAATATTTGCTTTCTTTTTTTATAATGGATGTGTTTATTAAAACAACAAACCAGCATCTTGTGATGAAGAAATCAATGTCACCAAAACTTGAAAAACTCATTTACATGGACATTTTCAAGTTCTCAAGAAGTTGAGGAAAACATGACAGTCAAAATTTTTTCCACAACTAAGAATATATTATTTCAATATGTTTTGTGTATGGGCATTTGAAGAATGATTGTTTGCAACAATTCTAAAAATGGGGAAGTATCAATGCCACACACATACAGCTATATATCTTCACACACACACACACACACACACATATATATATACATATACACACATACATATACATATATATACACATATTTTCTACTTAATTCAATAGATCGTTTCTATGTATTATTCCATAACAACAAACCATCATGATGTGATGAAGCAATCAATGTCACTAAAAATTGAAAAACTCATTTACATGGACATTTTCAAATTCTCAAGAAGTTGAAGAAAACATGAGACTTAAAAAAATTTACACAACTATGAGTATATTATTTCAATTTGTGTTGGGCATTTGAGGAAATGATTGTTTGCAACAGTTCTAAAAATGGGGAAGTGTCAATCCCACACAGATACAAATATATATATATATATATATATATATATATATATATATATATATATATATATATATATATATATATATATATATATATATATATATATATATATATATATATATATTCTACTTAATACAATAGATCGTTTCTATGTATTATGCCATAAGATCTACAATGGTTTAATTTTATGTGTGGAAATATGGAACTTTCTAGCTTGCTTAGTTGAGAATCTAAGCAAATTTTCTTGTTTTTGGCATTAACTGGAGAATTTTTTAAATTAAGCTGTAATACCACCATCAAAAACCAAATTTTAGAAGGAAAATGTGATGCAGTCCAAGAGGTAGGCCCAAATAAATAAGAATTTCATTAGGCAGTCTTGGACAACTCACGCTCTAACTGGATGGGTGAAAAGTTGCAAGCAATTACTAGTTGGAAAGATTTTTTCAAGCAAAAGAGTAACATTTCATAATTACCACAATCAAATTTACACAGTAGAATTTCTACTATGCACAAAGGACCTTACCAAGAGAGATACATGGGGATAAAAAAATTCTAATAATTAATCATACTAACAAGAAAATATTAATTTCAGAATATTTTTTCAATATCCTTATATCAAAAATGAGTGAACTAAGTCTTCCTTATCTATTGTAGTTGACTGGGCTACTTTTCAAGACTCGTGGATAGAACTACCTGTACTTTCCTCAAGAAGAATTTCAAATGCCATGTAAGAAAGTCCTTCCAAATCATGTACTCGAAAGATGAAACTTTTTGAAATAGTCGTATACCTTTCAAGCACCCTGGTTCCTTTTTCTCCCATTTTTTCTTCCTATTCTACCTTTTTCTCCCCGCTTCTATTCCCATGCACCCTCTCCATTTTCTATTGTCCCTCAAAGATAAAACTTCCTCTTCATCTAATTGTTGGTGCTATTTTTCCTTGCTATGAGACGTGGTTTACTGCAAAATACAAAGAACTTTGTTGCAGTTACCAATTGCTCTCTTTTCTACCCAACATATGATGGTTGTCTCTCTTCTCTAATAAACATTGATTATATGCAGGAACTGAAAGACCCTCCTCAAATAATGAAATAAAAAGTAACCATAGGAGAATGGTCAAAAATTAAAATGAGCAAATTTGGGCATTTGCATTATTTATTTACCTTTTTCTAGTTTTTTGTGATGAGGATTGTAGGCTACCGAGGATGCTCCTGAATCAAAATGTCTCAGCTACAGATATGGTCTCTATTTCTAATATTTTCTCTAGAAAATTCAGTATGGCTTTTATATTTTCTACAATAAAAGAGATGATATCTTTTGTTTCAAAGGTTGTAATTAGCACTAGCATTGGATGTAAGATCTTTTTATGTTATAGTGTTCTATGTTCTGCATGCAGTTTTGAAACTAAAATTCTGAAGTACTGCTCATGCTATTCATTGTTTCTTAGCTAGAATAAACCCCATCAAATTTGTAATGACTACAGCCCCATAACCACATCTTTGTGAGGTGTTGTGCCATGTATTCCCCTACTTAAATTGGACTGTCAATTTTCCAAACTATAAAATTGTAAATCACTTGCAATTGATACATTTTTTTCTTACATGTTTACCATAGCATACACAAATAATAAATTCATCAAGCATAAATTAATTTTTTAGCATTTTTAATATATCTGTAAACATGTGTCAAAACCCCCATTTTGGCACAACCATGGAGGACGGTGCCTGCAGTTGCACAATTTTCTTTTATACCTCTATTACTGCCAGCAAATTTGCTAAAAGAGATTTAAAACTTTATTAACAAGCCTTCTATTTTGCATATTCTAAAATCATTTCATTCCATGAAATTGTGGAAGCATTCTATGGAATAATTTACTAATTTGTGCTTGTGTTCCTTTATGTATATTTCCACATTATGCATTTGTGTTAGTGCAATTAGAACTACAACATCTGATAATATTAGCTTCTAATAACTATTTTATGGATCTCCATATTGTTCAGGAATTATCATGTGTAATAAACATGATATGTATTAAAATTTAACCACATTTCTTAAAAAGAGTATAAAATGGATCACTACATGGAAATTCATCTCTCGCAATAGGCATATCATTACTGACCATCACTAAAGAATGGAAAGACGGTTGCTTTCAAGAAGGACTCATGGAAATTTCATAGTTGGAAAACTTGCCAAAGCCTAAAAACAATTCAGGAAAAACTCGGCAAAAAACTCGGGAACTGAATAAACTGCTCAAATTTAATTAGAAATGCATTTTTTTTTCCAAAATTGAATGAGAAGATGCATCCAATGAGTGAATTAATGAGAACACAAAAGAAACAAGATAAGTCTAGATATATTTAAATGCAAAGTGGGTACAAAATCGCATTCTCATGAGGAATGTTGATGGCATGAAGCAAAATAGTAAATAGTTTCTGTAAAACTAAAAGTAAATACAACATTACAAATTTACAATTACATCTTCCTCTTCCCAGCTCTAATACAAACTAAGGGAGAGGTACAACTAGAGGGTCTAGTCCAAGAAGGTTGCACTGGGTTTTGTTGTTATATTAATCCTAATCAGACTCGGAGGTTAATTTTTCCCCACTTTTATCAACGCAATCTCCCCCCTGATTTTTTCAACGAGGGTTTGGGGGCAGCGCCCCAAGCTAGGGTCAAGGGGCAACTAGAGGATCTAGTCCTAGAAGCCTGCATTAGGCGTGACAGTGTTGTTATATGGAGCCTAATCAAACTTGGAAGTTAATTTTTCCCACTTTTATTGGCACAATTTCCCCCTAGACTTTTTTAACGGGGGTTTGGGGGCAGCACCCCCAAGATGGGGTCAAGGGGCAAATAGAGGGTCTAGTCCTAGAAGCCTACACTGGGCATGACTATGTTGTTATATGTAGCCTAATCAGACTCAGAGGTTAATTTTTCCCCACTTTTATTGGCATGGTTTCCCCCAGATTTTTTCAATGAGGGCTTGGGGACAGCGCCCCCGAGATGGGCTCAAGGGGCAACACCCATGGGTAGGGTCAAGGAGCAACACCCTGCGAAGCCAAAAATGACTTTTATAATTGTACAAAGGCGTTAGGAGTTATTTTTCCCCCTCTCAACAAAATACAAGTGAAGAAATCAAAAATGAAATTGACTGTGATACATTTTTGTGCCTTTAAACATTGATTTTGGACGCTGCATTCAAGAGGAATCTAGGCTCATAACAAGAGGAATCAAGTCTTCCCGTAATGAAGAAAACTTAATTCTTGCTACCAAATCGGTCAAAGGTGATCATTGGAAGAAGAACAACTTCAAGAGGAACAACGATTTTAGATCCAAAGATGCTAACAGCTCTAGGAAGAAGCCAAGAGATCTCTCTCATATGCAATGCTTCAAATGTAACAAATTTGGTCACTATGCCAGGGATTGTCAGGTTCAACTCATTCAGCAAAAGGCTAACCCAAGTGAAGCTATCTCCTACAAAGATAAGGAAGATTTTCTCTTTTAGTATTCATTGTGTTGATGGATAGTTTAGTATTAACTTTCTAACCCTTGTCCAGTGCTATGTTAAGTCTAACTTTAGGATAAGATCATGTTTTGTTAGTCTTCTTGTTTGTGCAGGCACAAGGATCTAGAGGGAGTCACATACTTGAGTTTGGTATATTCTAACCTTTGTGGTAATGTGATGGTAACTCTCTTGGATTAGAAGTGTTGGCATGAAATTTTTCTTTTGGCTCAGTAATCTTGGATCTATTGATTTTAGTTCATCATTGAACTAACTTGGAAGGTTGAGTATATGATTTCCTAACTCTGAGTACAGGAAATTGGTTGAATCGTCAGTTGCTTGGAGTGCTTCAGAAACAGGGTATATTGCTACTTCAAGAGAAGCTATTGGGATTGATTTTTTTCTCTCACTCGAAGGATGTCCAAGTGCTTTGAAAGGTATGTAGGGCTCAACTAATGCTAAGAGGGAGTCTTAGCCTCATTGATGTATCTTGTGTACCACTCTTGCGGGCAATGCAAGGTGGACATTGTATCTTGTTGTTTTTAATCTTCCTTAGGGGAAGATACTTGTAATCACCCTTACGAGCAATGCAAGGTGAAGTTGTATTTATTATTGTAGCCATCTTTTGCGGGCAATGCAAGATGGTGTTAAATTAAAAGACCACACTTGCGGGCAATGCAAAGTGGAAAGTGTACTAATGGATAAGACCACCCTCTATGGGCAATGTATGTTGGCAATCACCCTCTGCGAGAAATGCAAGGTGATCCTTTTGAGGCTTGTCCTCTTCCACCCTCTCTGAGGTACGGTGGATATTCTTGACCATCCTCTGCGAGTAGGCATGATGGTTCCACCCTCTACGAGTAGGTATGGTGGATATGCTTTGACCATCCTCTATGAGTAGGCATGATGGGAACGGTTGATTTGTTTTACAGGTATGCATCCATCCTCTGTGAGTAGGCATGATGGAAAGTAATGGCAAAGGTTAGAATCTCTCCTAGCTAAGAGGGAGTGCAAATGTTTATTTAGCTAGTCTAATTCTAGGTATGAGATTTAGGATCATATCTTTAATTTGATCCTAAATGGCCCCACTATCCAAATGTCTAAGGGTAGACGTTTCTCTACAAGTCAGCCTCATTCCACACGCCATATAATTGGTGCCAAATCTAATTTATTAAGTCGGCCAAGATAAATAAATAAATGGGTCATCTTGCATTAAAAATAAATAATTCGGCCAATATATATGCGGTTGGCTTGAGCATCAGAAACATAACACAAAAAAATATGCAATCTAGTTATATGCAAAATTCTGCTCCTTCTTGGCAACGACTGTTATAGAGGCTGGAGTCAACTGTTACACACAGCAGTTGCAGTTGATGTGTGAACCCTTCCTCAAAGCGATCTGTTGCAGAATTTACACTTCCAGAGGCTGGATCTAACAGCAAACTCCATAATTGTCAAGAATATGAAGCAGTGATTCATGTGCTATAACAGGGATACATATACCTATTGTGCAGTGATACCTGGAGCAGAAATTCTATTAGAGTTTGATCCGAATATGTTGTGAGATCAATCTATTCTTTCATTACCCTGGACTGGTGACAACGATTTGCCTCATTGATCTCTGATCTTCAGCAAATCAAAGGTATCGATTTGATGAATACCTACTGAGGTTTGTAATTTGTATACCAAAAGGGGCAATAATAAAGATCTCATTCGAATGCTGGGTTTTCACCTCCACAAGGGAGGTTTCGCAAGGTATATTCTATGTCGTGTTTGTGTTTCATTTATCTGTCATTGTATTTAATTCTTTATTATCAGTAGATTATTAGATCTGATATAAAATTTTAACAATATTGAACATCGATCAATTTAGGTAGAACAATTTATTCCCTGTACTACCAGTGCAGAAATTATGGAGAAAATATCATACACAGACTCAATCCATGAAATTTATCTATTGTACATATTGGAAACTGGTAAGTAGGTTACCTGTAAGAAGAATTATGTTTGTTCTCATTCGTCTGCTGTCATCACTCTTCTTTTGCTGTCATCATGGACAGGGGACAAAGAAACATGACACAAGATTAAAGCTTTTATATTTATATTTTCTACAGTAATAGAAATGAAAGCTTTTGTTTCAAAATTTATAATGTTTTCATTAGCACTTGGATTAGATGTACTAAGATCATTTTTTGTTATGTATAGCATGCAATTCTGAAACTAAAAAATCTGAAGTACTGTTCATGATATTCATTGTTTCCCTAGCTGAAAATGTCAATTAACCCCATCAAAATCGTAATGACTGCAACCCCATAGACCACATCTCTGTGAGGTATTTTATCACCCTACTTAACTATCAATTTTCCAAGATATAAAATTGTAAATCAGTTACTATTGATAATTCTACATTTTTCCAGCATTTTTACCATGGAGTGCACAAATAGTAAATAGATCTAGCTTAAATTCATTTTTGATCATTTTTAATGGATCTCAAAGCATGTGTCAAAGCCCCAACAAATTCGCTGAAAGAGATCTAAAACTTTATTAACAAGCCCAATATTTTGCATATTCTACAATCATTTCATTCCATAAAATTGTGGAAGCATTTTATAAGATAATTATTAATTTTTGCCTGTGTTCCTTATGTATGACAAAATCAGTTTCCAATAATTTTTTTTGCAAAGCGTTGTGTTTTCATTTAGAAGATAGATGGAAAGACAAGGATGAGCATATCTTCTAGGACATAGCAAGAGCTCGCATACATTGGACTGGTGGGAGGTTACATCTGAGCATCTATAACTATGGCTCCTGTTCAAGCTAAGTCCATGTCCATCTGATACCTTTGTGTAAATGGCAATGGCAACATGTTACGGTAGTTACCTAGATCAATGTTTAGAAGGAGCATAAACAACAAAAAGTTAGACAGCCCATCACAGACCGCCAATTGTATCATTTCTTTCAGTCATATTTTCATTATGAAGACAGACGGAAAGACAAGGATCGAAATATCTTCTAGTACATAGCAGGAGCCTGCATTGCTTGTTGTTTGGTGGGAAGTTACATCTGAGCATTTGTAACTCTGGCTTCTGTTCATGCAGAGTCCATATCCATCTGAAACCTTTGTGTTTATGGAAATGGCAACGCATAATAATAGTCATCTAGATTAATCGTTACCAAAAGCATAAAGAACTACTAAAAGATAACATTATAATCTGTCAATTGCATCACTTTTTTGTAGAGTCATATCTTCATTTAGAAAATAGATAGAAAGACAAGGATCAGCTTACTATCTAGGATATACCAGAAGCTTGCATACATTTTTATTTGATAAGAAATTGTATCTGAACATTTGTAACTTGGCTCCTGTTCATGCTGATTCATTTGCAACTGATACCTTTGCTTCCATGATGTGGGTATGCATTGTGTCATTCTTCACCTCAAAATGGAGCTTTAGTAGGGGAGCGTAACCTAGAATTGATTGGAATTCTTGCATGCATCTTGTACCTATTTCACTGAACCATTTCGGCAAAGCTGCTTTCATGATTTTCCTGTAGGTACTATCAGTTCAATTGCCCTAGTCCTAATTTGCAGGCTTATAAGGTTTTGCCTACGTAAGGTGAGAAAGTCAGCTTGGTTTTTGAGGCAGTCTTTAAGAAAATGTTTACTTTCCTTCTATTGTATTTCTATGTGCTAAATGAATTAATCCTAGCTAGAGGCAGTTGGTTTAATTTCATACTGAATTCACGTGGGTTTAGTTGTATTTCTATTTTTAACCTTTTTCTGAATTGATGAATCCTCAACAGTCTTCTGAATATTTCCCCTAAGAGATGAAGCACGTCTAATGCATAAGCATGAAGCAATACAACAATGACGCAAAGATACAGCCATTTTGTATAGTTCAAAATGGTTCTAGAACCTATATATATGAAGTTTAAACCACAGGGCACATTTACAAAATCAAAATAACTTGTATAAAATGAAATGCACTGCTAAATTAGAGTAGAAATATATAAGATACTTGATACAACCATACACAATAAAAATTCAAGGGCAATTTAGTCAAGACTCAAAATTGATTTAACATAAGTTACACCAGAACAACCATTGCAAGAAGAAATAACAATTGCAACTTTTAAGATATGGCTACATCCATTTGTTTATCTGAAGCATTCCTTGGTTGAAGCAAAGAATACCACCTATTCAATGCATTACAGGAAAAATTGCAACCAAAACTCAAAAAGATTACCTAAAGCTTTTTAAGTAGAACTGAGGCTAGAGGAGTCTTCAGAATGAAAGTGAAGCTCTTGTCCTGTGTCAACCAAGATCAACCATTATATTTGCAAAATGTTTAAAACAACATAAATATGTAGCTTTCTATGAATAGAAAATCTTGTTATCTTCCAATAAAATAATGCATAGATCATATAAGAAAAGCCAACTACGATGTCCTATGAATACAAATTCCCTACTGTCCCTAAAGTAGTACCAAAAACATTCCCAATATATCCATCAATAGTGCCAGAGACTAAGTTCTGCATGCAAGTGTAATCAGGCATGGGGGTTAAAGACTGAAGGCAACAACTGACAATGACAAGTTACCACTCACTGGACAAAACTCTGTTGAAGCTCTAAAATGAGTCCATTTCTACCTGGTATGAACAACATAGGAAATATAGGAGCAAAAACAAATAGACAAATTAATAAATTTTAACAAACACAAGAAAAATGCTTATGGATAGAATTCTATTCTTGTCAATAATATTTGAGATTCAAAAAAAGATTGTACATCTAGTCTGAAAGCTGAAACTTAATTGTAAGAGATTCAGTAAGAGACCCCAAGGTCCAACACCAAAAGATAGTCAGTAAAACAATAAACAAACGAACGTAAGTGTGAGTAGATACTTTTCCCAATAAGTTAGTTGTCTTGTGATTCTTTTTCTTTGGAATACATTTTAAAAATAAAAAAGAAATACAAAAGTCACCATTGATAAATGAATTGAAATAAGGAATAACTTTTAGTGAGTGTAGTGAAACAATTTCAAATGCAGGCATTCTAAGATAATTGAAAAAATCCAAACATCAGATGATTCTCAGCTATAGCAAAGAAAAGAGGCATATATGATGCCTGGTTAAAATAGCCAAGATTGGAAAAATACATAGGATTCTGATGGCAAAATCCAGGTCAAATGTGTAATTTAACATAGGAGGTGTATCAAGAGGTCCATATACCACCACCAATCAATTTGACTGTTGACATGATTTCCTCCATTATCAGTAAAATAAAGAATAGGAAGGGTAATATGGATGGAGAAGGAAACAAATGACTTTTAAAAATATCAGCAAAGTCGGATAGCTGACATTTTAATTCAATGCTAATATTTTTTCCTTTTCTGTTGCTAACTGATAACTTCTAATTTGGTTTTATTAAGCTGGTGAGACTTGAGTCTGAAACACCAACCTGTTGCATTTAGGATGCTAGAGCTTAAAGTTTGGCTACATAAAAATTCTCCACACACTGGCCTATGGAGACCAAGTGTTCCCACTGACCAGGGATTAGTCTTGATCACACACAAAATTAAAAGAGTCTTGCAAATCTTGAAAACCCAACAGTTCCATCTTTGTTATTCCAGAAGGGTCATTTGCCATAATGGATTGGAATATGGCTCAGAAACCGAAAAGAAACAATGTACCTAAATTCAAATTATGAAAGAATTTATAAAAAAGTTCTAGTACTCACATCAAATATTGTAATTTCAATAGAAATGACAAATCTAGCCTTGTCTGAGATTCTGGCACTGTAGTCCTGTGCTCTTAAACAAGATCTAGACCCAATTACTTCAATAGCTAATCAAATACACATTGTAACAACAATTAATAAATAACAAAGCAAATAAGAGTCTTGCAACCCATCAATCTAACTGAAAAGGCTGGTTGTCCAAAGCTCATCTATGGGATTCTAGGGTAATTGACAAGCAATTAACAGATCGTTGATTTGTAAGCTTATTAGCAAGAACTTTTAAAAACTGATGATAAAGATGGAAATCTTGGGTCTATTCTCCATGTCCTCGGGAACAGATTGACACTCTTATTTTCATTCGCTCAACAAGGTAAGTAAATTACTAATAAAGAAGATAATAAAGGTGGTCATGCACCTCAAACTGGAGCCTACTCAGTTAGGCTCAACTATGCATCCCTTCTGGAGCCTATAGAAGATCCTACTTGGCTGGCAATAATATGCCTCCCAAAAGATGGAGCATTTGCATTAGTGGCTTTAAAGAACAAGGTGTTCGCTAGGGACAGACTTCAAATGGGATTCAATGATCTCTTTAGGACTGCTCTTTGTTCTTTGTAAGCAGGTTAAGAAATCTAACTCAAAGATTTTTAAACTTGGCTCAATGAACATCTGTCACAACCCGTCAATCTACCTAAAAACTTATTACATATTGTCACTAAATCCAGAGCTCATCTATGGGATTTCTAGGATAACTAACAAACAATTAACAAATCATTGATTTCTAGACTTATCTGCAAGAACTTTTAAAAAATGATGAAAAGATGCAAATCTTGGGTCTATTCCCTATGTCTTAGCTCACCCTCTTAAGCTTGTCAAGGTTCTAGATCCAAAACCAAAATATCAGATGACTGAAGTTTGGATGCAGCCAAAATTAGGATGAACGTGTTAAGCATCAAATTTTTTTAGACCAAACCAGGTTCAACAACTCTTAAAAATAGAGCAGCAAGCCAGCGAGAATATATCACACACAGATTCAACCTATGAATATACTGGAAACAAGTAAGTAGATTACCTAGAAGAAGAATTATTTATACAAAGCTGAGGATTCTCATTTCGAAAATCAATATGAATTTCAGCAAGTCATATTGAGCCTCATTAATTTAGGCACAACAATTTATTGCATGTATTGTCAGCACATACATTGAATGTATGAAGAAAATATAATTCCAAATTAAACCCATGAAATTAACTATATAGTAAGTAGATTACCTGAAAGAAAGAATTCTGCCCGTTCTCATTCATCTGCTTCTTCTCTTATCTCTTCTTTTTCTGCCACCATGGACAAGCCACACCAAAATACAGGGAAAAAAAACATAAAACAATATTAAAATGTTTATGAAAACAAAATAAATAGACCGACCAGCGTGCACGCTCAAGCCAAGCAACAGGGGAAAAATTATCAATAGAAAATAAGAAAAAGTACACACAGCGATAGAAAATCTATCCAGAAAGAAAAATAGGCAGCAAAAGAGGACAGAGAAAAACATTCTCGCGCAAGAGAATAAGGAGTACAATTTTCCCAAATTATTTATAACCCGTCCATATTTTGAATTTCTTCGTGCTTTATTTGTTTTTATGCTTTATTCCTTAG
The DNA here is from genome assembly GCA_027943335.1 of Chamaecyparis obtusa. NCBI lineage: Eukaryota > Viridiplantae > Streptophyta > Pinopsida > Cupressales > Cupressaceae > Chamaecyparis > Chamaecyparis obtusa. The sequence goes on from BSBK01003264.1 coordinate 83,822, forward strand.
CTTTGTTTTTAATGCTTTCTTTATGCTTTATTCCTCAACGGTATTACCTAGCTTTTTTAAAATCCTTTTTTATTTGTCATTCCTGCATCATTATTAGTTCGTGTCTAAGGCATGTACCAGTCAGATTTCAAAATTTTTTGAAACTATTCTTATTTTCTAAGTTCTGAGAATTTTATCATATTTAAAAAATTTTTAAAATGTTATTTATTTATATTTATATTCTTATTCGCTCACACCAAGAAAGGTAAGGAGAAAAATAATATTTAAAAACATTAAATAGCAAAAATTAAAAAAATCCTCATGATCATCAGCCATTATGTCATTTAATACAAATTGTGAGAAACCATTAAAGAACCATACATGTTATAGTTGTCATCCTATTTATTCTCAATCTTCGCATTGTGTTTGATGCATTTCGTGTTTTCTCTTCCTAGTGCGTGCAAAGTCAAACATAACGAGTTACCATTTGGACATTGCTTTGGTGTTATCAACATTGTGATTGTGGGGCAAAGAGTAGGAACTATAAAAGGTCTTTTACATTTTCAAACTGTAAGTAAAAAATCAAGTTCTGAGAACTCACTGTTTTGATACGGTTTGTTCATAATTGTTATTACAGAGAAGGCCGAGTTGTGATTATGATTCTGCCGACAAAAGAATCCATGTCAGTAAGAATGGTATATAACAAATTGAAGAGCTTCATATATTTGTGTCGAGCAGAGAGCTCAATAAAGATTAAATAAGACTCGGGTTTCAAAATCGAGTTCATGAAGTTACACTTCCTATCTAACAGACACGGCTTTGTATGTCACCAAGCCAAAAGGGAGTTTACCAGTTACTAGTCGTGACTAGTAGATAGGAAGAGATGTATTTACAGTGCTGCAACAGTAAGAATCATTTGAAGATATCAGTCACAACTACACTCACAGTGCCGAGCTCGAAGAATGAAGTCACAGTTAAAATGCTTTGTATATAGCAAGAGGGAAAAAAAAGAACACCAGTCACGAGGTCGTGACTGTTACAATGAAATTAATTTGAGCTCACGGTTTGACCCGTAGATGGAGGGTAATACTTGTTCGAGCTAAGTGCATGTATTCTATAAGAAAAAGGTAAAAACCAGTCACACTGTGACTTATATTCATCACTCACAATGCCGAGCTATATATGTGGTTCATGAACCACTTAACATTCAAAGCTGAGTTTCATGTTGGCTCAATAATAAACAAAGAGTGAAAGCCACTTTTGGCTTATGTAAAATGAAACTACAATCGCAAGCTATGACTCATAAGCTTACAGACTTTTCCATAAGTCACGGCTTGTTTTACAAAGCACATAACAGAATATACTCAAGAAGAATGCCATGACTTATGGAAAATAAAGGGACTGTTATTTTCAAACAAGAGAAAGGTCAAAAGTTGTATATCCAAATAGATAATGCTCAATAATAGTGACAAAAATGATAGCATTAGTCATCAAAGAATAGGCACAGTGATCTACCTGTTAAAAGGCCGAGAGACTTGAAGACTCCATTCAAAGTCGAGCAAGATGGAGATAGACTGGGCAAATAAACAAGCAAACACCAGTCGACTGGTTATGACATAACCCAAGCTCCATAATATCAAGTTTTTAGTTTGAGACTCATGCCAAAGGTGATGATACATAACAGGGAGCTTGAGTTCTTCAAGGGAGGCTGAGTTTCATTCAAAATTTCTCCAAAATGAAGCTAGGGTTTGCAGTCTTCCTTCATGTTTCTTCTCGGTGAAGCCAGAAACACAAGTCTCGAAAATGAAATGAGTATAAGAATATTGGAGTCCGCCAAGCATAAGGCATTCAATGCCTTCACTATAGATGTCAGTTCTTGCAGTTTTTGAAATTGCAAATATGCCACCTCATTCCTCTTCCTTCAAAACTTGTGCAAGTGGGTTGAGTTTGTTATTCCCCACTTAGCACTTGTTTACACTTAGCATTTTAGGAAATTAGGATATGTATTGGATATTGAAATTTTATTTCAATTTTCAATTTTGTAAAATTTTGGCAATTTTGTAAAGGATTTTTAATCCTTATTATAAATCAAAATTTAAGGCATTTAGTGGGGAGTTGACATAGGCTAATTTTTGGCATGATTTTTGGGCCAAAATTGGGCATTTTTGAATGGCTTGTATTTTCAGATTTGAGGCTAGGGCATGCTATAAGGATGATTTTTAGAATCATTTTGAGGGGTTGAGAGTTTTGGAGAGAGGCTAATAGTGAACATATTGTTCCTACTCTGTTTTGATGCCATTTTTGTAACCAGTTTATCAATTTTTTGTGAGAAATAAAGCAGATGCTCTTTGGTTCATATGATTTGTGGTGAGATTCAAAGATCTTGATTTCATCTTTCTGTATAAGTGTTACTTTTCAACTATAATCCATAGGAAGTGAATGCTTGTTTATTCCTCCTTAAGGTGATCAATTTTTGCTTAAACCTTGTATGGGAAAAGTATTTTGTTAACTGCTTAGCCATTTGTGGTGTAACCCTAATAGTAAAGTCTATTAGCCTATATGTTGGACAGAGATCTGAAGAGTCAGACTTTTGGTCTATGGTTTTTAGTTGTTGTTTTACTATTCCAGCAAAGTCTGAACTTATTTTGGTGTATCGCCTCACATTCATTTCAGTTTTTAGAAGTTATTTCTATCCCTTTCCTTATCAAAATTTCAATCAGGTGGTGATATTTCATACTTAATAGGAACCGGCCTAGAATCCAGAGATTCCTCCTCACTCATAGTCTACCCACAACTAGAGGAGGTTTCCATTGTTAGGATAGAACTATTGTGTAGCCCTAATGCCTGAGTTGGGGTAACAATTCTAAACCTGAACAGTTTTTGGCACGCTCGGTGGGACACGAACTACTTCTCAGTTTTGAGTTACGAGTTCTATGATTGTTTCTAATTTAGTCTTAGCTCTGAGTGTTGATTTTAATGAGTAGAACTCCAACAAGATCAAACAAGGAAGGTTTTGTTTATCAAGAATTGCATCCAAGAAGAAGGGGAGGTAGATCATCCAAAGGTGGAAGAACATCACAAGATCCAAGAGGTATTTCATTGAATTCAAACTTTTCATCATTTGATAACCCCATTTTTGAAGATCAAGCTGCAAATTCAGAAGAGCTTTAGGTTATTATTGAAGAAATCAGCCTTCCTAAGGATCTGGGTGTTCCTAATAATTCTAGATCAAAATTTCCAAGTGTTGAAAATTTATCTATAGATAATTCTATCCTTGGAGCTTCTACAAGTGGTACTACAGCAACTCTTCAAAATCTAAAGACTTATCAAAGGAAGATAGTTCAGCCTACTCAGCCTTCTGTTACATCTACCATTCAGCAAAAAGCTCCACCACATCAAGCAATGGTAAGAAATCTTCCTTTTGTTCCATTTGATCAAGGTAATCCTTTGAGGATTGCAAATCATAATTATATTCCATTGGCTGCCTTGAAAAGCTTTCCAACTTTTACCAGAGAAACACATGTGATAGCTATTGAGCATATTTGAGATGTTGCAACTCTTTTCAATGTTCATCATATCACGGCTGAAGATGTAGCTTTGAAGCTGTTGGCTACATCCCTCAAGGGTAAAGCCCTTGACTGGTTCAGAACTCTTCCGGTGGACTTTATTGCTACTTGGGATGTCCTAGGAGAAAGGTTGTCCAAATTTTTTTAAGACAAATCTGATAATTTGTCCTTGGTGGAGCAACTAACTACTATCAAGAGGGCCCCACAAGAGGAGATGAGTAATTTCAATCTCTATTTTCAGAAGACTTGGAACAGAATTCCTGTTACGGTAAGGCCTTCAACTGAATATGCTTTCTTGTATTATTTGAAGAGCTTAAATAGTGATATCTCTGTAATGATTCAATCTATGGGAGAAGTGTCTTTACCCCAAGCTTTTGATACTATTATTAGGGCAAAAAATAGTCTTATCCAGGCAGGGAAGATAGCTCCTAGACCTCCTATGCCTTTCTTTCCTAATATCCAGTCCAATATGCCATTAGTTGTCCCACCATTATCTATTGTCCCATCATTTAAGTCTACAAAGATAGTTCTTGTAGCTCCTCTGAATGAATTACAAAGTATTAAGGACAACCATCAAAAAATAGAAAGTTTATTGCAATCTTTTGAAAATGATTTAGTCACCCTTAAGAGGAATCAAGCCCAAACAAACCCTGTTGTTCAAAATCAATTTGCTGGTTCTTCTTCCCAATATACTAATCAGCCTAATTTTCAGGCCAATAGGCAGCAATTTCAAAGCAATGCTAATGCAAACAGGCAGAATTGGAATGTGAGGCCAAATAGACAATATAATCTGGCACCTATTAATATTGTTAGGGATATTGTTCCTACTTAGAATAATATTGCTACTAACTAGTGTTTTCCATGCAATCAAGCTCATGACCAGTCCACATGTTCTAATGGAATTCTTAACCAAGCTCTTATGGTACAAAATGTAATGAATTCACAACAGAATGTGTCTATTGAGGAGGTACAACAACAACCAGATCAGACTGCTATGGAAACTAGGTTCTTAAACTGGCAAGAGGGAGAGTTTTGTGGACTAAATGAAGATTTATCAATTGCAGCAAATACCAAAGCAAAAAAGAGAGCTCTTGAAATAGATCAATATGCTGGTAATATGCCTTCTCCACTAGTTTCTATTCTAAAGAATCCATCAATTTCATCAAATAGGGATCAAAATCAGAAAAGTGCTGATCAAAGTTCTCCTAGATCTTCATATAAGGTACAATTTTCTGTTCCATTCATTATTCTTGATACTATGAAAAAAACAAATGTTATTTTGTCTGCATGGGAAACTTTATCTATTCTAGGACAGATTGAGATTTTAAAAGAAGAGTTGTCTAAGCTGGCAGCTAATTCACAACAGACAGTCTAGTAACCACCTAGTGTGGTTATGACTAATTCTGAGCCTCCTAAGGTTCAGGAAAAGTTATCAAAAGAAGATAATAAGCCTGCTAAAGTGCAGCAGTCAACAATACTTGAAGTCAAGAAGGCTACAAATGTGGAAAAACCAACAATAAGTCTTGACAAGAAACCATCAAATGTTCAAAAGACATCTGAAAAGGAAGGTATGAAACCTACAAATGATAAGCCTCCTCTTTTTTATGTCTCATTGATTATTGGAAATAAATTAGTTCACAAATGTATGGTTGACAGTGGTGCAACCAGCACTGTCATGCCTAAGAAAATAGCAGATTTGCTGAATTTGAAATATGAACCTCTTGAGAAGGGTGTAGTCCAACTTGATGGAACTTCAGTTAAGACCTTAGGAGTCATTAAAAATGCAAGTTTGATTTTACACTCCTGCCCAAATTTTTCAATACCTCAGGATATATATGTCATTGATTTGCCAGCATATTTTGCTATGTGCCTATCCAGAGATTTTACAGCCAAGATAGATGGCTATTTTTCATCAGATTGGTCACATCTATACTTTAGAACTAGATATGGTACTAAGGTAACCATAAATTCATAATTATTGGCCAAAGACCACATAGAGCCTTACAATCCTAGTCCCATTAATGCAAGTTGTGTGATCATGGATCAGGATGAAATACTAGATTATTCAGCTTATAACACACAAACTGAGGCATATCCAGACATTGTTTTAGATGAATGGGCTACTAGGAATGAACAAAATGATGATATGTTTGATGTTGGTTTTGGGAATTACATGATTTTAGAGTCTGATTCAGTGATGCCTAATTTGATAAAAGATCTAGAATCTAAATCTAATGTTTCTAACCAGCTTTGGGATCTGTATTTTGATGGGTCAAGGAATAAGGATGGAGTTGGTGCAGCGGTTATGTTGATTTCACCGAATGGTGATAGATTTTATGCTGCATTCAAGTTATCTTTTCCTTGTTCTAACAATGTGACTGAATATGAGAGTTTGATTCAGGGATTAGAGTGGGCAAGATTGAGGGGTATTAAGTGTTTGAGGGCATTTGGTGATAGTGAGTTGATAGTAAAGCAAGTGAGAGGTATCAATATTGTTAAAAATGATCTTCTTAAGATGTATAAATCTAGAGTTCCTGACATTCTAGATGAATTTGATGCTTTCAACCTAATTTCAATTCCTAGAAGGGAAAATCTGCATGCTGATAGGTTGGTTGGTATTGGTGCTCATGTTTCAATAACACAAAATAAAGGACAGATTTTAGACCAGTCACATGTCAAGATAATTGTTAGGCCATCTATTCCAGATAATGACACTTATTGGCAGGTTTTTAATACTGATGAACATATTTTGAGTTTTCTAACAGAAATAGATGGTTTTTTAGCATCTAGGAATAACAAAATCAATCAGCAAATGGAAGACCAGATTATTTAGTTGAAAACCAACAAGCTTCCAAAAGGTTTGGTCAGCCTAGAATAAGCTTTTAACTTGGATGATCAGTTTAGGAAGGGTAAAACCAGCCTACTAATCAAAGAAGATCATTATGAGGAGGTGGAAATTTTCAGAGACAAGCGGTTAAAGGTTGGTAAAATCAATTCTCTTGAAGAAAAAGAGTTGTTTATTGATCTTTTCAAAGAATATAGTGATGTTTTTGCATGAGATTATTCTGATTTGAAGGGATTTGATCCTCAATTAACCTAGCATACTATAGAATTGGAGTCAAATGCTAGGCCAATTAGACAAAGGCAAAGGCCTATAAACCCCAAGTTAGAACCGTTAATGTTGAAAGAGCTGAGGAAACTCCTAGATGGTGGTATTATATTTCCTATTAAGCACACATCCTAGGTTTCTAATTTAGTTCTAGTAAGGAAGAAGAATGGAGAAATAAGACTTTGTGTAGACTTTAGAGAACTTAATAGGGCATCTCTGAAAGATAGACACCCTCTTCCTTCCATGGAACAGATTTTACAATATGTTTATGGTTCTAAGATATTTTCACTCCTAGATGGGTATTCTGGTTATAACCAGATTTTAGTCAAAGAATCTGATCAATTTAAAACAACTTTTACAAGTAAATGGGGTACCATGGCTTACAAAAGAATGCCTTTTGGGTTATCAAATGCTGGGTCACTTTTCACAAAGCAATGGACATGGCTTTTAAGAACTTAATGTATAAGTTTGTTCTAGTATATCTAGATGATGTGACAATTTACAGCAAGGTTGTAGACCAACACATTGATTATTTGAGACAGATTTTGCAGAGATGTAGAGAATTTGGGATTTTTTTAAACCCAAAGAAATTTTTATTTGTAGTTCATGAGGGAAAACTCCTAGGATACCATGTGTCTAAGGAAGGTACAACAATAGATCCTGAGAGAATTCATGCAATTTTGGAGCTTTCATTGTCTAAACACAAGAAAGGGTTGTAGAGTTTCATAGGGAGAATAAATTTTGTAAGAAGATTTATCCCTGATATTGCAAATCTGTTAAAACCACTAAATGCTATGCTTAAGAAGGATGTCCCTTTCAGCTGGACTGATGAGGGAAAGAAGAATTTTGAATTGATAAAACAAGCTTTGTCTTCAACCCCTATTCTTGTTAATCCTAATTTTACTAAAGACTTTATTCTTTATGCTTATGGTGGTTCTGATAATGTTTTAGCAATGATGGTTCAAAAGAATGAAGAAAAATAGGAACAACCAGTTACTTTTTCAACAAAGATATGGATGACTATGAGAAAAGGTATAGTTTTGTTGAAAATCATGTGCTAGTTGTTATTAAAGCTTTGAAGAAGTTTAAGCATTTGATTGCCAGGAATAAAGTACATTTAATGGTTGCACATCCTAGTATTAAAGAGTTTTTGTTGAAAAAAAATGTTACTGAAAAGAGGGTTGGTTGGATAACGAGAGTTATGGAGTATGATGTACAAATCCACGTGACTAAATTGGTTAGAGGCAAAAGCCTTTGTGCTCAATTGGCAGAAGAGGAAGAACAAGTTGAAACTTTTGAAGAATCTAAAAAATTTTCAAGGTGATGTTGTATTGTTTAATGATCCTTCAACTTGGTTATCAGATATGACCAGATTCTTGCAAACTAGACAATGTCCAAACAATCTTGACAAGGCAAAGAGGACATTTCAGTTCTAAAACTACAGCCTGGAAAATACTAAGGGCTGGCTATTATTGGCCTGATTTATTTAAGGATGCTTATTCTTGGGCCAGAGGATGTAAAAAATGTGCTATATTTGTAGGTAAGCAAAAGCTGGCAGCATTGACATTAAAGCCAATTGTGGTTGATCAACCATTCAATAAGTGGGGAATGGACTTTATTGGTCTTATAAATCCTAATTCTAGTGCTAGTCATAAATGGATTTTAACTGCCACTGATTATTTTATGAGATGGACTGAAGCTATTGCATTAAAAGAGGCTACTGGACCTGTTGTGCTAAAGTTTTATGAAGGCATTATAACCAGATTTGGAGTCCCTCAATCAATTATCTCTGATAATGCTATGGCTTTCATTGGTTTAGCTATTACAGAATGGGCTATGAAAAATGGGATTTATTTAAATACTTCTTCTAACTATTATCCCCAGGGTAATGGTCTTGCAGAGTATACTAATAAAAATCTGATCAGAATTATCAAAAAGACTTTGTAGGACAATAAGAGAGATTGGCATTCTAAATTAAAGGCAACCTTATGGCTGGATAGGATTGCACCTAAACAGGTAATTGAGAATTCCCCTTATGTCCTGGTTTATGGTAAAGAGGCCAGATTGCCAGTTTCTATTGAATTTCCAGCCTTATAGCTGGCTGATCAGATGTTTCTATTTCAAGAGGAAGATCCTCTTAAGTTGAGATATGTTGATTTGTTACTGCTTGAGGAAGAAAGGAAGAAGGCATTGGAAACTATAGAGCTAAAGCAAGCATAGACTAAGAGGTCATTTGACAGGAAAGCTAAGTTTAGAGAGTTCAAAGAAGGTGATCTAGTACTCAAGTGGGATGTACTAAAGAGCAGGCCAGGGAAGCATGACAAGTTTGACAATTTTTGGTCAGGCCCTTTTATTATAACAGCTTGTAAAGAGAACAATGCTTTTCAATTGTCCACAACTGAAGGGGAAGAACTATAAATTCTAGTTAATGGAATACACCTCAAGCTTTGCTTTGAGGGTTAGGATAGGTTCAGTTTTCAGTTGAATAAGTGTTGTCCAAGCACTAGGTCTCTAGGTTGCAATGAGTCTAGTTTAGGTTTTTTTTTCATTTCAATAATGGTTGCATTCATGGTTCCTAACTCTATTGCTCTATGATAAGTCTACAAGTCATGTCTAACAGGCAGACATCTAGCAGAAGTCGCCAAAATTGTTACTAAAAAATACAGCATACAACACAATAAGCATAAATAGGAAAAGGTTGCACATTTGTTTGTCAAATTAACACTGCCTTGTAGGTTTTTTTAGTTTACATTTCATTATTGCATTCATTCTAGATGTCATTGTTGTACTCTAAGTATTGATCACTGTTCCAAAAATTTCAAAATTCATAAATGATCATTACATTGTGCATTCAAACTGAATGTAGTATACAAATGTCTTTCCAAGTTTCATATTTCATATCAATAAGTAGAGTACATTTGCATAATTGAAAGAAAAGATTAAAGTATAGAATAGGGGTCCCATGCATTGCCTTTGTGTTGATTTGAGTCAACTAGTTGTCTGCTTAGTCTTAGGTCTCAAGGTCTTCAAAATATATGTCCTCATCTGCATTTAGGTCTTTAGGGTTCATAAGAGTGAGAATGTGGTTAGATCCTGTTGGATCTAAGCAATGCATAAGAAACAAATAACATACTGTAACAATCAAGTTTTCAAATCTGCACATCAATCTAGAAAATTTAATGCAATAAAGAAATGTACACTAACACTCACTGCAAGGTAGTATTAAAGGGATTTGTTTCTATAAACATGAAACCTTTTACTATTTACGATCATTTTGGTGTATGTTGTCCTTTTTATTAACTAGGCATCTAAATTAAAGGGACTTAGTATGTTCAAACCGAGAAACCTTTTTCAGATGATACCGTGTTTTGATAGATTAGTGAACATAATGGTCTGAAAATTGATTCACAAGTTGTTTATTATGTTCAATAATCTAACCATTTCAAGATGATGTTGTTTGAGAGCTTAACAAATTATTTTGCATAAAAGAGTTGACTGGTTTTCACATTCAGTCATAGAAAAAGATGCAGATCAAGCTGGGATTTCAAGATAAAGTGCTATAGGAAGTGCCAATGTTTCCAACAATCATGATCAAGTTTCACAGAATGCAACTGCATAAATATTGGTACAATATGTCCTTGTTGTTTCAAAGGTATAGTTTCAAGTAATATCATTGTTGTTGTTGATTACAGAAAGAGTGCTTCAAGATTGAGCCATAAAGTTATGAAATGTTTTCAGTTTGTTTTTAGTGAGTGTCACAAACCCGTGTTCGAACCTCACTAAGTAGCATTCTGATGTTTTTGAGTGTCAAGAGCCCGTGCTTGAACTTCATTAACAATAAACAAACATTTTATCTTGTTGCATTTCTCATATTTAAAGTTCAGATTCAGCATCAAATTAGAAAAAGGACTCTGTTTAAACATGCTAATATGTATCAGTGAGTTCAAAGATGTTCTCTATTTTTAAAATTGAATTCAAATACAGTCAAGTGAGTTGGTGACAGTGGTTATGCTGCAGGAGCTTTGATAGAATGAGATGTGTTTTGAGTTCTTTCAAAATGAAAATTTATGCTATTGAACAAATGGGCATAGTATAATATACCTACAGTTGAAATATTAAAGTTTCAAATCAAACAAAATGCAAGTTGTAGGGGTATTTTTATAAACAGAAAGCATGAGTTTTCAACATGGTTCATGATCACAGGTAGAGTGCATGGTATTTTTTTCAAAGCAAAGAAGATAGTGTATTTTATAATCTGATGTTTCGGGTGATGTGTGTGCACATTTATTATAGCATTGAAAATAGAGATGTAAATGAACATGAGCTGAAAGCAAAAGAAATTTCACAGGAAGGAATGTACTTATCTTTTTTGAAAAGATACTATTATTCTTTGACATCTTTTCAGTCATATTTTTTAGTCAGCTCCCAAAGTTTGTGAAGCTTATGGCTGAAAGATGTCATAGTAAAACCAAATACATCTACCACATCTTTTAGTCATAAGCTCACAACTTTGATGAAATAACTAGAAAATAGCTCATATGGTGGAATGCATATCAACAATTTTCTGTTATTAGAATAACTGAACAAATTTCATGATCAGTTTTGGTGCACTATAAAAAATAGATATACCAACATTAGCAGGATGGTGAAATAAATAAATCTCATAATTGAAGGCTCACGATCATAGTTTACATTTTCAAACTGTAAGTAAAAAATCAAGTTCTGAGAACTCACTGTTTTAATACCTTTTGTTCATAATTGTTTATTACAGAGAAGGCCAAGTTGTGATTATGATTATGCCAACAAAAGAATCCATGTCAGTAAGAATGGTCTATAACAAATTGAAGGGCTTCATATATTTGTGTTGAGTAGAGAGCTCAATAAAGATTAAATAAGACTCGGGTTTCAAAATCGAGTTCATGAAATTACACTTCCTATCTAACAATCACGGCTTTGTATGTCACCAAACCAAAAGGGAGTTTACCAGTTACTAGTCATGACTGGTAGATACGAAGAGATGTATTTACAGTGCTATGACAGTAAGAATCATTTGAAGATCTCAGTCACAACTACACTCACAATGCCGAGCTCGAAGAATGAAGTCACAGTTAAAATGTTTTTTATACAACAAGAGGGAAAAAAAAGAACACCAGTCACGAGGTCATGACTGTTAAAATGAAAGTAATTTGAGGTCACAGTTTGACCCGTAGATGGAGGGTAATACTTTTTCGAGCTGAGTGCATGTATGCTATAAGCAAAAGGTAAGAACTAGGCACACCGTGACTTATATTCATAACTCACAATGCCGAGCTATATATGTGGTTCATGAACCACTTAACATTCAAAGTCGAGTTTCATGCTGGCTCGATAATAAACAAAGGGTGAAAGCTTTTTTTGGCTTATGTAAAATGAAACTACAGTCACAAGCCGTGACTCATAAACTTACAAACTTTGCCATAAGTCACGGCTTGTTTTACAAAGCACATAATAGAATATACTCAAGAAGAATGTCATGACTTATGGAAAATAAAGGGACTGTTATTTTCAAACAAGAGAAAGGCCAAAAGCTATATATCCAAATAGATAATGCTCAATAACAATGACAACAATGATAGCATCAGTCATCAAAGAATAGGCACAGTGATCTACTTGTTAAAAGGCCAAGAGACTTGAAGACTCCATCATTCAAAGCCAAGCAAGATGGAGATAGACTGGGCAAATAAATGAGCAAACACCAGTCGACTGGTTATGACAAATAACCCGAGTTCTATAATATCAAGTTTTTAGTTTGAGACTCATGCAAGAGGTGATGATACATAACAGGGAGCTCGAGTTCTTCAATAGAGGTTGAGTTTCATTTAAAATTTCTCCAGAATGAAGCTAGGGTTTGCAGTCTTCTTTCCTGTTTCTTCTTGGTGAAGGCAAAAACACAAGTCTCAAAAATGAAATGAGTATAAGAATTTTGGAGTCCGCCAAGCATAAGGTATTCAATGCCTTCATTGTAGGTGCAGATGTTAGTTCTTGTAGTTTTTGAAATTGCAAATATGCCACCTCATTCCTCTTCCTTTGAAACTTGTGCAAGTGGGTTGAGTTTGTTATTCCCCACTTAGCACTTGTTTACACTTAGCATTTTGGGAAATTAGGATATGCATTGGATATTGAAATTTTATTTCAATTTTCAATTTTGTAAAATTTTGGCAATTTTGTAAAGGATTTTTAATCCTTATTATTGTTACCTATTTAGTTTGCATATTAAATTGGTAAGTTGATTTCACTTTTAAATTGCAATATGGACTTAATAAGTTGCTGTCGTAAATCGCATAATTGCTTGGATACATAATGAGAAAATAAAGTATACAATTTAGAACAACAACTATAAATGTCAAAAGAGTGCATAAAGGTACACCTCTTTAAAATTACTATTCAGCTTATGAAGATGAAATACATTTCAATGCATTCATATTATCAAATTATGTACTCTAAGTATTGATCATGCTCAAAATTGCAAATTTATAAATGATCATTACATTGTGCATTCAAATTGAATGTAGTCAGCAAGTATTCCTTCATGGATTACATCTTTCAATTGCAAAGTATACAAAAGATGTACAATGCTGAAAGTATTTAAGGAGCATTGGATTTTTTAGGGATCTAAGCATTGCCTTGGAGAGGTCTTTAAGTATGCGGATAATTTGCCATATGGATCTTCATGTATTCTTCTTTGTCTTCATCCTAAAATCTCTGTCTGGTCTACTCCTCCATCATAGAGAGAAAGAGTAGTTAGATCCAATTTGGATCTAAACAATGCATAAATCCCTAAAACCAGCATGCTGCAAATCACACTTTCAGAATTGCATATCAACTAAGTAAACTTTAGTGCAAAAAACAAAGTATACATCTGCAATAACTAAACTAAGTATCAAAGGGACTTATTTTCTACCAATAAGAAACCTTTTTTTTGAACATCAAACATTTGAACTTGATGGTGTGTGCAAGCAAGAATGCTAAAAGTAAATACACAAGGAAATACAGTACTAAGAGTTTACAAGTTGCAGATATTAAAGGAAATAAACAGTTGAAAATCGAGGAAGATGTGCTTGAACCTCACAAGGTGCATTGCAATCATTAAAGGATTGGTATAGAAGGAGAAAACAGAAAGGAGATCATCTTTTATGCTAATATTGTTTGCTTCATGTGTAGATTGGAGACTAAGTTTTGCTACAAGGACATGTAATCATAGCTACATCATGTCAAGCTTATGTTACAAAGATTTTTAGGGAAATGTTCAGAGAACATGTGTTGGTGGGTGTCATGAGCCCGTGCTCAAACCTCACCAACGAATATTCTTTCAGCATATCTTAATCATTTGTCAACAACATTGCAAGAAGTGAAACCCAAATCAGTATAGCTGAAGGTATTTCCTGATTGAATATGACTGGTGAAATGTAGTGAAGCCTTTCAACATCCAAAGCCACAGACAATGGAAAGTGCCAGCATTGCATTCTAAAATACCTACAATGTATCAGTATGAAGATGCTTTACCAAAGGCATATTAGAATGGCCAGACCTTAGATCTATATGCACGAACTTGGTAACATCATTGGGAAAAGATAGTGTTTTGGGCATATTTTCTGATGAACATGAAGAGATTTGTAGATGGTTAGAATATGTAGACAGTTTTCATTTAGATTCTGACTCGGGTTTGTCTAAACTAAAGAATTTCAATGAAACTTTGCTGCAAAGATCAGTTCTTGCATCCAAGGGATTAAGCCCTTCTGTAGCTGATGTGGTTGTGTGGATATCACTTCATGATGTTGTGATTGGGCTTTCCATTGCTGACAGAAGAAGTGTTCCAAATCTGATGCGGTGGTTTGATTACATTTAGATTTTTCAAGGAAAACCACTTCAGCCTAGAGAGGATGGTGTTAACTCTACAATTATTAGTTCTAATATAAATATGACTAGTAGACATAATCAAGTTCACAATCTCAGGTTCACTGGCGGTAGATATAAAAGCCCAAAATTCTATGAAATGGAAAGAGAATTTCCAAACAATGAGTTAAACAAAGCATGTGGGTAAGTGCACAAAGATGTGGTACCAAAAAAAGTGGTATAAGATGCCAATTTTTTCCTGAAATCAGCAAACTCTGAACTTCAACAAGAAATTGAAGATAGTTAGACTCAAAATTTTAAGATGCGACAAAAATAAGAGTCGTAATACTCTAAATCTAGTTCCTAAACTACTAACTTATTTTGAAAATGGTGCAGATTAAGGCCCTCAAAAAGGGGGAGCACAAAAAGTGGTCCTATTTTTAGTCCAAAAATATAACATAGCGTCTGGTGTCCTCCCCCTAAAATGTTCACTTTTTTGTTGAATTTTTTTAATCGCTTTGGTGAAAAATCAGCTAACACCACATAGTTTATCCTAGATTTTTTTGGTAATTTTTTGATGAATGTATAATTTTTCATGAATTTACGAAGTGCACACATCTTGAAAACATGAAATTTCTATGTGCTCCCCCTAGAAATCATTTAAAACTAATCGAAAATCAAAAAAAAAAATTAAAGTGTGTAGAATGGAGTCTAGTTTCTAAAAATGTAACTTATTGCAAAATTTGATGAATGAGTCAAAATCTATGCCCAAAATATTGCATGTTGCTTTTTTACAAAAAATGGGCATACACACAAAAGAAATTAGAGTTGAAAAACTCAACATAATCAAAATTCAAAATATATTATATGCTTAGATAGCTAACAAAGAGATCTGCAATATCACGTCATCTGATTTTTACGTTCTTGAGCCACGAATAAACCTTACAAGGAGCACATAAAAAAGGATGTCATTTTTTGTATGTTTGCTGGAAAACACGTCTCAGGCCTATTTCAATCATCCAAGCCTTTGGGGTTGGATTTCCAAGGCAAATCCAAGCCTTAGGATTGGTAAATTCAAATCCTTTACAAAGTGCACATGCCCTATAGGGCGTGCACACTATGTAAATTTATGATAAATTTACATAGTGTGCATGCCCTATAGGGCGTGTGCCCTATGTAAGATATAGATTCATATAGTGATGAGAAATAGTCAAAGTGAGAGGAAGAGAGAGAGAGATAGAGGGAGAGAGAGAGAGTGCTCTCTCTCTCTGTCTCTCTCCCTCCCCATACTTTTTGTCTCCTCTCTCTCTGTCTCTCTCCCTCCCCCATACTCTCTGTCTCTCTCTGTCTCTTTGTCTCCCTCTCTCCGTCTCTCCCTCTTATCACTCTCTCTCTCACCTCACTCTAACCTTTTATATCTCTCTTTCCCTTCTCTCCTCTCTCTCATCACCCTCTCACTCTCTCTCTCTCTCTCTCTCTCTCTCTCTCTCTCTCTCTCTCTCTCTCTCTCTCTCTCTCTCTCTCTCTCTCTCTCTCTCTCTCTCTCTCTCTCCTTATCCTTCTCCTCTCTCTCCTAATCTCTCCCTTTCCCCTTCTCTATCTCTCCTTCCCCATCCCTCCTATTGTCTCCATTATCTCTCTCTCTCTCCACACACCACACACACTTCTCACTCTCACCTTCTCTCTCTCTCTCTCTCTCACTCTCTCTCTCTCTCTCTCTCTCTCTCTCTCTCTCTCTCTCTCCTCTCTCTCTCTATCTCTCTCACTCTCTCTCTCTCACACACACCACACACACTCCCTTCTCCCTCTCTCTCTCACACACACACACCACACTCCCTTCTCTCCTCTCTCTCTCATCACCCTCTCTCTCTCTCTCTCTCACACACACACACACACTCCCTTCTCTCCTCTCTCTCATCACCCCCCTCTCTCTCTCTCTCTCCTCTCTCTCTCTCTCTCTCTCTCTCTCTCTCCCCCCTTCTCCATCTCTCCTTCCCCCCTCTCTCTCCCTTCTCTCTCCTCCTCTCTCTCCTACTCTATCCCTTTACCCTTCTCTATCTCTCCTTCCCTTTCTCTCTCTCTCTCTCTCTCTCTCTCTCTCTCTCTCTCTCTCTCTCTCTCTCTCCCACACATACACACCTCTCCTCTCTCTCCTAATTTCTCCATTTCCCCTTCTCTATCTCTCCTCTCTCTCTCTCTCCCACACATACACCTCTCCTTCTCTCTCTCCTACTTTCTCCATTTCCCCTTCTCTATCTCTCCTCTCCCCCCCTCTCTCTCTCTCTCTCTCTTCTCCCCTTACCCTTCTCTCCTACTCTCTCCATTCTCTCTCCCTCTCCCATTCTCTCTCCTTACCCTTCTCTCCTACTCTCTCTCTCTCATCTCTCTCTCTCTCTCTCTCTCTCTCTCTCTCTCTTCTCTCCCTTTTTATTGTTTTATATAGGGCACATGCCGTATTTAAACACTATGCATAACATTTTTTTTGTTTTGGATAGCACGTATGCCCTATAGCGCACTATGTAAAACTAGAAGAAATAGTCTTATTTGCCAAGGATCTCGTGAAAGAGGCCCACTTTTTTCTTATGCTATCTGAATTCTGTGTTTTCTCCTACAAGTTTTCACTTTTCATGGTGTTGATAGTGACAAGTTTTCACTTTGCACCATCATGAAAGTCAATTATTGAGGATAAATTTATCGATTGAGGTAAGTTTTTTATTTTTTACATGTCAAATGTGAATAAAGAGTGTTTTGGTTTTTAATTGGTATGATATAGACTTGTTCTTGAATACATAATTTGATATAAGTGTAATAAATTTATATTATAATTTTTCATATTGTAAGAGGTTTATATTATAATTTGATTTATTGTTTTACATTTATATTATATTTTTAAAATTGTAATCAATTCATATGTAGAAATCATCATCATGCCAAGGAAACGAGCAAAGAATTTAACACCGGAAGAGTATGAATGAGATAAAGAGAAGAAAAGGGAAAGAATGAGACAACTTCGTGAACAAAAAAAATTAGATACCATAGAAGAAGATTTTTCTTTGGATGAGGAACATGAAACATCAATACAAAGTAAGAGAGAATTAGAATTGGAATAAAAAAGACAACTTATAAGAAACTTGTGTGCAATGAGACAATTGAATTATGAAGATGCAGGGACATCATCTATGAGTTTCCAAGTTCAAGAGACATCATCATCCAAGTTCGAGGCACACCATTGTCTACTTCCAAAGGTGGAGGCACACCATTGTCTACTTTCGAAGGTGTGGGCACACTCTTCTATCATGTTGAAGGCACATCATTATCTACATCCCAAGGTGTAAGCACAACATCATCTCATGTTGAAGGCACACCATTATCTACATCCCAAGGTGTAGGCACAACATCATCTCATGTTGAAGGCACTTAAGATGGTACGCAATTCACACATAATGTTTTTGATGCTCCTAGAATTATTAAATATAGAAAGCCAAAATATTTGATTGATATTGATACTAACATTTTGTGAGCAATGCCTGACAAGATTCCCAAGCGTACTTGTCAAAAAAATGTTAATCATATTAGAGATCATTTTTTGAGAATTTAAACATGACAAGAAGATGTCAACTATTTGTTGAAATGATGAGAAATCTGAAATTTAGGCCCATAATGAAGATTCTTGGGCTAAGAATGATGGACGAGTCAAGTGAAAAATCTATTATAAAGAATCTAATGACTGCATATGAGAGTGTGGGTTCTACATCATGCACAAAAGATAGTAATGTCACACGACATGTACTTACATCAATGATAGTAAGCACTCAAATGAAGAAATCTCAACTCATTAGAAAGACAAGCAAAACATTGAAAATAAGTAGACAGACTCTAATGAGAGCCCTGGGAAGGCGTCAAAGAGTGGAAGATCCAAATAGCAATGAGTTATGGGCATTTTCCGGTAGACTATCATGAAAAGATAAAGCAATTATTGAAGCTTTGAAATCCTTGATTGAAGAATTTTGGAAGAATAATACATGGGTATCTCCTAATCAAAGAGATGTTGTAAGAGGAGGATTGGTAGTCGAATCATGTTCCACATCCAAAACATTTTTTGGATTCAACTCAGACACAATTCTTTGCAAAATTTATGCATACGTATCCTCAAATTAAAATTAGTCAAAGATATTTTGAAATGTGTAAACCTTTTTATGTCAAGATAAATTATACACGGACAACTTGTTGTTGTAGGGTACATATTGAATTTTCTAACCATTTTCAAGTTTATAGGAATATATGTGTAGGTTTGCACTCTAACAATGTTTTGTAGGATTGTAACATAAATGTCCCACCTAATCTTCAAGGGAATTAATATCTACCATTTTATGTGAAAGAGCGGATGGTCAACAATTTTACAAGCTCTCATGCTTGAATGGTACATGCATAAATTGCAGAGGTTTGCGATGTTTGCCAATTTGTCAACATATGGAGAGTACACATGCAATCAGTAATGAAATAGTAGAATTTGGAAAATATAAGACCATGACGTACAATCTAAAAGATGGAAAAGAGGCTAAAAGATGTGATTTAGTAATTGAAAAAATTCCAGTGTATCAGTTCATGGACATTTTTTGTAAAAAAATTATTTATGAGTATGCAAGGCATACACATAGAGCGTGATGGTTGGATATGCAATTCAAGTTGTGAAAGGACACATTCCCACTTGATACCATTGTTTCAATTGTGGACTTTGCAAAGAACTACAAACTACAACCACAAAATGAGGTGCAAGCAAAGTATTACAACTCTCAATAGGTTGCTATATTTGTTCATATAGCATTCATGCATGCACCAGATAGTACAGAGGAGATCAAGAAGATATTGAGGGAGTATCATTTTTATATCAATGATGATAGCTCACATTCTACAGAGTTTGTACATGGTTGCTTTCAACTATTTTATGGCCATTTGGCAAATAGGGGCATAAAATATCATCAACATATCATTTGGCCAGATAATTGTGCATCCCAATTCAAGAATTCTTAGATATTTTATTGGTTGTGCAGGATGCATAAGATTACTGAAATTCAATATATGTGGAATTTCACAGAAGCCGATCATGGAAAGGGAGAGTACGATGGCGCAGGTGCATGTATTAAAAGAGCCTTAGCACGTGAAGAATTAAAGTACAAAGAGAAAGCAACATTGTCAGATGCGGGATGTATTGTCCAGTGGTGTAAAACTACAATGGGTCCAGGTAATGATGGTGAGTCTATGGTTTGTAGATTTTTTTGGTTGATAGATGAAACTAACATTGCACCATATGAGGATTGTTGTACATTGACATTATCAAGTAAGCTACACTCTTTTAGAAGTTGTAATGCAGGTTCATGGAGTATCCACACATGACATATGGTGTGCTTTTGTTCATCATGTGTAGATGAAGATTGGGATGGGTGTGAGTCAAAGGAATGGGTTGACGAATGGTATACATATATTTTGAGTCCACTTGCCTGCTATCATCCCCATGAATCACTACAATCGATAGAAATGGAATCATCCATTGACTTTGATCACTTATCTAATCTAGTACAACCATGTCTATATTTTCCACATACAAATAATCTCAAATTTAGTACTTTATCATAAATATTCAGTAAACTAATGTCCTCATTATGTTTATATCATTATAGGCCATGTTTTTGCTGTTATTGCACCTGAAGACAATGAAGAAGGGACATTATTATTTGTGTCATTGTGTTGAGACAAAAAAAAAATTTCATCACTCGATTATCGATGGTGAAGAATTAGAATACCCTATAGGAGTAGTGGTTGTAACTGGTACATGGCTTAGATAGTATGCTATGGAGAACCTTAGGTTGTGGTTGTTCGAGGATTGGGAGACACACAGAAAGATTCTTCATTATTCAAACCTCATTGTTGCATCAAATGTCCACTTAATAAAATATGGGGGAAGACCACAAAATAAAACTCTTTGGAAGGTTCGTGAGTCAGACCACGACACAATACTAGAGGCAATACTAGAGACAATCAAGGGTAGGGCATACCCAATTGGTTCATTGGACTAAATGGAGATACAAAATATCGTAACATGTCAAATTTATATAGCACTGTAAATTGGGTGGATTGTAAATTGCTCATGCATTACCCCGTATGTATAATGGGAAGTTTGTAACATTTAATGACAACCTTTCTCTTCTATTTTTTTGGGCAATACCAGAAGGTTTTCTCTGCTCAGCTCTTTCCTCTGGTGCTCCTATTGAGCTGAGTTGTAAAAATATTTCTCATTATTAATTAAAAAAACTTTATAATAGAAATCTTATAGTTCAGAGATTTTTCACAGCATACATAGCATAATTCATATATTCTTTACATACACTAAGATCCCAGATCAACATTAACTTCCACACATAAACCCAAGCCAAAACCAACTTCTAAACAAGCCTGCCATAAACACCACGTACAAAAAACTTAAAATCTTCCAACAAAACCTAACCCAGAGCAGTAGGAAACTTGGTAACAGCCTTACTTCCTTCAGAAGAAGCATGCCTAGCCAGCTCTCTAGGCAGAACAAACTTGACAACAATCTCAATTTCTCTGGAGGAAAGTGTCACGATCTTGTTATATTTCAGCAGAGAAGCAACCTCAAGAGTAATCTTATCCAAAATATCAATCATGAAGCTCTCCATGATATCCATGGCAGCACTGGATATTCCCTTGGAGGGATGCACTTGTTTCAACACCTTGTATATTAACCTTTTGTAACTTCTCTTCCTCTTCTTTTTCTTATTCTCTTCCTTTTGAACATCACTTTCTTTTCTTTTCTCAGCTTTGGAGAATCCTTTACTTCATTCTCTCATTTCATACCATCTGCTTTAAGACCCAAAACCCCCTAGAAACTAGGGCTTGCCCAATGTCTCCTCTCCCAGCACCATAGAAACTGAACCAAAGTTGATTCACCATCATTTGACCATCCTATGATGGATTCATGCATAAAATACCCCCTCTAATGGCTAAAACATCTACTGTTGTACCCTTGCACCAATTTCATGACCTTAATGCACCCTTCAAACTCATCAAACTCTCTCAATTCAGTCCTCTCCCTCTCCACTACACTTAGCTTAGCCATCCTTAGCACTTAGCTTAGCATCCTACAGGAAAAAATGATAAGTTTCCTAGAGAATATCCTACAACTTTTGACCAATTGAGGAAGCAAAAAATAAGTGAATAAGCAATTGGCTACCAGCCACAGAGAAATTACAAGACTTTGAAAAAAAAAAATTCTTTCTTGATCTTGAACTCATTTGATGTGGTTGTATATGATATGTACGCTGTACTTTACAAAGTGTTTATGATTATCTAATTTCAACTTATTATATGATGCAACCAGTGTCGACACAGTCATTATATATGGTATGTTTTACTTTTTTTTTTTTGAGAACTAATGCTTCTAGTGAATCCAAATTTAGTTGTTATAAAGATGAGATGTTAGTGAATGACTTCTTGCTAATACTAAACTTCCACTAGATCCAAATTTCAACCCTTTTGTGTATCTACAGGCTCAATCATGAGCCCACAAGATTGGCCAAGAGAAAACTATGATTGTATATCAACTGATTTCAAAATGTTCATTTGAGGAGAAAATATTGCAACGATCAAGAAGAAAATTGGCTATGGAAAATCTAGTTATGAATTCTGTTAAGAATGAAACTATTAAGGAATTGTATGATATATTACTCAATGGTGCAAGGAATATTCTTGATTTACATGGGATTGCAGCTACATCTATTCAATATATAGAGGAAGATATAGAAAATCTTCTTAATAGAGATATTAATGTGAGAGAAAAGGACATTTCAGAAGAAAATGGTTATCTTGATGCCATCCAAGGTATGCCAATTACTTGAGACGAAGAGACAAAGCCCACAGTTAATGGGAAAGAGTGGGAAGAGCTTCTTGGACCCATGATAGAAGTTACAAATAAGGAGGAAGAGCTAGGAAGGGGAAAGCCGCAAAGGAAAGAAGTAAGATATGCGTGTGAGCCTATGTCAAATGATGATGATGACTACTCACCATCTGCTAGTAGCTCAAGTAGTGATAGAAGCTCTTCAGTGCACATGTACACTGACACAAAAAATTCAGATTGAGAAGTAACAAGTGTTGTGGGATTATCCACATAGCAATGTGAAATGAAGCCTCAAATTGGTTCATTAGCAGGCAAAGAATTTGGTCATGCACTTCATTCTAGCACCACAAATATTTCTATTAGAAATGCCTATTCGTCAATGGCCTTGTATTTACGGGACTTGGGCATTATCCTTGAAATGTAAGTTCATTACCACCTTTGGCAAGGCAGTCTCACTCCTCATTTTACAACAAAGGGCAGTCATCTATGGTCCAAGGTTTTAATTCAGCTAACAAGTGGAGAGCTTCTCAACGTACTAATCTCTTTCGTAGAGAAGTTCCTGCTTCATCTCAAGGTTCTCATTTAGGTGACCAACTCCTTCGAGGTCCACAAATAGACCCATTAATTTCCCAAATTAGTTCCTTAGCAGGCAAAGAATTTGGTCATGCACGTCATTCTAGCACCACAAATATTTCTATTAGAAATGACTATTCATCAATGGCCTTGCATTTATGGGACTTGGGCATTATCCTTGAAATGTAAGTTCATTGCCACCTTTGGCAAGGCAGTCTCACTCCTCATTTTACAACAAAGGGCAGCCATCTATGGTCCAAGGTTTTAATTTAGTTGACAAGTGGAGAGCTTCTCAAGGTACTAATCTCTTTCGTAGAGAAGTTCCTGCTTCATCTCAAGGTTCTCATTTAGGTGACCAACTCCTTCGAGGTCCACAAATAGACCCATTAATTTCCCAAATTAGTTCATTAGCAGGCAAAGAATTTGGTCATGCACTTCATTCTAGCACCACAAATATTTCTATTAGAAATGCCTATTCGTCAATGGCCTTGCATTTACGGGACTTGGGCATTATCCTTGAAATGTAAGTTTATTGCCACCTTTGGCAAGGCAGTCTCACTCCTCATTTTACAACAAAGGGCAGCCATCTATGGTCCAAGGTTTTAATTCAGTTGACAAGTGGAGAGCTTCTCAAGGTACTGATCTCTTTCGTAGATAAGTTCTTGCTTGATCTCAAGGTTCTCATTTAGGTGACCAACTCCTTCGAGGTCCACAGATAGACCCATTAATTTCCCAAATTGGTAAAAGGGTAGATGCAATTTTGGAAAGAGTATCCCAATTGAAGAGAAATGGAAATTCCAGTGAGCATGAAGTTATTGTAGATCCAATGGGTGTATCTCCTCCACTGAAAAATATAACTACTTCCGGAGACTTGAGTTTAAATGGAGACTGTCTGTTCCCAAACATGCCCCAGTCGAGTAGATGAACCAGATGTTGCTTGAGTAAAGAAGATAGTGGTTTATTAAAGCATCTGCATTATCCCACTTTCTATCAGTTACTACTTTTTGAGCGGCTTGCCAGCTACTTCTGTGCGGGATTTCTATAATAAATAATGTCCTCATGCAAGTACATGCTATGCACAGTTGTTCGATCACTGCCGACGACTCTGTGCTGAAATGTCCCTCAAGGTCCCTTAAGCATGAAATCAGCGATCTTTGTGGGGTCGTATCTTAGAGCTCGTGCAAGGTAGCATGGATCCGTCAGTTGCTACAGGACCATGTTGTCGGGGCCTACAAAAGCCTGTCTTGGTTTTTGGAGATTCAAGTTTGTTTAAAATCAACAACACATTGTCGGCCGATGTTAGAACTCACAGTGTTCCTTAGCTCAAACGGCCAACGTTGCGTATCTTTCCAACTATCGATCGTAGTATCGAACTATCTATTCTAATAGCTCCAAATGGCCGAGTAAACGCTAGTGGTAACTTCATTTGGAACGCACAGTCGTTCGATCCCCACCGATGACTCCGTGCTGAAGTGTCCCTCAAGGTCCCTTAAGCATGAAATCATCAATCTTTGTGGGGTCATATCTCGGAGCTCATACGAGGTAGCATGGATCCCTCAGTTGCTACGAGACCATGTTGCTGGGGCCTACAAAAGCCTATCTCGGTTTTTGGAGATTCAAGTTCATTTAAAATCGGCAACACATTCTCGGTCGATGTCAGAACTCATAGTGTTCCTCAGCTCAAATAGCCAACATTGCATATCTTTCCAACTATCTATCGTAGCATCAAACCGTCTATTCCAACAACTCTGAATGGTCGGATAAAATGCTAGTAGCAACCTCATTCGGCACACACAGTCGTTCGATCCCTGCTAACGACTCCATGCTGAAGTGTCCCTCAAGGTCCCTTAAGCATGAAATCAGCGATCTTTGTGGGGTCGTATCTTGGAGCTTGTGCGAGGTAGCATGGATCCATTAGTTGCTATGGGACCATGTTGTTGGGGCCTACAAAATTCGGTCTCAATTTTTGGAGATTCAATTTCATTTAAAATCGGCAACACATTCTCGGTCGATGTCAAAACTCACAGTGTTCCTCAGCTCAAATGGCCAACGTTGCGTATCTTTCCAACCATCGATCGTAGCATCGAACCGTCTGTTCCAATAGCTCTGAATGGCCGGGTAAACACTAGTGGCAACCTCGTTCAGCACGTACATTCGTTCGATCCCTGCCGATGACTCTATGCTAAAGTGTCCCTCAAGGTCCCTTAAGCATGAAATCAGCGATCTTTGTGGGGTCGTATCTCGGAGCTCGTGTGAGGTAGCATGGATCCCTCAGTTGCTACGGAACCGTGTTGCTGGGGCCTACAAAAGCCTGTCTCAATTTTTGGAAATTCAAGTTCGTTTAAAATCGGCAACACATTCTCAGTCGATGTCAGAACTCACAGTGTTCCTCAGCTCAAACGGTCAATGTTGCGTATCTTTCCAACCATTGATCGTAGCATCGAACTATCTATTCCAACAACTCCGAATGTCCGGGTAAACACTAGTGGCAACCTTGTTTGGCATGCACAGTCATTCAATCCCCACCGATGACTCCGTGCTGAAGTGTTCCTCAAGGTCCCTTAAGCATTGAATCAGCGATCTTTGCTGGGTTGTATCTCAGAGCTCGTGCAAGGTAGCATGGATCCGTCAGTTGCTATGGGACCATGTTATTGGGGCCTACAAAATTCTATCTCAATTTTCAGAGATTCAACTTCATTTAAAATCGGCAACACATTCTTGGTCGATGTCAGAACTTAAAGTGTTCCTTAGTTCAAATGGCCAACGTTGCGTATCTTTCCAACTGTCGGTCGTAGCATCGATCTGTCTATTCCAACAGCTCCGAATGGCCGGGTAAACGCTAGCGGAAACCTCATTTTCCATGCACAGTCGTTTGATCACCGCCGCCAATGACTCCATGCTAAAGTGTCCCTCAAGGTCCCTTAAGCATGAAATCAGTGACCTTTATGGGGTCGTATCTTGGAGCTCATGCAAGGTAGCATAGATTTTTCAGTTGCTATGGGACCATGTTGTCGAGGCCTACAAAAGCCTGTCTCGATTTTTGGAGATTCAAGTTCGTTTAAAATCGGCAACACATTCTCGGTCGATGTCAAAACTCACAGCGTTCCTCAGCTCAAATGCCCAACGTTGCATATCTTTCCAACCGTCGATCATAGCATCGAATCGTCTATTCCAATAGCTCCGAATGGTCAGGTAAATGCTAGTGGCAACCTCATTTTCCATGCACAATTGTTCGATCGCCACCGACGACTCCGTGTTGAAGTGTCTCTCAAGGTCCATTAAGCATGAAATCAGTGATCTTTGCAGGGTCGTATCTCAGAGCTCGTGCAAGGTAGCATGGATCTGTCAGTTGCTACGAGACCATGTTGCTAGGGCCTATAAAAGCCTGTCTTGGTTTTTGGAGATTCAACTTCGTTTAAAATCGACAACACATTCTCGGTCGATGTCAGAACTTAAAGTGTTCCTCAGTTCAAATGGCCAACGTTGCGTATCTTTCCAACTGTTGGTCCTACCATCGATCTATTTGTTTCAACAGCTCTGAATGGCTGGGTAAACTCTAGTGGCAACCTCGTTCACCACGCACAATCATTCGATCGCCATCGATGACTCCATGCTGAAGTGTCCCTCAAGGTCCCTTAAGCATGAAATCAGTGATCTTTGCGGGGTCGTACCTCGGAGCTCGTGCGAGGTAGTATGGATCCGTTAGTTACTACGGGACCATGTTATTGGGGCCTACAAAATTTTGTCTCAATTTTTGGAGATTCAAGTTCGTTTAAAATTGGCAACACATTCTCGGTCGATGTCAAAACTCACAGTGTTCCTCAGCGCAAAAGGCTAACATTGCATATCTTTCCAACCATCAATCGTAGCATCAAACTGTCTATTCCAATAGCTCCGAATGGTCGGGTAAATGCTAGTGGCAACCTCATTCGACACGCATAGTCTTTCGATCGCCGCTGATAACTCCGTGCTGAAGTGTCCCTCAAGGTCCCTTAAGCATGAAATCAGTGATCTTTGCGGGGTCGTATCTCGAAGCTCGTGTGAGGTAGCATGGATCCATTAGTTGCTATGGGACCATGTTGCTGGGGTTTACAAAAGCCTGTCTCAGTTTTTGGACATTCAACTTTGTTTAAATTCAGCAAACACATTCTCGGTCAGTGTTAGAACTTAAAGTGTTCCTTAGTTCAACCGGCCAACGTTGCGTATCTTTCCAACTGTCGATCGTAGCATCGATCTGTCTATTCCAACAGCTCCGAATGGCCGAGGAAATGCTAGTGGTAACCTCGTTCACCACACACAGTCGTTCGATCCCCGCCGACAACTCCAGGCCGAAGTGTCCCTCAAGGTCCCTTAAGCATGAAATCAACGTCTTTGTAGGGTCATATCTCAGAGCTCGTGCGAGATAGAATCGATCCATCAATTGCTATGGGACCATGTTGCCGGGGCCTACAAAAGCCTATCTCGATTTTCAAAGATTCAACTTTGTTTAAATTTGGCAACACATTCTCAGTCGATGTCAGAACTCAAAGTGTTCCTCAGTTCAAACGACCAACGTTGTGTATCTTTCCAACCGACCGTCGGTCGTAGCATCAAATCGTCTATTCCAACAACTCTGAATGGCTGGGTAAACCCTAGTGGCAACCTCATTCGCCACGCACAGTCGTTTGATCCTTGCCGATGACTCCGGGCCAAAGTGTCCCTCAAGGTCCCTTAATCACGAAATCAGCGATCTTTGTGGGGTCATATCTCAAAACTTGTGCTAGGTAGAATTGATCTGTCAGGTGCTACAAGACCGTGTTACCGGGGCCTACAAAAGCCTATCTTGATTTTTAGAAATTCAACTTCGTTTAAATTCGGCAACACATTCTCAGTCGGTGTCAGAACTCAAAGTGTTCCTTAGTTCAAACGGCCAACGTTGCGTATCTTTCAAACCCTCGGTCGTAGCATTGAACTATTAGTTCCAACAACTCCGAATGGTCGGGTAAATGCTAGTGGCAACCTCATTCGACACACACAGTCATTCGAACCCCGCCGACGACTCCTGGCTAAAGTGTCCCTCAAGGTCTCTTAAGCATGAAATCAGCAATCTTTTTGGGGTCATAACTCAGAGCTCATGCGAGGTAGAATTGATTCGTTAGGTGCTACGAGACCGTGTTGCCAGGGCCTACAAAAACCTATCTCAGTTTTTAGAGATTCAACTTCATTTAAATTTGGCAACAGATTCTCGGTCGATGTCTGAACTCAAAGTGTTCCTTAGTTCAAACGGCCAATGTTGCGTATCTTTCAAATTGTCGGTCGTAGCATCGAACCGTCAGTTCCAACAGCTCTGAATGCTCGGGTAAATGCTATTGGAAACCTCATTCAGCACACACAACCATTCAAACCCCACTGACAACTCCAGGCCAAAGTGTCCCTGAAGATCTCTTAAGCATGAAATCAGCGATCTTTGCGGGGTCATATCTCGGAGCTCGTGCAAGGTAGATCAATCCGTTAGATGCTATGGGACTGTGTTGTTGGGGCCTACAAAAGCCTCTCTCAGTTTTCAGAGATTTAAGTTCATTTAAATTTGGCAACACATTCTCAGTCGATTTCAGAACTCAAAGTGTTCCTTAGTTCAAATGGCCAACGTTGCATATCTTTCAAACCATCGGTTGTAGTATCAAACCGTTAGTTCCAACAGCTTTGAGTGGTCGGGTAAACACTAGGGGCAACCTCATTCGGCATGCACAGTAGTTCGAACCCCGCCGACGACTCTAAGCCGAAGTGTCCCTCAAGGTCCCAAATGCATGAAATCAATGATCTTTTCGAGGTCATATCTCAAAGCTCGTGCGAGGTAGAATCGATCCATCAGGTGCTACGGGACTGTGTTGCCGGGGCCTACAAAAGCTTGTCTCAATTTTTAAAGATTCAAGTTCGTTTATATTTGGAAACACATTCTCAATTGATGTCAGAACTCAAAGTGTTCCTCAGTTCAAACAGCCAACATTGTGTATCTTTCAAACCGCCGGTCGTAGCATCGAACCGTCAGTTCCAATAGCTCTGAATGGTCGGTTAAACGCTAGTGACAACCTTTTTTGGCACACACAGTCGTTCGAACCCCACTGACGACTCTGGGCCGAAGTGTCCCTCAAGGTCTCTTAAGCATGAAATCAGCAATCTTTGCGGGGTCATATCTCGGAGCTCGTGCGAGGTAGAATCGATCCGTCAAGTGCTACAAGACCGTGTTGCTGGAGCCTACAAAAGTCTCTCTCAATTTTCAGCAATTCAAGTTTGTTAATATTTGGAAACACATTCTCGGTCGATGTTAGAATTCATAGTGTTCCTTAGTTCAAACGGCCAACATTGCATATCTTTCCAACTGTTGGTCGTAGCATCGAACCGTCTGTTCCAACAACTCCAAATGACCAAGTAAATGCTAGGGGCAACCTCGTTCGGCACGCACAGTAGTTCGAACCCCGCCGATGACTTTGGGCCGAAGTGTCCCTCAAGGTCTCTTAAGCATGAAATCAGCGATCTTTGCAAGGTTATATCTCGGAGATCGTGCGAGGTAGCATGGATCCGTCAAGTGCTACAGGACCGTGTTGCCGGGGCCTACAAAAGCCTGTCTCAGTTTGTAGAGATTCAAGTTCGTTTATATTTGGAAACACATTCTCGGGTGATGTCAGAACTCACAGTGTTCCTCAATTCAAATGGCCAACATTGCATATCTTTCCAACTGTCGGTCGTAGCATCAAACCGTTTGTTCCAACAACTTTGAATGGTCAGATAAATGCTACTAAAAACCTTTTTTTGGCACACAGTCGTTTGAACGACACCGACGACTCTAGTGTGAGCAGTAGGATGAGTGGAAATATGTATTCTAGTGTTTGTCATTAACAATCAGTCAGTTAGGGGACAATTAGAAGTTAGTTTGTAAAGCATAAGGTTGCACATCCACATCTACCATAGTAATCTTATTAATAAAAGAACTCTTGCCAACATTAGGGTACCCCAAGAATCCTTATATTATATTTATACATTTATGCATTCATTTCATTACTTTTGTTATTATTACAGTCAAGGAATTGACTATTATTGAGGACAGTGATAGACATTTGTAGCACAGTCAGAAAGTTAAACATACATCAATAAACATACAAGCATAACTATAAGGCATGGGAAATTTACAAAGCAAAGACATCCACATAAACATAAATTAGTATACATCAATACACCAAACACATGAATTGCATACCTAAAACATAAAAAAAAAATATTCGTAGGGCATGAAGTCAAATATATATGTCCAATAATGTCATACATTGAATATATTCAATATAGTAAAACTGGCTTCCTCAAAGCCAAATGGATGTACAACGTATCACTGATACAATATACAAAAAATATGTCCACTAATGCCATATAGGCATACAATCCATATCCCTAATCTAGTCCTTTCCCGCTAGGGGAATAAAACAAATCCCAAGCTGTCTTCAATTGTCACGTCAATGGAGATGTAGTGGATGCCGTAGTCTTCCGAGTGCGCTGACTCGTCCTCCTGTCTAGACTCTTCTATAGCTCGACTTGATAAAAAAAAAAAAGATAGAGATAACTAATATACATGAAAATTCATTTATACAATGACATAAAATTGAATATTGGCTTACCGCTAGCAAATAGTCACTATGTTCATCCACCGAAGGTGCATGCTGACGATCTGGAGTCATAAGTCCCTACAACAATGATCAAAAAAATAATTAAAATACATACATGGATATCATTATAAAATTCAATACAAACTATTAAAATAACAATTAAAGTTAAGTGATCTCTTTCATACCTTAGTCAGTGCTTTAGAACTAGCTACTGCTGTAGCTACTCCACGATCCAAAGTATCATGGACAGAAGGAGGAGTCTCTAATGTCAAAAGCTGAAAATGAAACAATAAAAAGTAAATTATGCAGTTATCAAGATTACATATATTTTTTACAACCCTACTAATGAGTAAATGATATCTTCGTGAAGGTTCCACCATGTCCTCCGGTGTGCGGTGTCGAAGTCGAAGCTCCAACATTCAACTAGTGCACATGTACATGGAAAATTATAAGATAACCATTCATATAAGAACATACTAATGACATGTTAATTATAATGCATTATTACATGTATACCTGTGGACTCAATGGTGACCTCACAAACCCAGGTGAAAGAATGTAATCATCATGCCTCTGGATTTTGATCATAATTTGTCTAATAATTTAGTCATTCATTCATTAATTAAATATGATCAAGTAAATTAAATTAATATGCTATATATATATATATATATATATATCTTCGCTGTCTATTGTGAACGTCGATGGTCCACCAATGCACATCTAATGCACATGCACAATAAGTTAGGATACAATTATTCATATAATTACATAATAATCAAATATGTTAATTAAAATGTTTTATTCGATACATACTTGTGGAATTGACGATGATGTGTAAAATGGGACATTAAGATCATTGCCACTTCCACTACCACCGCCACTGACACTCTTGCCCTGAATTTTCATCATAAACAATAGATACTAAATTAAATAGTTATTCTTTTATAAATAAAATATGATCAAAGCAACTTAATGAACTTGGAAATATTTACCTGTGTGTCAATGCCAAATGTGGTATTTAGAAAGCTATCAGTCATCAATCCAGAATCCTCTTCCTCTCTCTCGCCAGTACCAAATGTGCACAAGCATCCACATGACCGACAAATATGCCCCCTCGAGGATTGACCATAGTCACCCTCAACTAAAGGAGTGGCACACTGAATGAGAGTCTGCGTCACAGCACTAATTGTGCCTAGTGTGTCTACCTCTACATGTTCCTTCACAACGGAAGGAATACTAACATGATCCACCCGTGGCTTGCCAATAGCAGCCCTAGGTGTGTTAGGGTCACGATGTGCCCCTACTCGATCAAATGATCACCCCCCTCCTCTACCCTGAGAATCCAAAATGTCAAAATAATTTGGCACCTCCTTGAGTACAAACTCGCAATAGAGTTTTCTCAAGAAATATATAGGAATCTCATGATTGTTACAAGGAGGTGAATCAAAAACCATCCACCATCTCTCCCAAAAAAAAATTTTAATGTCTTCATTTATGCACCAATGAATTGGGAACCTCCTTGTTGTAGTTCTAAGAGTATTTTAGTCCCTTGGTTTTTTAAATAGCTGGCAAATGTCATCTTTTGTATTTTTTCTTTTTTATGTCTGCATAAGATAATTTATTTGCATAATATTGTTTTTGTTCTTCTCTTTTATTCTGCCATAAATTAATTTGCCCACTAACTGCGCTTAGGTGGGTCAAGATTGCTTCCAATGATTTTACAAGTCTTTCCCTTCCGGGATTTGTACCACTAGAATCTTTTAACCTATTAATTAAAGATTCTAATTCTATTTGCCCTCTTTCAATTTGGTTCATCAAATTTTGTTGTGTTCTAGGAGGAGGTTTCTTGATTGGTGGAGGCAATTGAGGTTCATTTTCTTCATTTGTTTCTTCATTCGGTTCATTATTTGGTTCTTCATGAGGAGACGGAGGGTTTGGTGGAGAGTTTGGTTGAGGGAGATTATTTCTTCTTGGCAATTAAAAAAACTACATTTTAAAATCTTCATTACACAAGAAATTTTAACAAAAACAAATTCTAACAAAACAAATTGCAACAAAACTGAAATTTTAAAACAAATTACATGGGCTGTAAAAACACTTACCTCTTCTTCCGAATCGAACTTGACGACGCCGTGGAGCCATTTGATGGATGGATGAACAAAAAGAATCAATTCACAAGCAAATATAACAAGGCATGCGCGCTTTAGAATCCCTTAGCTGAAAATGCGGGTTTGAGAAAGCAAAATGAGCTTTCAAACCCGCGCAGCAAGCTTTATAAGGGTTTTTTAAAAGGGTGTGCACCCTATAGGGTGTATGCCCTTTGAAAAATACTAAATGTTCCAAAGCACGTGCGCCCTATAGGGTGCACATGCTTTGGTTTGGATTACCCAAGCCTAAGACTTGGGCAACCCAAGCCATAAGGCGTGCGCCCTATAGGGCTCACGCCCTTTAGTGTGTGCACACTATGTGTGATGGGGGGCCAAAAAGAAAAGTGGATCTTTTTGGTCCCCCATCTTTGTGCACTTACCCATGTATAGGAAGAGAAGAAATTACGGTATACTTATCTCAAAGTTTAAAATTTGATTGTCATTCACAAGCTCGAGTTGAGTTCCAAGTTCTTCAATGGATAGGCCAAGTTAACATGCAAAGGAAAATGCCATATATCAACTCAAAAAAGCCTGCAGATCATAGAAGGAAGCTCATGGTGTAGAGGGAGCCCGAGCTCTCTGTTTTCAAATAATGGAGCCCCAGTTCGAACATGCACTCAAGAGCGCAATGGAGCCCGAGTTCCATTCAAACATGCAATGATTCAATAGAAAAAGAAGACTCTAGATACATTTCAACTCATAGCAAGAAGCCTGAGCTTCTTAACAAATGCAGATAGAGCGCCATACATCATGGCTTCAAACACCAGATTCAACCACAAGCATGGCGGCATAATGAAAACCCTAGCTTCTTTCTTCCCCAAAGCTATGGAATACAAATGAGATAGATGAAAGAAAAACCTTTCTTCATATTGATAAAATTTGGAATCCATGAAGGTAACTGCAGTACACGATATCACCTCATGCCTTGTAATAAACATAAATATTTTGAAAGGTCATGCTGACCATATAGTTAGACTTTCAATTTAGGTTGCATGTTAGGCATGTAATTTAAGTTTGGATTGTAGGTTGGGTTTTGCATCTTAGGTTATTTTAGAATATAGTTTAGATTTTTTAAATATATTCTTTAATATATTTTAATATATTATTTAATATATTTTAAATATTTTAATATATTCTTTGATATATGTTGATATATAGTATATAAAAAATGTAAAAAATTTAAAAGATATCAACATTAAGGACTTAAAGTTAAGGGTTAGTTTCATTTTCGAAATTAACCTTTACGGCTTAATTTTTGGCATCAATTATGCCTTAAATTTAGGGATTGAGTCAAAATTTTGGAGGGCTTGTTAGAAGCTACATGTAAGCATCAGTTGGGTTTGATTTTGGGGAGATCTCTCTGTTTTAGAGGCACTTTTTAGGGGGAACTCTCATTTTCGGAATAAGCCTTGGAGGCTATTTATTCGAGCTCAATATTCATTGTTAGGGGTTCAGAGTTTTGGGAAAAAGAGGTGTTTAGTGAACACCTTGTTCCTTCACCCTTTTTCTGTATTTTGTAGCCATTATTGCAGAGTTTGAAGATAATAAAGCTGGCCTTATTAGTCACATATCATTTTGAGTTTTGTCATTGAGCCTTACAACTTTTCTACATTTAAGTGTTTGTATCTTTCAAGTATAGATTAGTGAATTGTTCAAATTCCTATTCTTAAATTGTAAGGAATTAACCTTTCGCAGAAGTTATCTATTTGTTGGTTGAAATCTTATTATTAGTGGTCAAACCCTAATTCTGAGTTCTGAATTAGCTTAGGTGTTGCAAGTGATTTCAATTGCAGAATTTAGTAGTATGTGTTTGATAGGTACAGATTTGTGGTTCTGAGAAATCTGCATTCCTTTTGGTGTATCACCCGTTAGGTTTTATTTCACTTATCTTTCTATCTTTTTCTCCTAGTTTGAATTTTCAAAGTTAGGTGGTATCCCGAATCTATAAGAACCGGCCTAGAATCTAAAGGTTCAATCACCTACATAGTTTACCCACAAACTCGTGATTGTTCCCATGTTCTCTAGAATTTCTAAGTGTTTAGATGCTTGGATTTAGGGTGCAAATTCTAGAGTTAACAATTATAAGCCAAAATTTAAGGTATTTAGTGGGGAGTTGACATAGGCTAATTTTTGGCATGATTTTTGGGCCAAAATTGGGTATTTTTGAATGGCTTGTATTTTCGGATTTGAGGCTAGTGCATGCTATAAGGATGATTTTTAGAATCATTTTGAGGGGTTGCGAGTTTTGGAGAGAGGCTAATAGTGAACATATTGTTCCTATTCTATTTTGATGCCATTTTTGTAACCAGTTTATTAGTTTTTTGTGAGAAATAAAGCAGATGCTCTTTGGTTCATATGATTTGTGGTGAGATTCAAAGATCCTGATTTCATCTTTCCATATAAGTGTTACTTTTCAACTGTAATCCATAAGAAGTGAATGCTTGTTTATTCCTCCTTAAGGTGATCAGTTTTTTCTTAAACCTTGTATGGGAAAAGTATGTTGTTAACTGTTTAGCTATTTGTGGTGTAACCCTAATAGTAAAGTCTGTTAGCCTATATGTTGGACAGAGATCTGAAGAGTCAAACTTTTGGTCTATGGTTTTGAGTTGTTGTTTTACTATTCCAGTAAAGTCTGAACTTATTTTGGTGTATCACCCCACATTCATTTCAGTTTTTAGAAGTTATTTCTATCCCTTTCCTTATCAAAATTTCAATCAGGTGGTGATATTTCATACTTACTAGGAACCAGCCTAGAATCTGAAGATTCCTCCTCATTCATAGTCTACCCACAACTAGAGGAGGTTTCCATTATCAGGATAGAATTGTTGTGTAGCCTTAATGCCTGAGTTAGGGTAACAATTCTAAACCTGAACATAACTATAACAATAAAATAATATAATAGAAAGACTTTCTTTACTTACAATCTTCCCAATACAATGCCTGCACTTCAAAATATTGTTGCTTAACAATACATAATTTTTACATTTAAATGCAAGTGGCGATATCTTTTTTACACTCTTGCCATCTCAATCATGATTATACGCTATATTATAAAATGCTTATAGTAATGTATATTTTGGCATACAAGCATTGAAATATAAAATCTAGAAAATCAATGTATGAAAACTTTCCTCGGACAATTGCACAGATTTTCTTTTCTTCTTTTGGGTTTATATGTAAGCTTAACATGTAACTTCAATAGCTAAAACTAAATGATAGTAAAAATATTTGCATAAAACCTTATCCTATAGCAATACATGAAAAATAATATATTTGTATACCTCGTAAAATGTGCTTCAAGAATACATATTAATAGATAAAATTGCTATATCTGATGTAAGCTTACCATCCATCTGCATAAAAATGATACGTAAAAAACTATGCTTATAACTAATCTCCCTCCTAACAACTGTGTCAATAGAGTACAGTAAAATGAAATGTAGATAACATGCATAAGTATGATTAGCTGGAAAATCTAGTCTTTTGTTTTAAAGAAAAATATATCTAATAAGAATGACAGTGGAGAAGTCCTAGTATAAGTGAGTTTTATAGAGTGCATACCCATCATTCATAGATGGAAGGTGTGTATTTAATATATAGGAGAAGTTGTAAATTTGGTAGAAGTTGTAAAATTGATATAATAGACATTTCTCATCATTGACCCACCTTTCAGTCATGAATGAGAGATATCAATTTTATAAAATTCATCTACAGTGAGATGAATGGAAAGGTGTGTCTTTATATATAAGAGAAGATCAAACGTAGGTGAATTTTATACAGATATCCTCATTCATGAACATACCTGCTAATCATAAATGAGATAAATCTGTTCCATAAAACTCGTCTGCACTTGGTTTTTTTCTTATATAAATGTATAACTTGATGATAATATATAAGAACTTGCCCAATTATTAGTCGGTTGTGAGATTTCTACTGTCAGCTTAGTATTATTAAGATTTCTACTGTCACCAATCATCAAACTCATTTCAAAACCTCCAGAATAAGGTAGAGGACACTCAGAACTTCCAATTCTTCCATTTTGGCAATTTTCCAATGGCGAATTTAGGAAATATGAAACATTTTCTGTCAGAAACCTTGTTGAAGAGGGTTTTCAGACTGTTTTCACTAAAATTATTCTAAATTTCTACTCCACCAATTCGCCTCAAACCACCTGCAAACGAAAGTTAACTCATCCCTATTTCAATATGTGTAGGGCTTGAGGCGAGATAATGTATGGCCAATGAACAGAAATTGAATGAACAATGAGTTTTTAGTTTGAAAATCAGAAAATCAGCATTTTTTATATATTGAAAATCAGCATAATTCCCTATTAACATTTGATTGACATTCTTATTCTATTATAGATACCAGAGATTGAGAAATGAGGTTCCTTAATTTATAACAGGTTCAACAGACAAGCAAACTCTTTTAGAAACTCCAGGGGAGGTAAAGCACCAACATTTTCTATAAATCATGTTTTACTTAAATTTTATTTAAAGGCTAAAGCATTTTAGGCTCTAAAGCTTCTCTAGTCTATCAGGAAAGAGTATTCAACATTTTACCAAATACACATTTCCATTAAAATAATTAAAACGTAAAGAAATACTGATGTTGCTAAGATGTATTATGTTTTCATGCTTCCAGGTGTTTGCGTTGAGGAAACTGCTTCCTACATCTACTTATGATTTTAATATACATGTAAGTCCCACTATAACTGGCTCCTTGATAAATCTCTAGCTCCTTTGATAAGTTTTATTTTTTTTATTATTTTCTTTCACATTATGTTTTACAATGCAAAGTAAGAGAAACCCAAATTATTGGATGCTTAGTTTCTGAATTCTAGTATCCTTGAAAACAAAATGAAGCTTAGATCATCAGAATCAGATGCCTAATTACTAATTAGCAAAGTAGTACATGTTTCAGCAACAAAACCTACCATATACAGCTCAATGAAGCAAAACAAGTCTCAGAGGAAATCCCTGATATCAGAGTAGTGACTGGGTAACATTTTCAATGGAATCAAAGAAAGAGTTTTTTGTACATTGACTATTGATGAGAAATTTTTCATTCTTGGCTTGAGTATTATTATGAAAATGGACTAAATCAATATGTGTAAAGTTATTATAGAATTAAATGGTTTGCAATGTTTAAGCATTTCATCTAATTCCTCTACATAAATTCTCTTATATGATCATGTGATTAGTTGATCACCTTAGAGGTTATAAAACCATTGTTAAACTAACTGGAGAAAGAACTGAAGATGAACTGGACCTTGGAACTAAAAGAAGTCCCTTGAATTGTTGCATCAACTATGTTTCTCCTTAAAAGCTGCTCCTATTCTGAAATATATCTCTTTGGGTCGGATAAAGAAGAAATTTCTATGAAAAAGGGGTTGAAACTGCAAGAAACATGAAGTTGGTGGCCAAAATATCCTCCTTGATGGATGGATGATTCATATGAGATATCAAATTGAAGCCAAACTGTTGTTTACAACTCCAAACTCCACTTTTTAGACTGCAACTTTTATTGCTTTTGAAAATTATCTCAATAATGATAGCGACCTTAATCTCCACATATCAATCTACTAGAAAACTTTGACTGTTCTTTATACTTTATACACTTTGAAAGAGTTTGAGTGTTTTTTTTTTTTGCAAACTTTCTATCCATCTATTTGTTAAGGGTAGTTGAGAACACCGTCGAGCCCAAACTAGTTTTTGGAGAAACAAGCCCCAACATTGGATGTGTTATTTCCAGAGCAGCATGTTCTCAAAGTTATGGGCCAATTTATGGTAGTGTGATGATTTGAACTTAGGTCATTGTTATTACAAATGCACTCTTTTATCGTTGTACCTCAATTATTTGGACCATTGAAGTGTTAAATGAGAATAAAATATGATTAGCTACATTTATTCGATGCCTGATACCTGGGCAATGCTGAGTTAAATTGGATATTTTAGAAAAAATGTGGGTTAACCAAGCTTGTTGAATAACCAAGCTTTTTCTTGATTTTGTAATGTTTTTTTTTAAAAAACTGCATATTTATAGGGTTTACGGTTCAATTTGGCATTTTTTCTCATTTCAAACCTTTGTAATTGAATTTCATTTACACTTTCAGTTGCCTTGTGAGGAATGCTACTATGAGCTGGACACAAACTTCAATCTTGTTTCTATGGATTTTCATATTTAGTTGAGTCCAGACCAGCTATCTCCTATCACTTTTATATTTATATTAAATCAAAAGCAGCTGAAATGTTGACAGAGTTCATCACACTGCTACAAGCAATGAAAATTACATTGTAACCAACCAAGACTATGTATGTTCTAGATACACTATCAAGACTAGAAGAGATTCTCTTATGGCAGTGATATACACTGGTCTGATTTTATATTATAGCAAGCTACCCATATACCTTGGAGCCCAGTCCTGGCAGTGATGTCCAATCATCTTATTGGACACTATACCAAACTACACATACCTTTAGAAAGATGATCAAGTGTCAGTGTAAACACTGACACAATAACAAACTTCTCATAGACCTTTAGACAGATGAATTATACTAAAATTTGAATTTTTCCAGCATTCTTAACACCAGTGATGGCACAGATTTTCAATGCTGCTACCTATTTTGTACAATGCCAATAAGGTCAGTTAATAAACCAGTTTATATAAGTGTTTTAAACTACCAGTACCATTGCAGATTTTATGGGCTAAAGTTGCAGTAACTCTGCTCTGATGATGGTGAGTAGTCTTAGGGAGATGTCATTGCTGATGAGGATCAAGAGCAAGAGGGTGATGTATGAGAACAAGCACCATCCAATACACAATCTAAAATGTACCGCATTTTAAATTTCTATAGATAAATAAATGGTTGATTTCTTTGACTTAATTAAAAGAAATCCAAGGCCAAAGTTTATAAAATAAGAGAATATCTGCATTTGACTATAATTAACATGTTTCCTTTTTGTTATCATAATAATATGATTAACTTTTCAGATTAGCATCTGGTTCTTAGACTTGAGAAGGATGGAACTACTAATGAAAGAAAAGGATAATGAGCAATAGTGTAAAACAAGTAAGATTGAGCATGAATATTGTTTATATGAAAGTATTATTGTACATCTCAGGCTGACCTTCACCTTTCTCGCAATCAACAACCAAGGAGAGAACTAAGTTAACTTTTTATGGATTCCTAGAACTTTTTATTTTTCTTGTTTTTTTCCTCCTTTTTCCACCAAAGAATTTCACTGCTGACAAAATTATTTTGACTAGTGTTACTGGTAGCAAGGAAATGTGTTACTGGCACTCATTCGGTACAGTCTGGAAGGATTTTGGCAAATTTTGTGAAGTTTGGCTTTACACTTTCCAATTGGAGAGAACTAAGTTAACTTTTTATGGATTCCTAGAACTTTTTATTGTTCTTGTTTTTTGCCTCCTTTTTCCACCAAAGAATTTCACTGCTGACAAAATTATTTTGACTAGTGTTACTGGTAGCAAGGAAATGTGTTACTGGCACTCATTCGGTACAGTCTGGAAGGATTTTTGCAAATTTTGTGAAGTTTGGCTTTACACTTTCCAATTGTTTTTTCTTTAATGTTTCCAAGGTTTTTTTTAAGATAAATCTATTTTGTGCATATCTTGAAACCATTGCATTCCATGAGATGATATTTTCTTTACATTTCTTCAAAAATCCTAAAAGCTTCATGGAGAACATCGTTATGTGCATATCCTATAATCATTCAGTCTGTGAAACTATATTTTTGCGAAGTATTTTTATCAAACAATTTGTGACCTTGTGTATGCTTCCACAATTTTTATAAATAATTAGTTGGGCATTTGTAACAACAGCATCTGAGAAGGACCTTTTTGAATTACAATTTCACAGATGTTCATGTTCTGCTCTAAAGATCCCATTTTGGCACAGGCTAAGAGAATGTTGAGAAAAGATTGCGTGGACTAGCTTTACACTTCCCAATTTCATTTGCTTTGACATTTCCAAATCCTTACCAGTAAAACAATTCATGAATATCCTGAAATCATGGCGTTCAATGAGATCACATTTCATTGACGAATTCCACTAGAACAAACCTCCAACTTGAAATCATGGCATTCAAATAGCTTTACATTCATTAATTATCATTTTCCTCTAAAAAAATCTCAATCTTGTCACTTAGCAACGAAACTATATGAGATGTTGCTCGAGTTGTTATCCCTTCATTGTCCATCAGTAATTGAAAATATTGCACTCATTTCTTTGGGAAATTTCCCAATTAATGTATAAAAAGAATGATTTAAAATCCATGGGAACACTGAAGCTTCTAAATTTGAATGTAATCTCCTCTATTGCACAATTTTCTAATGCAGTAGAAATAAAAATCTTCAAGAAAATAATCCAAAGTAGAAATAATTAAAGTTTACTTTATACTTAACAAGTACAGTTTGGAGTGGGGCTTTAAAATTCGATTCTCCTTACCCCAGGAAAGATCATATGCTATGCCTTATTTTAGGCTAAATTTTTATCTTTTATATAAATAACAAAGTGCATCGTTTACATTATAGAAAGTTCAGCTAGCCAGAAAATGTCAAATCTAATAAAGGAATCAAGTTTCACGCTAAAGGCTATGTTCTTTAAATATTAAGGTACAAGTTCATTTTGTTAACAACCTCATGTGAAAATGGAAGATGCATTTTATTTGAAAATCCTTCTTATAAGTTGAAGTATCACATATGCAAAATATCTTACAGTTCTGGATCAGTTTTCAACAT
Organism: Chamaecyparis obtusa; assembly: GCA_027943335.1. NCBI lineage: Eukaryota > Viridiplantae > Streptophyta > Pinopsida > Cupressales > Cupressaceae > Chamaecyparis > Chamaecyparis obtusa. Next base: position 125,381 of record BSBK01003264.1, read on the forward strand.
GATGAAAATAAAAATCCTTTGAAGTCTAGATCACAAAAGTTGAAGGGATTAAACTGTTTGGTGGGTCATGTAAGGTTTTTTCCTATAGTAAAGAACAATTATAAACTCTATATTGAGAGCACTAATGTTTTCTTTATTTTCATTTCAGGAAATTGCAGAGGAAGGCAAAGTAAGATACAATGACAAAGTGGTTTTCGAGGCGGTTAATCCGGTAAGCATGTTGCTTTCCAAAACTTGTTTATGAAACATTTTTCCCTTGATGTAGTAAACCAATATTGGCATACTGGATGTACTAGTGACTAATCATAGAACTTTTCTACTACTTTTTATGCATGTTACTGTGAGATTTTATCTGACTCACATTCTTATATGCTGCAAGAAAATTATGGAAAGTATGAAGAAAAATTAAGAAAAGAAAAAACAACCATTTTTAATCTTGCAACGTAAGAATTAAGGGCGCGATCATGTTTCATTTGATTATTTAGCTGCCAATCATTAAAATATAATGGATTCACTCCAATTCAAGTGTCAACAAAAAGAGTTCACCCTTGTCATATGATTTCTTTTTTTAAATAAGCACTTGAAATAAAATATATTTCTTGAAGCCTCTCCTTTCTTAAGAGAAAATAAGTTGGCCTCTTTAAGACTTCATAGGATAGGGAGGGAAGGCCTTTGGAGCCATTTTCCACACTTTGAAGATTAGCGACAATTGGAGTCAAGAAAAATTCTTCAATTTCACGAAGTCTGTCAATCTTAGCACATGCATAGATAAGGTCACTGTCAAATTTTAGTTCTTTAATTTTTGCCTTAGCATTAGAAAATACTTAACTAGGTCATTATACACACTAGATAGCTCTGCTGCCCTTATAACATCAAGAAACTCTGTAGCATCATCAACATGAATAAATGATTCAATAGCATCACTAACCATTCCCTCCCTTATTTGTGCCTTTTCCACTTGACTCCAGATTGCATCCTCCTCAACACGTGACACAAACTCCACATCTCGCTCAATGCTTTGAATGTTGTCTAAGAGAAAATTGACGACTTGTACATTTAGATTAAACTCCTTAAAAATAGCAAAGGCCTCCTCATACAACTCTGTTCCAACAACAATTTTACCCAGCTGCAGGACCGTCAAAGTTGTCCAACCTATTAATGTAATCCATTACACGAGACTTATCAGCCTTAATGGAAACCTTCCACAACTGTAACACTTGGACTTTCAAGGGCATGATGGCTTAAATGCCTTGCTTAGTACCATTGGCAACCTGTAACAGCTACACCACTTGGACTTGGAAGAGCATGATGGCTTAAATACCCTGTGTGGTACCATTGGCAACCTGTCACAACTGTGAGCACTTGGAACTAGAATGGTGTGACAACTTAAAATAACTTGGTTGGTACCACTGGAAATTTGTCACAGCTACAACACTTAACTTTAGATGGTTTAGAACTTAGATAACCATCCTGAAAAAATTGGCGATTGTCACAGGGGAAACATATGAAGTTATAAAATAGGCTTACTGTAGGGCATATTGTTTTAAAATCTAGTTACTACGGATTTTATGACATTTCTAGATTTCCTAAGAAGAAGTGTAATGGAAAAAAGCAAAGCAAAAACATTGGGCTCTTTCTTTTGCATGTATAGTAGCTCCAAAATGTTACCAAGTTACAGAATAGGGTTACTGTAGAACATATTGTTTTAAATCTAGTGACTCCTTATATTAATTTATTTTGTATAGTTGTAATTATTGAATTGTGTAGGGATATTGGAGAGAAACCCTAAAAAGAGAGAATAGAATGTCAATGTATGCCATTTTTTAAAACAAAACTAACATAGTTTAAATGCAATGATTAAAGTAAAACAATTATGAAGTCCTAGGAAAAGCCTGGTATGCATCGCACACTGTCAATTTTCAGCAAGTTTTTGTTAGTAATTATGTGTCACCGAACATATATGTAGAGTAGACCCTTCATTGCACACCTTCAAAAGGAAAACATTAAATATGGTTCTTATCATTTACAGGCAGGGATTTAGTGCAATGGATTGTTGTAATAACACACACTACTTTAACATATCTTGAGAGCTCAAAGAGCTTCCCTAGTACAATAAAATCTAACAGATTGAAGCCTCTTATGATCATGCCCACAGTTCAACAGATTACTTTGGCCAGTGAAGTGAACTAGCAGGGATCAAATTTAGTATTAGGCACTTCACTTGAAAAGAGATAGTTTCTTAACCCTCACAAAAATTTCAATATTTTCTTTTTGTCTGTAAAGTAAGAAAAGGTATTGATAAAATCAACTGTAACAAAATTTGTAATATCAAGTTAGGCATTCATTCCACTATTAAGGATATATATGAGAACATTACCAGCTATATAACAATAATTCCTTGAGGCTTGTGGTGTACAAATAGAGCACTGAAAGTTGTGGTGTAATGTTTAAGGAATTCAGAATCCCTGAAATGCAGAAACCTCCCATAACCTGGTACATCCAGCCTTGTGGATGCATCTGAGTTCCGTGCTTCCATTAATGAATGAAATATAGATAGATCTAAATGGATAAGATGGGTTCCAGCCTTGTGGATGCATCTAACAGTGGCATAAATTATCCTATAATTGTAAAGCCTTCACATTGACCATCATGAGAAACTTGAGAGTTCCAAGGACAAAGAGCCTTAATTATCATTGATACCTTAAGTAATTTTTTTAAAAAAATAAGATCATAAAATTTGTACCCAAGTATCCCTTTTCATGCGGGTCTTTATTGTTGAGTATGTATACATTTTCCAACAAAATATAAGAGAATGAAATTGTATGCATTTGGTCTTTGTTTATCCTTTTTGTGGGTTAAACAATTTGTATATTAGTGGTGCCTAGAATCTACAAGGAGCTCTCACTATCAAGAATTGGAGACAATCACCTTAAGTTCCTTAAACATGCACGCTTGAGGATTTGTCCATTTTGGTTCTTTCCATATGACAATGTTTGTCTATCATATTTTCCTGAGTTTCTTTTGTGTTAAAAATATTTTAATGTATCTTCCTTTAATAGTCATGCTATGTACTAGTCATGAGTTAAGAAATCATGATTTCTAATTGTATGAAATATAATCCAAGACTTAGTAATAGTTTAAAGTATCACTAGTCATCCTCTCCTTAGGCTTTTCTACCCTTGAACTATAGATGGAAAAACTTGAAATCGTGTTCAATGGAAAGTACTAGTACACATGGTATGATTATTCTTTAAAGGGTACTAGCTCAATGGAAGAGCACCTACTTTACAAGTAGGAGGATGGTGGTTCGATTCCATCGCATCCTAATATGATTAAATATATGACTAAATTAAGGACTAAATATATGACTAAATCAATGACTAAATAAATGACTAAATAAACGATTAAATCAATGACCAAATCAATGATCAAATAAACGACCAAATCAATGACCAAATAAATGACCAAATAAATGACTAAATAAACGACTAAACCAATGACTAAAATAGTTTAGTCATAAATTTGGTCGCGAGATAAATGACCGGCAATAAATTACTAATGGTCACGTGATCAAAATTAGTCATTTATCTACAATTTTTAGTAGTTTATTTAGTCATATATTGTTGTTTTTGTACTAGTGAAGTGCGTAGCATCGCAAAGCTCCTAGAGGGTAAGGAAGGAAACTGTATTGTGCGAACACGACCAGACTCCTCAATATATAATTTCCATCAAAAGATAAACCCGACTCTACGAACCTTCAGACGATGGTAGTGTGGCACTGTATTGTGCGAACCCTAAACCACAAAATACCACTTTTGATTGGCTCAATCCACATAAATGCTTGCGTGAAACCCAAAACCCAATGCAAGAAGATGGATGGATCTGACAGCGCTATTAAATCGGGTTCACAAAACCCCAAAACAAGAATATCATTTCAAATTCCACCTATTCGGTGGGAAGATAATGCTGCCCATTTTGGTGCCTAAACTGGATTTTGATCTCCAAAACCTGGATTGCGGTTTACCATACCAAATGACAGATTTGGCAAAAAAGGAGAAGTTGTGCACCCAATTCTGCCCCAATTCCACTAACCAAATGGGCCCTATGGGTCTACCTCTCCTTGGGTTTCCAAGAATGTTATCAGTTTTTCCCTTTGGCATAAAATTTCCTTTTGAGGAAAGTCTCTCTTTGTTGATTAGATCTACCAATTTCACTTGAAGAATTTTCTTTGCATCCTCTATAGTTTTATTATTATTAGAGGATGAGTTGATAATGTCTATAAGTTTTTCTTCTAATATCTCATCATACTCCTTCATATTTGCATTGTCAACATCTTTTTATTTCTCCTTTTCTCTAATATTCTTCATTGTATCTATCATTCCCTCCTCCAAAACTTGATTTGCTATTTCCACAATAATTTTGGTATGGATCTTTTCCAATCATTATAGTATGAATCTTGTCATTTCTTGATTACTTGTGTTTGATATTTCATTCTTCATCCGATATCTATCCATTTTCTCTATTGGGAACCATTCTTCTCCCGTTGAAACATCTAAGTTCATGCGAACATCCTTTGTTCCTATATTCTTTAAGTATCTGCAATCTTGGGATTCCATTCTTTAAAAATTGTGTTTCTTTTTAATCATGGTGATTTGATCCAATCTCAAGCTCTCAGATATGCCCACGTGCCCATGCCCCTCAATGTATTTTGTATTCTTAATCCAACGTTCCTTTGAAATTTGATATTTATTTTCTTCATACCCTTGATGTCTAGTAGCACAAAGAGTTTTCTTACTTGTAACCTAGAGTGCAATAGTGAGTCTATCTCTAAAATAGGGCCTAGAGAAACAACATGATTTTATCATATAAGTATTTGTCTTCCCCTTCAGGTTTACTTTAATGATATTCTGAGAATAAAGTGGCGGGGTTTGTTTTAAATCATCTCTAGTATTCCTCAAACTTAGAGTTCTTAATTATTTTATGAGTCTCTATACTGCACGGGTCTTCTTCCCTTTCGGTTTCCCCAAAGAATTCCATTGTTGAGATTGCAGGACCCTCAACCCTATCAATATAATCATAAGCGATCCTATGAATTCAGATACATATTTTGAGGGTTTTGGGGAATTCATTCGTAGTGCCCATTATAACACAGATCCTAGGGCTTCAAGTGTCCTCACATAGGGCTGATTTAAGAAATATTCCTAATTTGTTTCCAAAGACCTCCTAGATATATGTGTATTTGTATCCTAATGAGAGATAGTCTAATTGGATCTAGACAAGAATGAATTTATTGCAATGATATTTTCTATTGAAGTTTGGGATCTAGCTTTGTATATCTAACCCAGATGTTTTGAAATCCAAACATATAAAAAAAAATCATCTCTACTATCTTTAGATTTGAATATCGCTATGAAAAACCCAATTTCAAAATCTTGAATATCAACTTCTACTAAATCATTCCAATTTTCATTCATCCATTTTTCTAAATATTTTAATGAAATGGAGATATTCTAAAACATACCAATTATGTCTTTTTGTTGAAGCTTCTGTTATACACTGAATTTGCACCCTTAGTTCAAGCTCTCATAGTCTTGATAACTCAGTATAACAAGGGAATCATCTCAAGGTTGTGGGACCTTTTGCTAACCAAGATGAGACCTCCAGATTCTAGGTTGGCTCCTCTTGGATAATCACCTTGATTTGCTCTTAGACAAGAAAGTAAACTTTGAGGGGAAAGGGATAGAAGGAGTGCATGGAAAGGGAAATAACAGAAAGAAAATCTATCCTACCAGGTGATACACCGAAACTAGGGTTTGGATCTCAGTATAGAGGGATGAAAACAATGAAGGAATCAGGTCCAATAAGTTACAACTCACTAGATAGGCTTGCATAAGTATTTCATAGGAGGGTCTGAACAAAGGCTCAACCTATGACCTGCAAACAGACATCCTTTTCTGCAACTAGGTGTAGGAATGAGACAAGGCTGCTAGGGGATGTAGTATACTCGCAAAACACCTAAATCAGATCAGACATAGGAAACACACAAAATTGCAGAAAGCAAGAGGAATCAGGAAACCTGAGATATCATTGAAATCATGCATACACTTTGATCCAATAAGAGATAATCCAGACAAGCAAGCATGAGGACAACAAGAATATCACCAAATACTTACAGTATTTGAATAATCAATGAGAATTTTACAATTGCAAAAAGTTAAGGGGCAGAAAGAATGCCTTCAATAACCTCTGGGGAAAGAAACTTTCCTTTTTTTTTACAATTGGCCAATTTTGAGCACTACAGGCTCCAAAAAAACAATATATACATCCCCTGCATGCAGACAGGAATCAAAATATCTCCTTAGGGTTACATAAATCCGCAATAGAATAATCCACCCTAAAACAAGTCACTTCTGATCATAATTAAACTTTGCAAAAATCATAGCCGATCAGATATCTTCGTCTTGTGTGTCCATCCCTGAATTGATCATGCCTGTAGGCACAAAAGACCTTACCCTGACAACCCCTGCAACCCACTCATCCATGAATGCTCAAAAATCCGATCGGATACTGGAAATGACCCAAAACAGCAACCTAAAAGATCTCTGCAAATATCTATCCAACTGCAACTGCCTTGAAAATATCATCAATTTTTAGCTGCCGCACTTGCAAACATTTCCCTCAGAAGAAAGCTCATGAAAAACAAAAGGCCACACCACTTTGACAAAGCATGGTCGCATGATCGCATGAGCTGAAAGGCCTTCATGCGATCATGCAACAAGCTTTTTTAAAAAAATTTGCCTTGCCGCCACATAAGCATCGCTCGCGACTTGCCAGACACCATACTTGCCAAACCCTACCACATGGCCCAACAGGAGCCGACCACACGGCAGGACCCACAACCACACTGCCTTGGAAAGTCAACGGTCGCATGATCGCATGAGCCCGAAAGACTTCATGCGATCATGCGACAACCCTTAAAAAAATTCACCTCCGCTTTCCACAAATGCTCAGGCTTAAGATGCACTGCAAAAATAACCCTGGCTCCACCTTGGGTTCAAATCTCCTCTGGTCGCCAAGTCGCCTGAACTTTTCTTAACCCCGGGTTCTTCTTAGCGACCACGCACAATCCCTCAATCGTGCAACCGCGCATCCGCAGACTGAGATTTCCATCGAACGGCGGGTGCAAGATCTCACGGGGTTGGAATATTCTTTGAGATTTTGTGCCAGCAGCTCATCTCTTTCTATCCCTCTTCAAACTGCAAGCTCTACCAGTGTGGCTAATAGTTTGTCGCATGTTCGCATAGCCTAAAAAAAGGGCTATGCGATCATGCGATAGACCGCTAGCGGTGCGTTGAAAAACCATCAACTGGGCCCACTGACGCCACTTGGCATTTTGTTATTTGTTTCGACCGCTTTGTCAGCAATGCCTCGGCAACCCCTGGCATCGGCCCCACCTAACTCAGCAGATCCCAACGGACGGTTGTCGCATGATCGCATGGGATCAGAAGATCCCATGAGATCATACGACCATCGTAGATCTTCGTCGCACTTGCGCTAATGTAGACTTTAGGCCCCACTGACCGCTTGTCGCATGATCTCATGCGGTTAAGAGATCACATGCGATCATGCAGCCGATCGCGTGATGCTAACTGCTGGAACCATGAACCACTGCCACTAAAACCGCTAACGGTTTGTCGCATGGTCGCATGGGCTCGAAAGAACCCATGCGATCATGCGACCAACCGTAAAACATTAGCATTGACCGCCACCGAAACCACGACCGCCGATTGCCGATACCGCATCAACAGTTGTCGCATGATCTCATGGGCTCGGAAGAGCCCATGCGATCATGCGATAGCCGTTGGATCTTCCGTGCTGGCACGGCCTTAGGCACTGGGACCCGCCTGATCAGAGTTGCACGCTTAGGGTCAAAACACAGAGGATGCCGAAAACACACTGAATTTTCAGAGCGGAGACGTTGAAAACACACCGAACTTTCGGACAAAAGGCAGAAACATCCTGAGCCTGCAAAGAGGAGGTCGAAAACACATTGGGTTTTCGACACTTGAGCAGAAAACACACTGGACTCTCGACATTAAAAGGTAGAAAACACAGAGAGTTTCGACACTTGAGCATTTCACTTGGAAAACAAGACTGTGGCCGAAAATGAACGAGAGGGAAATTTTGGGCAACATTTTGGTGACCTCTGCGGGATGTTAGCCTGCTAGACATTTAGACCAGTTGCCTTGACAAAATCCATTAGGCATGGGGTTACTTCTTTTGAGCACAAAAACTTTCAGAGACAAAAACTGAACCGGGAAGACAAACCTGTGCACGCGCACTTCTTGGAAAACAGGGAAAAACTAAACTAGAAAGCTGGAAGAAAACAGAAAAAATATTTACAAGGATTTACAAGAAGGACCTACAAAGAGGGATTAACCTCAAAGCAAGGCTTCAAGTGGAAACCATTCACTGAGATTGGCAGGGTAGCTCCTTCAAGAGTTGAAAGCTGATAAGCGTTGGATCCTCTGCACTCTGTTATAACAAATGGCCCACCCTAAGAGGAATCAAACTTTGTGTGCTTGCCAGGTTTTGACCTGAACTCATCCCATTTGAGAACTACATCTCCAACCTTGAAGTTTCTGACCCTGGCTCTTTTATCAAAGCTTCTTTTTGTTTGATTATGATGGAATGCCATATCTTGCATTGATTTATCTCTGATCTCTTCTAGCTCCATCAACTGGGCATATCTGGTTTGCATAGGATCACTTTCCTCAAACAAGGCATACTGAGTGGCCAAGTCCAAGGCTGGTAATTCAGTTGAAATAGATAACTTAGCCTCTCTACCATACACCAACATGTATGGGGAATTACCAATGATTTTCTTTGGAGTAATTCTATCTAACCACAAGGCAGATTTCAATTTAGTATGGCAGTCCCTCTGACTGTCTTGCATGGTTTTTTTGATTATTCTAATCAGATTCTTATTTGTTGATTCTACCAAACCATTCTCCTGAGGATAGTAATTGGAACTTGTATTCAGACAAATGCCCTTCTTGACTGCCCACTCTGAGACTTTGAGGCTTGTAAATGCTAATGCATTGTTTGAAACTATAGAATCTGGAATGCCAAATCTATGAATGATGTCATCATAAAAACTTAAAATAGCACTCTCATTAGCTTCTTTTAAAGCAACTGCCTTTGTCCACCTAGTGAAATAATCGGTTGCAGTGATTATCCACTTGTGTCCTGCACTAGATGGAGGGTTAATCATGCCAATGAAATCTATATCCCACTTCATGAAGGGCTGCTCTGTTTTGACTGGTTGTAGGGGCAGAGTTGCAAATCTTTCTTTCCCTGCAAAAATAGCACATTTGATGCATCTTCTAACATAATCATGACTATCTTTGAAGATAGATGGCCAATAGTATCCAGCCCTCATGATCTTAAAAGTTGTCATCCTAGGAGAGAAATGGCCACCAGAAGCTCCATCATGAAACTCAAATAAGACATCTGCAACCCTTTCTGAATCTATGCATCTTAGAAGGACACCATTGTGATCCTTTCTGAAAAGAATTTCATCTATCAGCACAAAAGGAATAGATTGTAGCCTGTAATACCTCCTTTTTGCTGAATCTAGGCCTGCAGGACATTGTCTTGTCTTCAAATAATTGATCATATTAGGCAACCAGCTAGCTGGCTTGGCTTGCTCTCTTGTAGAACGCACCACCAGAGATGCATCTATATATTCCAATTTCTTTGAACTTTCATCTTCTGCCAGATGCTCACAAAGACCTCTTCCTCTAACCAGCTTGGTAATCTGAATATCTATGTCATATTCCATCACCTTAGTGATCCAACCAGCTCTTTTTTCATTTAGGTCCTTAGAAAGCAAAAATTCCTTGACACTTGGATGAGTAACCATCAAATGCACCTTGCTATGAGTCAACAAATGTCTGAATTTTTTGAGGCTCGTTACCACAGCAAGAACATGCTTTTCTACAAAAGAGTATCTTTGTTCATACTCTTCTAAACCTTTGCTAAAGAAAGCAATAGGCTGCTCCAATCCTTCAGCATTTTCTTGAGTCAACATTGCAGATATAGCATCATGACCCCCATAAGCATAAAAGATAAAATCCTTACTGAAATTTGGGTTTAGGAGAGCAGGAGCTTCTAGTAAGGCTTCTTTAATAGCTTGGAAGTTAACTTTTCCTTCTTTGGTCCAACTGAAGGCTGAACCTTTCCTCAACATGGCTGTCAAAGGCTTGAGTAACTCTGCAATGTTAGGCAAGAATCTCCTAACAAAGTTAATCTTTCCTATGAAAGATTGGAGACTTTTCTTGTGATGTGGTAACGGTAGTTCTAAGATGGCTGCAATTCTCTCAAGGTCCACTATAATTCCTTCTTTGGATACTACATATCTCAATAGTTTTCCTTCATGAACTGTAAACACACATTTCTTAGGATTAAGGGATATCCCAAATTCTCTGCATCTTTCAAAAATTTGCCTCAAATGTCTGATGTGGTCTACTGCATGCTTTGAGTAGACAGTTATGTCATCTAGGTAGACCAGGAAAACTTGTATATGAGGCCCTTAAAGGCCATATCCATTGCCTTTTGAAATGTAGCACCTGCATTCAATAAACCAAAGGGCATCTTCTGATATGCCATGGTTCCCCACTTGGTTGTAAATGCAGTCTTATATTGATCCTCTTCTTTCACTAAGATTTGATTGTATCCTGAATAGCCATCCAACAATGAGAATCTCTCGGATCCAGAGACACATTGCAGAATTTGTTCCATAGAGGGTAGTGGATGGCGGTCTTTTAATGAGGCTCTGTTCAAATCCCTGAAATCAACACATAACCTCAGCTCCCCATTCTTTTTCCTAACAGGAACAAGGTTGGAAACCCAACTAGTATGTTTGATGGGGTAGATGATGCCACCTTCTATTAGTTTGAGTACTTCCTTATGCATAAGTGGTTCGAGCTTGGGGTTAACAGGCCTTTGCTTTTGCCTTACTGGTTTAGCATAGGTTCCAATTCAATAGTGTGCTGAGCAAGGGTAGGATCAAAACCCTTGAGGTCTTCATACCTCCATGCAAAAACATCACTGAATTCTCTGAATAATTTAGTGTAAGCTTGCTTTTCTGAATTAGTGTTTTCTTTTCCAAATTGTAGGCTCTTACCTGGTTCCAACTCTAATTCAACACAATGTTCCTGTTGGACTACCAAGCCAGCTTTATTTTTCTTAACTTCATCATCCTTGTTGAAGATAGTCTCTAAGGTGACGAGACCCTTAGGTATCTTATTAGATCTAAGTTGTATCACTTGATCACCATAGTTCTGTGATAATCTGTTTTGATTATGCCTTGAAAAGACATCTTCTTCAAACAAGAACTACAGAATTTGTTCATCATTGTCAAACACTTGCCAATTAATATTATTATCTGGAATTGAAGGTCTGACAATAATCTTGATGTGCTGCTGATCTGCCTCTTTTGAAATGCTATTGGGAATGTCAAACTGAGATCCAATAGCAGCTAACCTATCAGCATTTTGATTTAATTTTCTAGGGATAGCAATGATATTGAAAGCATGGAAATCTTCAATTGCATCCCAAACTCTATGTTTGTATGCTTTCGTGACATCATTTTTGGTTGCACTCATCCCTCTTACTTGGCTAACAACAAGTTCACTGTCACCATATACTTTTAACACTTTAAGCCCTCTTTTTCTGGTCCATTCTAGTCCATTAACCAGACTTTCATACTTTGCAGTGTTGCTGGTGCAGGAAAAACTGAATCTAAAGGTAGTGTAATACCTTTCTCCTTTTGGGGATACCAGCATAGCACCTCCACCAGAACCATATCTACTTTTAGCTCCATCAAAAAAAAGTTCCCAGACCTGACTATCCTGATCATCCGAACCAGTGTATTCTTTGAGAAGGCTTGGTTCTATGGCTCCACTTTCTTGAATTAGATAACTCCCCAAACCAGAATCCCAAACAAGACCCTCTTGGATCTCCGAGGTTCTTTCATCTAGGAGAATATCGAGGATACTCTCTATTTTTGTGCTTGCTTCACTAATGGTTGGGAAATCATTGTCATCAAATATAGGACAATTAGTATTGATGGAATTAGACACATATGGCTCTATATGATGTATTGCTAAGGCTTCTGATTTAATGGTGACTTTGGTACCATACCTTGTATGAAAGAGCATGTGAGACTAGTTAGAAGAAAGATAACCTCCTATCTTGGCTGTGAACTCTCTTGAGAGACATATGGCAAACAATGCAGGAAGATCTATGATATATATGTCAAGGAGAATGGAAAATTAGGACTAGCATGGAGAATTAAACTGGTGTCCTTGGCCACACCTATAGTACTGACTGAGGATCCATCAAGTTGTGTAACCTTCTTTTGGAAGGGTTCATATTTAAGTCCTAATTGATCAGCCACTTTCTTGGGCATTACAGTGCTAGTAGCTCCACTATCTACCATACAATTATGCACTAAAGATTTTCCAATAATTAAAGATACGTAAAAGGGAGGTGGCTTTAAATTCCTACCTTGCATGGTATTGGCCTTGGAGTTGCTAGTTGGAGTCTCCTTTTCTTGATCAGTGTTGACCAACACTGGTGTTGCAGTTTCTTTTGCACGTTGAGGATTTGCTGCCTCTCTCATGGCCTTCTCCAAAATTTCAGGTTGTCCCAGAATAGACAAAGAGTCCCACATAGACATGGTGACATTCACCTTCTTCATGTTGTTTGCAATGTTATAAGGTGCCACAGTGTGTACCCTTTGTTGTGCTTTTACCATGATGGGTTCTGCCTCTTTTGGAACTTGGCCTTCTTTGCTTGTGACGACAGGGGCCTCCTTGGATGTGATAGGGGCAACTTGCTGCAGTGGCTCTACAGATGTAGTGGCCTTAATACCAGAATCTGCTCTCTCCATGTCTTGGGCTCTTCTTTTTGCTCTTATGTAGGCAACAAAAGTAGCTTCATCATTGACTCCATTGAAATCCGGTTGCTCCCAATTGAAAAGAGCAGTCTCATTCTCTTGTGTTTCTTGCTGAGGAGCTGTCCCACTAGAAGGAGCTTCTGCTTGAGCTTGTGAAGCATTTTGAACCATTAGTGCTTGGTTCATCCATCCATTAGAACACGTAGCCTGATTTTGGGGCTGATTGCAAGGGAAAGACCATTCATTATCCATGGCCATATTGTTTTGACTAGGAACCATATCCCTGACTAGATTTACAGAATTAAGAGGTGCAGGGTTATATGGTTGGAATGGTCTTTGACTAAAATTTTGTTTTTGCCCTTGATAGCCTCCTTGATATGGTGGCCTATTTTGTTGATAAGGCTGTCCTTGATTTTGGTATTGCTGATTAGGACTTTGGCCTTGTGATTGGAAGGGCGGCCTGATGCCTTGGTTTTGTTTCTTCAAGTTTGTGACCTCTTTGGTTAGAGTCTGCAGCAAGTTTGTCATTTCTTGTATACTAGTTTGCTGACTACTCTTCACCTCTTGCAACTCTTGGGAGAAATTTGTTGCAGCATGTTCCTGACCACTGGTACTAGCTCAAGGTGTTGATATTGTGGGAATAGGGGTAGATGGGGGTACTTGTGCAGGTGCAATGGGCTGAAGACTAGGAAAGATAGGCATGGGAGGCCTTCTCTGTATCATGCCTGCTTGGATCAAACAATTTTCAGCCTTGACAGCAGTGTCAAAAGCTTGGGGTAAAGTGGTACCACCCATAGACTGGATCATGATAGAAATTTGGCTATTTAGACTTTGCAAGTAATACAGGAAGGCATGGTTAGCTGATGGCCTTACAGAGACCGGGATTCTATTCCATGTTTTAAGGAACCTACTATTATAATCTGTCATTTGCTCTTGAGGGTCTCTCTTTATAGTTGTCAATTGCTCAACCAGAGATAAATTATCTGATTTATCCTCAAAATGCTTGCTTAAATGCATCTCCTAATTCATCCCATGAAGTAATAGAACCAATAGTTAAAGTTCTAAACCACTCTAGAGCCTTACCTTTCAGAGATGTTGCTAATAATTTGGTAGCCACATCCTCTTGAGTAATGTTGTGTATGCTGCAAATGGTGGTCACATCTCTTATGTGCTCAAAGGCTGTTGTCTGTCCCTCCCCTGTGAAATCAGGTATGCTCTTTAATGCCACCAAGGGCACATCATGAGGCACTGCAAAATCTAATGGGCTCCCCTGATTGAAAGGTGCAAAGGCAAAATTTCTAGCCATTGTAGGAGGTGTAACCTGAAGATTAACAACTGTATGAGCTATCTTTGCTAGACTTGGATTTCCTTCCTCTTTTAGATCTCTGGTCAGAGATCTGCCTCTTCTTCTAAAATGAAAGAGGAAAGGTCTCCTCTCTAAAGTATCAGGAGGTGTAGATTGGACTCTTCTTGCAGGAGATTCTCTCTGAGTTGACTTGCCTTTGTAGCTTCTTTTCGAGGGCAACTCTAAAAATTCAGCAGGATTTGAGCTTCTAGTCTCAATCTTTCTCATAAACCTTAAACAAGGTTGGTCTGAATCTTTGAAACTAATGGAGTCGCTAGATATACTTGATAGAACAACCTCTAAAGGTCTGTATTATGTGATCTGCATATCAGAGATGACACAATCTTCCACAAACAAACTTCTTTGCTATCCCACCGGGCGTGCCAGAAATGTTATACACTGAATTTGCACCCTTAGTTCAAGCTCTCGAAGTCTTGATAACTCAGTATAACAAGGGAATCATCTCAAGGTTGTGGGACCTTTTGCTAACCGAGATGAGACCTCCAGATTCTAGGCTAGTTCCTCTTGGATAATCACCTTGATTTGCTCTTAGACAAGAAAGTAAACTTTGAGGGGAAAGGGATAGGAGTGCATGAAAAGGGAAATAACAGAAAGCAAATCTATCCTACCAGGTGATACACCGAAACTAGGGTTTGGATCTCAGTATAGAGGGATGAAAACAATGAAGGAATCAGGTCCAATAAGTTACAACTCACTAGATAGGCTTGCATAAGTATTTCATAGGAGGGTCTGAACAAAGGCTCAACCTATGACCTGCAAACAGACATCCTTTTCTGCAACTAGGTGTAGGAATGAGACAAGGCTGCTAGGGACTGTAGTATACCCACAAAACACCCAAATCAGATCAGACACAGGAAACACACAAAGTTGTAGAAAGCAAGAGGAATCAGGAAACCTGAGATATCATTGAAATCATGCATACACTTTGATCCAATAAGAGATAATCCAGACAAGCAAGCATGAGGACAACAAGAATATCACAGAATACTTGCAGTATTTGAACAATCAATGGGAATTTTACAAGTGCAGAAAGTTAAGGGGCAGAAAGAATGCCTTCAATAACCTCTGGGGAAAGAAACTTTCCTTTTTTTTACAATTGGCCAATTTTGAGCACTACAGGCTCCAAAAAAACAATATATACATTACTTGCACGCAGGTAGGAATCAAAATATCTCCTTAGGGTTACATAAATCTGCAATAGAATAATCCACCCTAAAACAAGTCACTTCTGATCATAATTAAAATCTGCAAAAATCATAGCCGATCAGATATCTTCTTCTTGCGTGTCCATCCCTAAATTGATCATGCCTGCAGGCACAAAAGACCTTACCCTGACAACCCCTGCAACCCACTTAGCCATGAATGCTCAAAAATCCAATTGGATACTAGAAAGGACCCAAAACAGCAACCTAAAAGATCTCTACAAATATCTATCCAACTGCAACCGCCTTGAAAATATCATCAATTTTTAGCTATTGCACTTGCAAACATTTCCCTCAGAAGAAAGCTCATGAAAAACAAAAGGCCGCACCGCTTTGACAAAGCATGGTCGCATGATCGCATGAGCTGAAAGGCCTTCATGCGATCATGCGACAAGCTTTTTTAAAAAATTTGCCTTGCCGCCACATAAGCATCGCTCGGGACCCGCCAGACATCATACTTGCCAAACCCTGCCACGTGGCCCAATAGGAGCCGACCACACGACAGGACCCACGACCACACTACCTTGAAAAGTCAACGGTCGCATGATCGCATGAGCCCGAAAGGCTTCATGCGATCATGCCACAACCCTTAAAAAAATCCGCCTCCGCTTTCCACAAATGCTCGGGCTTAAGATGCACTGCAAAAATAAGCCCGATTCCACCTTGGGTTCAAATCTCCTCTGGTCGCCAAGTCGCCTGAACTTTTCTTAACCCCGGGTTCTTCTTAGCGACCACGCACAATCCCTCAACCGCGCATCCGCAGATTGAGATTCCCATCGAATGGTGGGTGCAAGATCTCATGGGGTCGGAATATTCTTTGAGATTTTGTGCCAACAGCTCATCTCTTTCTATCCCTCTACAAACCGCAAGCTCTACCAGTGCGGCTAACAGTTTGTCGCATGTTCGCATAGCCTAAAAAAAGGGCTATGTGATCATGCGACAGACTGCTAGCGGTGCGTTGAAAAACCATCAACTGGGCCCATTGATGCCACTTGGCATTCTGTTATTTGTTTCGACCGCTTTGTCAACAACGCCTCGGCAACCCCTGGCATCGGCCCCACCTAACTCAGCAGATCCCATCGGACGGTTGTCGCATGATCTCATGGGATCGGAAGATCCCATGAGATCATATGACCATCGTAGATCTTCGTCGCACTTGCGCCAATGCAAACTTCAGGCCCCACTGACCGCTTGTCGCATGATCTCAGGCGGTTAAGAGATCGCATGCGATCATGCAACCGACCGTGTGATGCTAACTGCTGGAATCGTGAACCACCGCCACCGAAATCATTGACCGTTTGTCGCATGGGCTTGGAAGAGCCCATGCGATCATGTGACCAACCGTAAAATGTTAGCACTAACTGCCACCGAAACCACAACCGCCGATTGCCAATACCGCATCAACGGTTGTCGCATGAACTCATGGGCTCGGAAGAGCCCATGCGATCATGCGACAGCCGTCGGATCTTCCACTCTAGCACGGCCTTAGGCACTGGGACCCGCCTAATCAAAGTTGCGTGCTTAGGGTCAAAACACAGAGGATGCCAAAAACACAGAGCATTTTCGAGCAAAGGCCGAAAACACACCGAATTTTCAGAGTGGAGAGGTCGAAAACACACCGAACTTTTGGACAAAAGGCAGAAACATCCCGAGCCTACAAAGAGGAGGTCGAAAACACACTGGGTTTTCAACATTTGAGCAGAAAACACACTGGACTCTCAACATTAAAAGGCAGAAAACACAGAGTTTTGACACTTCAGCATTTCACTTGGAAAACAGTGCTGTGGCCGAAAATGAATGAGAGGGAAATTTTGGGCAACAGCTTCCTTGTCCGAACTTCTAGAAACTCTTGAACACAAATTTGATCGATGCTTTTCCAACTGCGTGGTTTGTTGGCATTGCTTCCTTCTTCTTACTTTCTTCTTCCTTCTCTTTTGTGCCATCCCTAACCTTGCTAACCTCTCTGTCTTTTATCCCCTTATGTTTCCATATTTGTCTTGTTTTGACTTTTAGGGTTTTCAAACCTAATCTCTCATTTGCTCCAACTTGTTTAGTCCTCTAAAAAACTCACATTTTTAGATAATTTTATCCTGCATTGGCTTCCAAAGATGCAAATTCTTGTCTTACCTTCTTTCATTACCCCTTAGCGAAATCCATCTCTTTCTCTTTGACGCCATATCATTTTGCCTCCTCTTAGTTTTGAATAACATCCCTCTTTTCCTAAAGATGTCCCAATGGTGATTCAACCAAGCTTTCTTAGAGGAGGATTGAAGGGCCTACCATTTATGAATGTTGGAAAGATTAGAATGATGTTTGGGTTTGTTTCAAGTCTCCTTTCAAACCTATTCTCCCCTCAATTTTTCTTTCTATGCTGATCTTTCACTAGGGTTAGAGTTCTAAGATTTCTCCTAGCATTTCTATAGCTAATCCCCTATTTTTTGCCGAATACATCTCCAACTCCCTTATGATCCCCTCCCATAGATCCTCTTGGCAAATATAAAACTCCTAAGGCCTATATTTCCTATGATTTTCTTCTGTAATGCTCCATGATCATTTCCTACCACTTGAATGTTCCATTTACTTAGAAACCCACAAGATGAAACTTTAATTCTTATCATAATTACAAGTTAACTTGCAATCTCTTGTATATTTATCATTTTGATTCACTCATCTAAGAGGCTTGTACATGTATTCTATTATTTGATTTCAATATTCAATCAATCAATTCATGAATATAAATAACATTATTATGTATTTCTAATTTTGTACCCACTTCATAGGAATTAGGTCCATAGTTTATTTTGTTTATCACATAATCTAAATTTAAATGAATGTTGAAATTAGAGTAATTTTTTTATGAACATGGTCGTAATATAGGATATGTTTTGAAAATAATGATTCATTGGGAATATAGCACTGAGAATTTTTCAAATAATTCTGTGGATTCATGTGCACCTTAGACTAACACTACATCATCCTAGACAACATATTTCGACCACAATATCAAAATCTTCTTAGTAATTTTATCTATTTTCCAATGTTTGAAGGTTAAATAAAGATTAAGACCCTAAAGTATGGGTGAGTGGTCATGTTTTTCCTTTTCTTAAATAAAGACAATCTCTATTGTGACGACCATCTATAACATCTAACAACATTAGGCCCCGTTGGTTTGCAAAATTAGAATTTGATTCAAAACCTGATTATCTCAAAATAAAGTTTTGAAATTCTAGTTTTGTGTATCCGAAAGATAGTTTGTAGTGTTTGATTGACGCAGAAGATGACACTGAATATTCAAGCAAGTTCACAGACAATGATACAGCCTTGTATTTCTTTCAAGGATATTTATATAAATAGCGAAATGTCTCTTGGAAGAAATCATCAATAGAGCTGTCAACAAGGATATAAAATAGCGGTCCATTCAAAGCACTTGGACTTCACTGATCCAAAATTTAGTCGAGTTGCTCAGATTGGGAATATTCAATAATCAGGCACATGTGGCAAGCAAACCAAGTCGTTATAGGTTTTAAGAAACATGCTACAGGCGTCCAATAAGCCGCTGCAAGTGTTATGCTTGCACTTTGCATAGGACCGGAGTTGTTCATGATTATGTGCGAGTCATTATAGCAAAAAAAAAAATTTGGACCCGACTGCACAACTAAACGGGGTTCATAAAAGCCCAAAATCGGATTATCATTTTGAATTCCACCTATTGGGTGGGAAGATGGATATGCCCATTTTGGTGGTATATTCGAGTTTTGATGGTATAACCCGATTTTGAAAATGAGCGTTCCAAACAGTGGATTCAGGTCAAAACCTGATTATCCACTTCCAATTCTAGTCATCTTCCTGCAAACAAACGGGGCCTTAGATACTAAAATATCTTAAAAGAATAAAACTTACTATAATATTGACATGCACACTCATTCATAATTCCTAGAAGAATATTAAAATAAGAGAATAAACAATGTATAAAGAATTTCCCTATTTATAATTGAGAGGTGGGTAATATTGTTGTTTCTTTTTCTTCAATTAAATTCAATTTTTTGCAAGAAAAAATAGCAAAGGCAGGCCATGCCATCAAAATATCTTTGATATCGTTTCATCCGCTATATTCAAAATTATTTCATTATATGAACAACAACAATAAAGATAATTTAAAAAAATAAAATAGAAAAAAATTATAGAATTATAAAAAACAAAGTAGAAAAAAATAAAAAATTTAAATTAAACAAAGTAGAAAAAACAAAAAAATAAAGTAGAAAAAACATAAAACTTTAAAAAATTAAGTAGAAAAAAAATAGAGAATTAAAAAAAAACAAAGTTAAAAAACAGAGAATTAAAAAAAAAAACAAAGTTGAATAAACCATAGCCGATACCCCGCATTCAAATTAAGACTTTAAATTTGATTCGTCATTTGCAAAACTTTATGTTATACTTTGTCCTGAGCTGAAATGTCTACCTGATTAGAGATTGTCTCGAGCTGGATCGTGTGGAAGTGAAATCTCAAAATCTCTACCAAAAGCAATTAGGCAACTAAGTAATCTTTAGTGGCTGAGGATATCCTTATCATTGAAAGATTTCTTGCTCACACACCCATTCGATTTCTTACTACTAGTTTGTCATGGATTCAATCAATTTCGTTCCATCAATTTATTCTGTAGATGCAGGAATTCTCCTGCTGGTACTTATCAGTTTCTTGAAGAAGAAGAAGACTAAGGGGAATTTTTCATTGGCATTACCACCAGGTCCTCCTGGATGGCCCATTATTGGAAACCTACTTCATCTTGGGGACAAACCCCACCAATCTCTTTCCCTGCCTGCAAAGAAATATGGGCCTATGATGACTGTCAAATTGTCTGGTTGTGTCATCTTCATCCATGGCAAGAGAAGTACTAAAGAACAATGACCAGAGCTTCTCAAGCAGGACAATCAATACAGCTGTAAGGGCATTTGCTTAGAAAGATCTGCACCACAGAGATTTTTAGCCCCCAAAGGCTGGATGCTCTGCAGCATTTGAGAAGAGAGGAGGTATTTACAGCTATTGATTACATATTGAAGGATTCTAAACAGGGGAATGTTGTAAATATTAGTGAGAGGGCTTTTATGATTTCTTTAGGCCTTGTAGGTATGATGGTTTATAGCAAAAAAGTGTTTGAAACAGGCTCTGCCAATCAGCGGCTCATCATTATCTTACCTTGGAGAGACTTGATGTCCTGAGCTGAAATGTCTACCTGATTAGAGAAGATTGAAGCACTGCCAATAACAGAATTGAGAAAATCGAAGGTATAGAAAATTGCACAGGAGGGAGCTGAAACTCAGTGCAAACTCAAAGGATGCAGGTAATAATGGTGTTTGTAGGAGTAAAAATTTATAGTTATTTTCATGCATTTACTGAATGTTGGGAATTCAGAGGAATGGCCATCTGAAAGAACAATAATATGTGCAGCTTATAATAACTTCAAGCAGCTTATCCCCACACACATTGACTTATAACTGTCTTACAATAACTGTCTTATACAATAATTATTTTGTGGCATTTTTCTGCAATTCATTTCTTCTATTCCTGGTGACTTTAGATAGTACCATTTTGGTCTCCTGCACCTCATATCATTTTTCATGGGTTTAGGTCTGCGGAGTTGCTGAGGTTAGGTCTATGGTCTAATTGCAAACTTTTATCTAATTGCAAAGCCATAGATATATAGTTTTTCAAAATGGGGATGAAAGAAGATATGTCTGCAGAGATGATATTTGGCTGCAAGTACTTTTAGAAGCTCAACATTTACAAATACATTTGGTTCTACTAATTTTCCAAGGTTCAGCCTCTAGGGATTATTTAGTGGTTGGTCTCAGTAACTATTGATAAACAATATTTATATTAATTAGTATTTATTAGTTGGTCTCAGTAACTAACGTCAAATCCTATGTTGCCATAGTGTCACCATAAATGCCTTCAAATGAATGATCAACTAACAAATCGTCTTCTTTGTGTTAATTCTCCAAAATGCATCTATGAGACACAAGAATAGTCTTATCGATCTTCTCAATAAGCTTAGTATGTTATGTGCTTTGGGATTAAGCAAATTGAAGTGTTTATTCATGATAGCGTAAATAAACACTGCAAAAACATTTATAGTTAAGGATTGAGCATTTTGATCTGCTCCATATTAGGTGCTTTAGGATTAAGCAAATTGAAGTTTTTATTCATCATAGCGTAAATAAACACTGCAAAAATATTTTCTATTCAAGTAATGGTTTAAAAAAAATATTTGAGGCATTGTTCAAGAATGTGGGTGCTTATGTTAATTCTGTATTAGAGGCAGAAATGCATAACTTCAATTTGTTTCTCATGTCAACCCTTTTGTGGATGTTTCAAGGACTCCCTCTGGCTTGGAATATCTGGTGATTTAATGCACACACTAGAAACAACAAGTAAGTAATTCTAATAAGCCAATCAATTGCAGCAATTATTGATTTACGGTAGAATAAAAGGTATATGAATTACATTCATTATTTTTTTCATCAGTTTGGTACATAAGATTGAGATGTTACTATTTGAATGTAAATTATATAGCCATTGAATAGCAATGTCACATAGCAGCCTGTAATAAATCAAATTTCACTTTTCTTTTAAGGTTCAAGTTTATCAACATGATTTAAACCTGTTGCACAGTAGCTGCATTAATGGATATTTTATGTCCACATAAAAATAGGCATATACCAGCAAATTGGTTTGCACTCTTGAAACTAAATCTAACATCTTCCTCTTTACAGTGCATTAATTTGCCCATGAAAATGAATGCCTGTTTGTGTTGAGAAATAATGTTTAATTTCACTTCTCTGCATTTTCACTTCTGATTCTTCTGTGTTTAATTTCTATTTGGTATTTCTCATTTGCAAGATTTGTGAGAAAGCGTGGGTCTTCTTTTCCGTCTTCAGCTTCAGTACAAACTTATCCATAAACAATGATATAGTCCAATTCCACCCATTCTATAACTATATGTCATATTGAAGGGAAAATGGTCATAACCAACAATAGAGAGAAAAATAGTAGAAAAATGACAGTAACCAACAATAGAGAGAAAATCGAATCAGAATGTAACAATGCAAATTAGCATTTCTAATCTATTAAGAAATGTTCAGCAATCAGTCTCTACCTAGAAAAGTAGGTTAGCTTGTCAATTTTACAACTCGCTTAGCTTGTTAATTAATAATTAATTGTGGACAATATCACAGCCATCAGAAATTCTAATGGGGACAGTATGGCCTTCATCATTGTGCCAGAAAATTACAAAAACTCTTTGGCCTTAATTTGTAGAAATGAATAAGGGGAAACTAATTTCAAGCCAAGGAAACTTCATTGATATGATAATCCAAACACAAACAAAGCATGAGGGATATGCATAAAAGCAAAACATAAAAATTTAGAACAAAATAAGAGACTCTCCCCAGCTTAGTAACTAAAATTGCAAACAATCAAAATTCTATTTTGTAATTCAAAGTTTACAGAGCGTATTCATTTTGCAACTGGTAAGAGAAGTTTAAAGAGAAACTACTAACGTCTTTCTGGGAATTCTTTTATTTGGAAACTTCAGGCCAAGGAAAATTCATTGATATGATAATCCAAACACAAACAACCCATGAGGGATATGCATAAAAGCGAAACATAAAAATTTAGAATAAAATAAGAGACTCCCCAACTTAGTAACTAAAATTGCAGACAATCAAAATTCAAAGTTTACAGAGCATATTCATTTTGCAACTGGTAAGAGAAGTTTAAAGAGAAACTACAATTTTCTACTTGTGACTGAAATTCTACAAGGCATAAGAAATAGAGCACATCTGGATTTTGGCAGTCACAGAAATGAGAATTCCAGACTTTTCAACAAAACAAAATATGTTTCAACAACAGAGACACGAGTCATTAAAATGTTTACATAGTTTTCAACTGCAGAATATCAAAGTATGAGCAGAATATCAAACAAGCAGACAATTCTGGACTATATCCTCAAAGGGGTGAAAGACTAGAGCAGACAATTCTTTACTATGTCTGGACTATGTCTGAAAGAATTGAGAATTCCAGACTATATCTGGACTAGTCATTAAAATGTATAGATAGTTTTCAACTGCAGGATATGTCTAGACTATATCCTCAAAGGGGTGAAAGAGTTCTCAGTGGAGAACCTTTCACGAGACAATTCTTTGATCTAGACCTCCGCTATCTCCATCTACCAATATTGATGACCTTTCATAGCCCAACTGTTGGGTGACCTGTAGAATTGGTTGCTAAGGAAAATGTTCAGCAATTTACCAATACACACAAACTTCTATTTGGAATCCAACATAAACATCAAACTTTCAATAGAGAAACCAAATGTTGGTTTTTATCCAAATTAGAATCACAATATTCACTAAATATAATTCACATTTTAATATGAATAATAATATATAATATTAAAAAATCACAAGACAATCCACTAACACTCTTTATATTAAAAAAAATCTTGAACTATTTTTGTATGGATTATTTTTTTAAATTATATGCATCTCAAAGCTTCCTTTACATGTGTATTTGAACTTTTGCATACTTATACTTTGAATTTACATTACAATGTTAAATTAGTTTGATGTTAATACATACTTCAAATTTAGTATGTCTAAATATTATAAATATGTCAAATTGTGCTTCATATTTAGTATTTGTTACTTTAGAATAAAATTTTACTTTAGAAAAAGGTATTCACTTTCTGTTTGCATAATGTATGTATTTTAACTAACATTTAGATCACATGTGTGTTTTAACTAGATTGTGCTAATTGTGCTTCATATTTAGACTTGTTTACTTTAGAACTATTTGAAGAGGGAGGGAGGGAGACAAGAAGAGGGAGCGAAAGGGAGAGGGAGAGAGAGAGAGGGAGAGGGCGAGGGAGGCGGGAGGGAGATGAAGGTGGAGGGAGAGGGAGAGGAGAGGGAGAGGAAGTGAGAGAGGTAGAGGGAGAGGAGAGGGAGAGGAAGTGAGAGAGGGAGAGGGAGAGGAGAGGGAGATGGAGTAGGAAGGAGAGGGAGAGGAGAGGGCGGGAGGGAGAGAGGGAGAGGGAGAGGGAGAGGAGAGGGAGGGTAGCGAGGGTGGGGAGAGAGGGAGAGGAGAGGGAGATGGAGCAGGAGGGAGAGAGAGAGAGGGAGCAAGAGGGAGAGGGAGAGGGAGAGGAAGAGGGAGAGGAGAGGGAGTACGAGGGAGATGAGATGGAGTAGGAGGGAGAGAGGAGGAGAGGGAGGGTGGGTAGGTGGGGGGAGAGGGAGAGGAGAGGGAGATGGAGCAAGAGGGAGAGGGAGAGGAAGAGGGAGAGGAGAGGGAGTATGAGGGAGATGAGATGGAGTAGGAGGGAGAGAGGAGGAGAGGGAGGCTGGGTAGGTGGGGGGAGAGGGAGAGGAGAGGGAGATGGAGCAAGAGGGAGAGGGAGATGGAGCAGGAGGGAGAGGGAGATGGAGCAGGAGGGAGAGGGTGGGGGAGAGGGTGGGGGAGAGGGAGAGGAAGAGGGAGAGGAGAGGGTGGGTGGAGAGGGAGAGGAGAGGGAGAGTAGAGGGAGAGGGAGTAGGAGAGAGAGGGAGGGGGATGGTGTGGGAGAGGGAGAGGGAGATGGAGTAGGAGGGAGAGGAGAGGGAGTAGGAGAGAGAGAGAGAGAGGAGAGGGAGAGAGAGGAGAGGGAGATGGAGCAGGAAGGAGAGGGAGAGGGAGAGGGAGAGGAAAGGGAGGGAGGGTGGGTGGGGGGAGAGGAGAGGGAGAGGGAGAAGGACGGTGGGGCGAGAGGAGAGGGAGGGTGAGAGAGGGAGAGAGACATTGGGGGGAGAGGAAAGGGAGAGAGAGAGGTAGAGGAGAGGGAGATGGTGTAGGAGGGAGAGGAGAGGGAGTAGGAGGGAGAGAGAGAGAGAGGGAGAGGGAGGTTGGGGAAAGACGAGAGGGAGATGGAGCAGGAGGGAGAGGGAGAGGAAAGGGAGGGTGGGTGGGGGGAGAAGAGAGGGAGAGGGAGAGGAGAGGGACAAGGAGGGAGAGAGAGAGAGGGAGAGGGACAGTGGGGGGAGAGGAGAGGGAGAGTGGGAGAGGGAGAGGGAGAGGGATGGTAGGGGGAGAGGAGAGGGAGGGTGAGAGAGGGAGAGGGAGGGTGGGGGAGAGGAAGATGGACCATGAGGGAGAGGGTGGTGGGTGGAGGGAGAGGGAGAGGGAGTAGAATGGAGAGGGAGAGAGAGGGAGAGAGAGAGAGGGAAAGGGAGGGAGGGACAAAGGAGAGGGAGAGGGACATATGAACATAGGAGAGGGAGGGTGGGTGCTAGATGAGGGAGGGTGGGGGGAGAGGAGAGGGAGATGGAGTAGTAGGGAGAGGGAGAGATAGGGTGGGTGGGGGGAGAGGGAGGGTGAGGGAGGGTGGGGGCAGAGGGAGGGTGAGGGAGATGGAGAGGGAGATGGAGTAGGAGGGAGAGGGAGTAGGAGAGAGAGGAAGAGGGAGGGAGAGGGGGACAGATGGACATAGGAGAGGGACAGTGGGTGGCGGGTGAGGGAGGGTGGCGGGAGAGGAGAGGGAGATGGAGTAGCGGGGAGAGGGAGAAGTAGGGAGAGAGGGAGAGGAGAGGGAAAGGGGGAGAGAGGGAGAGGGAGAGGGAGTAGGAGGGAGAGGGAGGGGGAGGGAGAGGGAGCAGGAGTAAGAGAGAGGTTGGGGGGATAGGGAGGGAGAGGGAGATGGAGCAGGAGGGAGATGGGGAGGAGAGGGAGGGGGAGAGGGAGAGGGAGAGGAGAGGAGAGGGTGGATGGGTGGGTGGGTGGGTGGGGGGAGAGGAGAGAGAGAGAGAGAGAGAGAGAGAGAGAGAGAGAGGGCGATTGGGGGAGAGAGAGGGTGGGAGAGAGAGGGGCAATGAGAGGGAGGGGGAGAGGGAGGGAGGGAGGGAGAGGGGGAGAGAGATGGTGAGGGAGAGAGTGAGAGAGGGGGTGGGAGAGAAAGTAGGAGAGGGATAGGGAGAGGGAGAGGGAGGGAGGGAGGAAAATTGAGGGAGGGAAAGGGTGGGGGAGGGAGAG
Source organism: Chamaecyparis obtusa (assembly GCA_027943335.1). NCBI lineage: Eukaryota > Viridiplantae > Streptophyta > Pinopsida > Cupressales > Cupressaceae > Chamaecyparis > Chamaecyparis obtusa. The sequence goes on from BSBK01003264.1 coordinate 151,975, forward strand.
GGAGAGAGGGAGGAAAAGGGAGAAGGAGGGAGAGGGAGCGGGAGAGGAAGAGGGAGAGAGGATGGGAGACGGAGAGTGAAATGGAGGGAGGGGCAGCATGAGGGAGGGAGGGGGAGAATGAGGTTGGGAGGGAGAGGGAGAGGGAGGGAGAGGGAGAGGAGAGGGAAAGGGGGAGAGAGGGAGAGAGGGAGAGAGAGGGAGAGAGAGGGAGGGAGGAAGGGAGGAAGGGAGAGGAGAGGAGAGGGAGATGGATTAGGAGGGAGAGGGAGGGGGAGGGGGAGGGGGAGAGGGAGAGGGAGAGGAGAGGGAGCAGGATGGAGAGAGAGGGTGGGGGGAGAGGGGGGAGAGGGAGATGGAGCATGGAGGAGAGGGAGAGGGAGAAGGAGAGGAGAGGGTGGGAGGGAGGAGAGTGAGAGGAGAGGGAGATAGAGCAGGAGGGAGAGAGAGAGAGGGAGCAAGAGGGAGAGGTAGAGGGAGGGTGGGGGAGAGGGAGAGGAAGAGGGAGAGGAGAGGGAGATTGAGTAGGAGGGAGATGAGAGGGAGCAGGAAGGAGAGAGAGGGTGGGGGGAGGGAGAGGGAGATAGAGTAGGAAGGAGAGGGAGAGGAGAGGGTGGGAGGGAGAGGGAGAGGAGAGGGACGGTGGGTGGGGGAGAGGGAGAGAGAGGGATAGGAGGGGGTGAGGAAAGAGAGGGTGGATGAAACTGCAACACAAGTCTTTTGGAGGTTATTTCACATCTATAAAAAGATACCTTCATATATTAGGCCTTCATTTTCAGAGAAGATGAGATAGTTAGGAATTCACAATGATCCTCAAGTCAAATTTCTGATAAATATATTAGAAGTTGTAAATGTTGCAAGACTGAATGAGGAAAATAGTGAAGAAGGATACATGTAGGATGAGACTTGTAAAATTCATGACCCTGAAGAAAGTTTCCTCATTACAGAACAAATTTCAGATTTGTTGGGTGTTGAGTATCAAAAGTATGTTCAAAATAATGGTTCAAACTTCTTCTACAAATATTAGGATAAGAATGTAGAGGTGATATTTGATGAAATAAATGGGATTGCTCCAAACCATGAAAACAAATTGGAAATAGTATATGAGCAAAACAAAAATTTAACAGAAAGGATTGGTGAAGATGTATTTGAAGATAACTTCAATCAACCACACATGGATAATGATAAAATCATACATGATATAAGTGAAAGGAGAATCTTACTTCAACAGATCTCTTGTGATAATCGATTACATTGGGAGCATAGGGATAATTATGAAGAACCTATGAAAACCAATTTGCATAATGTGGTTCAAAAAAATATTTTAAAGGGGAATAATGAAAATTTACCAAAGATTTTTTCTCAGAAGAATGTTGCATCTGTAGAAAATAAATTATATAGTGAAGGGAATAGCTAGATTCATGGCATTCACATTTCTCACCAGTATTATGAAATATGTAATATGATGCAGTCTCTGTATGATACAAGAAGTGATTTAAAGTATTCTTTAGAGGCAATGAGGTGTGATAAATTCTCAAAGGAGCAAAGGGTACACTGGGCAAGTGGTTACAGGATTGGGAATTTTCAAACCAGAAATAACTCATTCAAAATAATCCTATTGCTACTTGATCAAAACAAAATTTTCGACAGAGGTAAAGTTCTCATTCTTTATTAAGCACCAAATAGGTAAGTATATCTTATAGTTTTTAATATTTTGTGTTTCCTTTCATTTTTTAAAATCATCCCTTAATACTTCATTTTTAAAAATCATTTTATATGTATTCTTTTGTTCTTGTCTGCATTGGAAATAAAGTTATTGTTGTTCAAAAAATGAATCACGTTTTTATATTAAGGCTCCAGATTTGAGGCCATTTTTAAGCAGCAAATGAGTGTTTCTACATCTAAGATGACTCCCAAGCATTTTCCCATAACCAGAGGGAAATTTTGTGGCACTTCAATGTGTTTTTGGGATGCCAGCATGCACAAAAATGCCCAAACATTTCTAAAAATAGCCGACAAAATTGTATTCCCGTGCAAACTGTTGGAGCCATTTTTTGGGGCTGTACATGTGTGGTAAATGAAGATTTTAATCATAAAATGATTTCCCAGATCATATACCTCAACTTGGGGGCTATTTTTATAATATTTTTAATTATTTTGGAGTGCTTGTGAGCTCAGAAACAACCCAGATTTGTAAATGACGGCCAACAAATTCTGTAATGGCAAATGAAATTATATTGCCAATGGACTTGAGTGATATGGAATCTCTAGAGCCAACCTGATAAGTATACCTGAATATGAGTTGTCTTGCAAATCGCGGGTCTAAGAAGACATAAAAATTATATAAATGGACAACATGAGCAGGTTTCTCCATCACAGTTTTAAAATAAAAGGAAACAACCATGTGCAGTTTCCATATATCAATCTTAACATGTGTTTGAGGTGATCGTTCATATTGGCATCGAGATGACAAAAATATTAATAGCAACATGGAGGACAGCGAAGTGTGGGACCTTTTTGAGCAATATGGAGCCATACATACACTTTAGTTTGCTTGCAGACATCGTGGATTTGTGATGATATCCTATTATAACATAAGGTTAGCAGAAGCAGCCTTACGTGCATTGAATAAGAACGATATTGCTAGAAATCGAATAAAGCTTGAACCTGGCGGTGCTAGATGTTTGATGTAGCAATTGTGTCAAGATTTGGAGCAAGAAGAAGCCCTTCCACAATGGCAACAGGGAACTACCTCCATGAGCAATTCTCCATCAGGTCCAAATCCTCTTTGGGGGATGTCAAGCTATTTTGTTGATAGTGGAGCCACCACTAGTAGAATTTGGCAAATAAATGACTAAAATTTTTAGTCATGTGACTAAAACTGATCAAATTCTATAATGTTTATGCAATTCACAAGTATAAATGACTAATTTGGTCGTCGGGTAAAATCACAAGGTCAAACTAAATAAATGACTAAATAATTAGTCACTAATAATCAGCCACCGAAACAAAAAAGACTAAATAAATGACTAAATAATTAGTCACCCAAACAAAAATGACTAAATTAATGATTATTACTTCTTTATAATATCACTTAATAATATCATAGACTTATATAATTAGAAGTTCCATTTCAGCAATAATGCTTGTCACCAATAGGCTTATTGCATGAGCAATCCATCTACACCCGTCTCATGCTAGAAATCTGGCTTTCAGGTGATTTCAAAATTGATCGATAAACAACATTTAGAGATGAAATTACAAGGAATATGTATTGTAGAAATGTAATGGTCGAGTCTACTGAAAACAAAAAAAACTCTTAAAAAAAGAACATTTTTCCCTAACAATGAAGATTGATTCACTTATATCTTTTCTTGCTGACATACTCAACCATCTTAACAATGCAAAATAGAAATAACAATAATTGCTTTTCATATGCAAAAAGTTTTTCTTTCATACTTTATGCTAATTATTTTTTTAAAAATAGAATTATTTTATAATATATGAAATCAATTATGTGTTGATCATTTTTATAGATGTTATTGTTACCCTTTTTCCATCAAGGTGAAAAATAGGTGTGTTTGCATATATAAAAAAATTTCAAATTTGAAAAAAATAAAGAAAAAAAAGTGCTATCATTTATGCCCAATATTATCACCTTCTTCATTATTTTTGACTTTGTCAAAATGAAAAAAATGTGAAAGGTATTGAAACGATGACTTTGGGAGGGAAAATAAAATTAAGTTTCTTTGTCTAAATTGGAGCAAAGGAAAGCATTGAAGATAAACCAAGTGAAGAAAAAAGAAAATAGAGAATGGGGTTCATGTAATTTCCAGTTTGGGTGTTTGTTCCGAAGGAGGGAGATGGCCATATCTTATATACCACCACATCATTGTAGATTGTTGTCTGTAATCTAGAAAGGCAACAATCTAGAGAATGGGGTCTCAAACCCTTAAAAATTACCAGAAAAAGGTTTAAGATGAGAGGGTTAGCTCTCACAATAGAATCCATTAGAGCCGTGGTGAACTTCATCAATTAATTCACCGATGCAGAAGATGAAGCTCAAGATTGTTACAGAGTTTTTGGTATGCATTTCTTTTCTCTTTCTCTGTATTTTGATTTTTAAAAATATCATCATTAGATTTTTGGATTTTTTGTTGAATATGATAAGCAACATAATGTTTCTTAGATTCTCCAAATAACTATGAGCAATATCATATATACATATTATCAAAATACATGAAAAAATACACATCAACAAGAAGCACTACCTGGAGTCGACTGGATTGTGTTGTAATAGCAAAATAGTGCATTTGTATATAGAGTCATCTAATCATGGGGTTCCACTAGAAAGGCTCATTTATAGCATGGACATTGTATTATATATAATTTTTTATATCATGAGATCCCATACCCAAATGGTTAGGATGTATTCACCCGTGAAGTCTCTTTGGGTTTTTGGAATGTATTTTCATATTTGGATTCAAAATTAATTTAATGAATGTTGCATTTTATTTGCAACTAATGTATATCCCCATTTTGTGTACTTCTAGTACTTAATTAGGGTCCTTCAGGGACATGTGAGAAATACATTCCATTTGTCCCTGAGATGTGAGTGCTACAATAGGGTTTTTTGTCACATCCCCAACATCTTAAGGATGTCTATGAATGTCCTATCAAGAGAAAAAAAGACCTGCATGTGATGTAGACCTTCATCTAATAGACCTGCATGTGATGTAGAGCTCACAGGGAAGCACAACATTCACCATGATGCAAGGTCATCATCTTCCTAGTTTTGTAACAACACTCACCTAATTGGATTCTCAAGAGGAAACTACTATGTCTTCATCCACTAGACCCCATTGATGTAGTTGGAAAAGCTTCTTTGATAGATCGAATACAAAATCATATCATAAGGCTTCTATGCCTTATCAACAAATAATATTCATTGGAACAATACCTTAAGGTCCTTGATACCTTAACACCTTATGTCCTTAGTCTTATCTGACATAAACATAGAACAAACTTTGATTAGATCCTAATGGTCCTTAACTCATCACAAAGGGTAAAGCTACTTGATACTAGGAGACCTCATAGCGTTTGTGGATCATAACATCACTATCATATTCAAAGCATTCAAGGGCCATCTATTTAAAATGCAAGATTCAAACAGCATTAACTGTTCAATCAGTAAACAAGACTTGTAATGTGCTTCAAGACCTCTTCCAATACTATTGAATGGTTACCACCTCAACCTTGATATAGAATGGACAAACCTATTAATGAGATACTATCTTACACCTTCGTTCAAGAGCCATCTCAAAACACTAACCATTAATCCATCCACTATTAACATTAATGATCAACATTTAAATATAGGATTGTCACACTGTCCCTATCATTGCAATTAGTCACTATCTTGTGTGAAAAGTGACTCAAAATCCCCTAACACCTTGACCAATTATTTGGAATGCCTTAAATACTTTATAACTTAGTTACCAGGTTTGCCCCTAGACCCCTTTGGACTGGTCCGAGTATAGACTGGTCCGTGGTCCAGGTCCGGTTTGCCTGTAGGGCCTGGCAAGGTTTGAACCTAGGCTGACTAGTTTGTTCGGGCCAAACCCAGGTCGAACCAAGGTCAAACCAAGGTTGAACTAGGTACATTTTCATTGAGAAACATTCTATAATTTAGTGTGGAAAATAATTATTACAGAATTTGACTAAGATCTTTAACATTACAAAACAAAATTTGCTGAAGTTCAGATATTTATTACATCAAATTAAACTAGCCCCCTCGATTTCTTCCAGTGAAATTTGTATATCCAATTGCTAATAATGACCCCTATCCGATTAATTGGAAGCTCCCTATAGTGATAAATCATATTTTAAACATTAAACAAAATCTTCAATAGGTGAAGGTAGTTGCTAGCTACTTTTTTTAACATTTATGATTTTTCAAGTAGGATGTTAATTAATAATTACAAACAAACAAGCTCTTTGTACAGTGAAAAAGTAATAAGCATTTGAGGACTTGGAAAGCAACAATGTTATTGATGCAGCTAATCCCATTGGCATTGGCACTGTTTCTGAATCGACTAATGCCTTTGATGACGATGATGATGAAGAAGAAGAAGAAGAAGAATAGATAATCCATTAAATGATTGAAATGTAGTATAAAGTTCCAATTGTTGAAAGTCAAAACAATGATAATTGAACTCAATATTATTATTTTAATATTTTGATGTTGATATGATGCTATGATTACAAGTTTATGGTTTTTTTTGTTGTTTTTATGATACTATGTGACATTCTAATTTTAACTCATGCTTATAGGCTTCATAAATATGTATATATAAATAATTTAAAAATTTTTACATGTTTCTTCGAACCCGAACCCAAACCCCTTTTCAAAATTTTGTCAAACTTGCGAACCTGTTCTTCATAACCGAACTCGAACCGGTAACTTAGCTTTATAAGGTCCCACCAATTGACCCTTTAATAGCTAGGATACAAACCTTAATGGATTAACCATTTAACTATGATTGTCTCTATCATAGGATAGTTAGATAGTGTCTCTTCAATAGTGATTCGAAATATATAAAACTTACTGTCTCACCATCATTAGAGGCTTCTTTGGAATGGTTAGAACCCTATTCAACTCATTACAATACCAGGAACTTCAAATCCTTTCGTCAGTCTATCAAACAATGTCATAGTCTATCTTAATCAGTAAAACCCATTGGCACAGTCAATTTAGGTCTCGAGTCTTCTCTTATGTGTGTGCTACTGGTATCAAATTTGTATGACAATGTATAAGTATCCATTATACTAGGGTTTCAATTTGTGTAATTAATGATGAGTGATGCAGCCAATGGGCCACAATCCCTTTTCATTAGTTTGTTTTATGTTCATTTTCATTTTACAAGTTGGTTGTTTGTATTTGTGGTTCCAATTTATTTGATTCCATAGAACAGACATTGACTAGGACAAGACATTTAATTTGTTGGTAATTTGTATGTTTTCTATTTCATACACGTAGTATATATTCCTATGATAAATTGGTCCTTCAGATTTGATTCTTGTGTCCTGTCTTGAAGTTTGTCATGATATAATCATCTAAATATTATTAAACATGATTCTTCTCTAAGTGTAAACTTTTGCACTTAAAAATATGCAGACAGGTAATTGCCAATAAATGATTGGTCCTGAATTAAAATCTTGTTTCTAAAAAGGTAGGAAGGATATAGGTGGTTTGGTATGATAAGTGGATTTGCTAAATCATTCTCGAAAACAAATTGTGTTTGACTGATAGAGCAACAGGCTTCACCAATTTGCAAGTGTAAAGAGGAAAAAGTACATAGTAGACAACAATTAACAATTTAACAATTTAACAACATGGTAGACTCTTTTCACATTATTTTTGCTATGTCATGTTTCCAAATTTCAAAACCCGTTCCATTTGTTAAGCCAACAAAACTAAACAAAGTGACTCAATGTTGGATGTGTATATGGCAAGTTTACCTTAATTATATATTTTGGGGAGCATTTTTCTCTAGAAATTAGTATTTTGTTAAATTAAGGTAAGAAGAACTTGAGAGTCTTATTTGGAGCAAAAATGGCGGCCATGACAAGAGTAGTTGCAGATCTTCAAAGTAAGTAGTGAGTTTGGCATGAAAAGACACAGATAAATAGTGATGAAATCTCATGGAGAATGGAACAAGTCACTCAAAGAAATAACAACGTGATTCATGGTAGAAGGAGAAGACTTCCAATCCAAAGAGAAATCCACAAGGCGTAGACAATAGTTTCCTGATAAGAATGAGCATCAAATTATTAAGGAAATTCCAAACTTCTCAAGAACAATGACATATTTCTCATAGCAAAAGATGAAAGCATTATGAAAGAACAATGGAAGGGACACATTCCTAATGGGAACAATGATTTTTTGGGGAGAAACAAATGTAGTAGATTCTCATTTATTGAAAATGAACAATAAGAATGAAGGGAATCCATGGGCTTGAACAAGAAAATACCAAAGTTTGGAGATGAACAACTCGTTTACATGTAGAAGACAACTGATTTCAATGAATAAAGAAGCTAATACATTGCCAATGACAGAGTTTTAATAGGAAATCATCAAATACAATAAAAAATACAGATTCAGAGGGAAACTCCAAGATCCAGAGGTAGAGTAATTTGGAGTTAACCACGAAAAAATCTAATGCTTATTTTCTATTCTTGAATTCCTCTTTTATAGAGGTTTGATTCTTTATTTAGAGGTCTTTATTCATTGTTCTCCAAAGTTTTAAATGCTCTAGCCGTGGGTTTCATTTCATTGTTCTTATATTCGAGGGTTTTCTTTTACCTTCCTATTTCAATAGACTAGTGTAGTGTCAACTTTTAGGAGATTCTCATATTCATCAAGGAAGTTTTGATGTCCCTCATTGTACTTCCAATTTTGATTGGTTATTTATAATATCTAGATTCTACAAGGTAACACACACAGGTGAAAAGGGTAGATATAATGAACAACAATCATTAACAGATCACAAGAGCAATAGATATATTATAAAAATATCAAAGCACAATGATAAGATCAAGGTAGTGATACATGAGGGAACAATGATTGATTGACATGATAGTAGGGAGTAAATATTGCTGGAAATAGTGCCAATGGAGTAATGCAAAATATACAACCCCGACAGTCAAATACAGAAGCATTATAAAGAATGGATAAATTTAGAGAGTAGTGACAGAAGTATGACTGTCAAATTACAATCACAAAACAAAGTAAAGGAACTAGAAAAAGCACCAAATAATAGTCATTAAAGTACCAAACAATGATTAAGGATCAAGATTAGAAATGATTGTTAAATACCTCAAATGTAGTAATATGCCATGCTACGCTAGTGCCATTGCAGAGTGGTGACAGTAATGTTCAATCTCAGATAACGTGAATGTCTAAATAGTGGTCAGGGCATGTCTATGAATGGTAAAACAATCATAATCTGGAGAAGTCACAAAAAAAAACAAAAGCATGATGAATAAGATGAACAATCGAAGATAGGGTATAGTCATAAGAGTGTTTTCAAAGAGAGTCATGATAATAGAAGTCCTAAGCATCCATTAGAAGATAGGTTACTAGTTCAGGTCTTTCTTTGACTGTATTGCGAGTTGTTTTACTGTATTGTTGGTGTAATTGAAATGCTTAAACATGGAACAGAGGAGAGGTTCATACAAAGATGAAGCACAATCATGAATTCTATCAGAATAATCACTTCTATTACAAGGTTCAAAAATGCATTCATTAGAGGTAAAGAATGCATAATCAATATGAGTATAAGATGGTCAGGATGTCCATTATATAATCAATGATATGTGGAGGACAAGCAGTGCGACTAAGGCTCAGTGAAAGAGATATTCTTAGTGAATCAGTCATCCATAAGGGAGAAGCAATATGCAAAGAAAGGGGGTTGTCTATGGTAAAAAGAATAACAAATGAATGAACAAACTATAGTTCATTCAAATAACAACAAGTCCAGGTATGGAGTGGAGTATTTATTCAATCAATATAGATATGAATAGAGCAGCCAAAGTGTCATGTAATGTAATGGTTGAAGAGCAGTCTTGTATGCACAATGACAGTCATTTCTTGGTCAAAAGTACACTAATTTAAGCACTATCAAAAGAGTGGGGCTATGAATAATCAAACCATGATCAATAAGATATATGACAGTGACCAATTACAATGTATGGTCCAAAGTGAAAATAGGTCTTTTAAGTATGACTGCCTTTTGTGTTCCTTTCACTTCCCTCAAGAGAAGATATAAATGTTTTAATAAAGGGATTGACTATTCCAATTAGGTCATCAGAAAACCCTTACTCCCTTGTTCAAATGGACCACACCCTTGACCCCTCTGGTCTACACAACCAATACCATTGACTGTCCTAAAGACAGTGACTCTGCAAGTTGTGATTCTCTAGTTGGGACAGTCATCACACTATTCCCCTAAGCACTATGGCTTTTCCTTCTCATCCTCAAGACACTCTAACATCATTCTAAACTCTTCTATACTCTGCCCATATCCATTCCAATCCATTGATCCAATCCATTCATACTTCTACACAAACAAATTAACTCACCAAAATGCTGTCATTTCGGGACAGTCATACCAAACCCTGCAACTTTGATTGCTTCATCCTCAAGATGGGATTCTTTGGCCCCTCCAAGAATCCTACTTGTGGTAGACACACATATCTTCATCCCCCTCAAGCCTCCATGGCCCAAACACACTTTAAGTATGGACAAAGCACTCAAACTTCTGACTGTGACAGTCAGCCCCCCCTTCCTCTGTGACAGTCCAGTCAGTCTTCCGACTTCATAGCATATGAATTCAATGCATGGTTCTCTTCAAACCAACAGGGGTAGTCTAAAAAGTTTCCTCTATCATGCCCCCTCATGAAGAGTCCTTATTCAATATGCAACATTCAAGAAATTACATTCTACCCTCTCAGGTTACCCTAGGAGAGGGTTTTGATTATTTTGATGAAATAACCAATTTCTCCTTCTATACAACTCCAAATGGGATGATTCCCCCACAAAAATCAATTTAATTCAATCCTCTAACACCTCAAATCAATAATAGTTCAAGACAGATGCATTAAGGTGGCGTACAATGCAAAGAAAGTGACAATATTTCTGGAAAATCAGAAAATTGCAGAATTAAAACATCATTTTATTACTTCAAACTATATATATATATATATGCTTGTCTCCTTGACCAAACCATGTTCTCTCCCCATTTTTCAATGTGAATAGGTCTCTTAAAGACCAAATTTTGACCAACCAACTTTGAAACTACTTTCAAACTCCCCCAAAACCGATTCTAACAGTCTAAAACCAACTGTGTACTAAATAGACTTATTACAAAAAGTTGTAAACGTTGTCAAGTTGACAACTCGACAACTAAAATCCCCCTTAGTGTTAAAAAACTTTCAGAAGCCTTAAAACTATAACCCAAATACTACCCCTTAGGTCATTTAGACCTTCTAGTGACCCTTAGTCCTACTTTGCCAACTTGGGCAATTACATTCATATAGAGTTTTCAATTACAACCAAATGGCTTAAATAGCCATATTACATCCTTGAATGACCTTATAGGTCCCATATATCTTCTTCCCTTCATGGTTTCCACCTTAGGTCTTACTAGTGACCCCTGTGTACCTTCAGGTCCTTTTGGTGCTCTGCACCACATTTCATACTGTCTTCTCCTCTACTCTTGGAAACTACATTCCATATTTTCAATCATTGTATCGACATAAGAAATTCCCTTTCTTTCTCTTGTCAATAATAGTATTGTTCATAATATTCTCACTACTTTTCCATTGCAGACCACCATTGTTTTGAGACAATCAATCTTTGTAGCAATATCACTACTCGGTAATAGTGATTGCATACTCCGAGAATCAATAAATTCATCTATCCATAACAGTGAATGGACCTCTTCTAAATATTTTGTGTTGAAAGTGTTGCTACTAAACATGGAAACCTAGGTGAAAGTAGAGATAATGCTTGAAAATCAAAGAGGATTTTAGGAAAACATGAAAGACATGATGAAAGCAGGAACCCTACCAAATATTGACGGATAACCCTATTTAAAGATAGCTGCCTCTGCTGATATGACAAAGAATTTAAACTAAACCTTCTGCTATTAAGCTAACTCAACCAAGTTTTGGAAGGAAACAACATGAAGGATGAAGAAAGAATGGAAGGAAATTGATCAATGAAATGCCTGCATAAAAGCTTGATTCTTTTTAATTATAATTCTAATCTAACTCTTGGTTAGGTGGAAGTAAGAGATGCTTAGTTTCAATCCTATGCACTATGAAAATTTAAACTATAATTAGTTTGTGAAAAAATTATAATACAAGTGTTTCTATCCAAGCATAGGCACACTACACATCATGGAAAGCAATTGTGTAATGATGCACATCATGAAAGTCAGAGCCTAGTTACTGAACTCACAAAGTACAAGAAAATTTCACCTCAATGCTTAGGCAGGTTAGTCCCAGTCTCTGTTGCATACTTGTCATCAGTACTTAGTGATGGAGAAAAATACTTAAAAGTTGCATCCAAAACCCTGAAAAATGAACAAATAAATCAAAGTATTATGAAATGTGTCTTCTTTATTTTTTAGGGAATTTAATTCAATGTTTTGTATTATGAACTACTGTCAAAACAATTAATTATTAATGTAATTGTCGGTGTCAAGACCTGCATTATTTTCTTTATTTATTAATATTATAATAAACATAAAATTGATTGCGACACTGCTATCAGGATTCAACTGTGTAGCTTTCAAGTCAAACTCATTGACCCATGTTTCATGAGTAGTGGTTCACATGAACCCATCTCTCATGAGAATGAATGGAACACTTAGTACTTATTGCATCTAGGTGAAGCTCACATGGGCGAAGCATCAAGACTTCAACTATCCCAGTATTTCTCCTACTCAAGCACACTTAACCATGGAGCTTCTGCCAATATTGACAATGAAATAAAAAAATCAATGCTTGTATTCATATGATTAGGAGAGGTTTCTTTGTGTTTTCATTACTTAAGAGCAGCCTATATATGGAGGTAAGGAGTCCTGCAATGTTATTCAGTTTCCCTAATTATTTACGTGATTTTATTTATTTAAATCTACTCTTTACAACTATTTTTCTATCTATACACCCTCTATTACTATTTGATCTTTCCATCTTCTTTTTAATTATTTGTCTTTTACTCTTTACAGTTGTTCAAGCCATCAACTAGTTTATATCTAGCTAACTATACAGCTATGTTATTTTTAGTTCATTTATTTTTACTGCCCTAGCTTGGTTCCGTCCAAACTTTAAGGTGGGAATGTTTTAGGGGATAGAGATGTGTTTCCGGTACGGGTACGGGTCAAAGCCAAGATTTAGGGGATGGGACCTTAGGGGATGGCAATAAAAAAAATAGGGGAATTTTTTTAAATAGAGACATTATTTAAATGTGCATATCATAACATTGATAAACCATTCACCATAGACATTTTAGAAGCTCAATACATGGAAAATTATCAAATGACAAATGCTAAGTACTTTCATTGTAACAATATGGTGTACATATAGAAAAAATGCCCAAAATGCAATCTTTCCTCATTGTTGTTGTTGCTCTATGTTTTCTTCTTCCTCTTAGCAACTATAATAAAACTAGGAATGAGAAGAAGAGTTAGACTTTAGTGTTTTAATAGTCAAAATAGGGTTTACCCACGATCAAACAAATTTTTGTTTTAAAAATGGTCTTTTTTTGCCTCAAATGCCATCCAAGTTCCAACTTTAGAAGGCTGATGGGAATCAGTCCTGGGGCTAGACAAGGGACGACAATGCTATCCCCGGGACTGATTCCTGTCTCTCTGTTTCGACTAAAAAAATTTGAAGTATCAGGGATGGTATCTGATTTTTCCCAATTGGGAACGGCTTGGGGGATGACCTGGTACGGGAACGAGCCAAAAAACATAGGGAACGCGCCCCCGTGGAGCATAGCTTTATGCAAACTAGGTTGTAATTGAAAACTTGTAAACTGTTAGGATCTAGTTATTTTTATGCACTATAAAGTATGTTTTGTGCAATGCAAAGTAATCAGCAATATGAATGTAAACAACAAAAATCTACATTCTACAATTCTGGGGCTGAAGTCTCAATTTATATGCTCTATGTCTCTTATAAATCTATATGGAAATGGTTTTAAATTTCAAACACAAGAGTTCTTGTCCCTTTTCCTACTCCTTTTCAAATTTAATTTTTTTTTTTTGGTTGAAATGTCAATTTTTTCAAAAATCTTATTTTTTTGGTTTGCCAAATTTTTTTCCTCAAAAGAGTTCCACTGCTATAGTCTAACATATGTATGACTAGATTCGTGTACACCCAACTTAGCAGACAAAGGACAAACCGCTAGGTGTACTATAACTGCTGAGCATGAATGAACAACATCTACATAATTGGGAGGTGAAGGAGGGGAGGCATCTACTATTTCCTATTGCAAAATAGGTTTCATTGAAGATGCATCATCAAGAGGTGAAGCTGAAGGTGAATATTTATCTAACTCCTTTGAAGAAACCAGCACAACCCTTTTGATTGATAAGTGAGATAACATGCACCCTTCCATTAAGTAGCTTTTTTGGGATTTTTTGGTTTGCCCAACAACAATCCACAGTAATATGTCATATTTTGTGGAATCTTCTCTATTTGAGAGCTATATTTTCATATTAAGCATTTTTTTATAAATACAATGTTCAACTTGGAGCCAAATCTCATTAGGCAAATCTTTTGAAATGTCTAGCAATGACTGAATCCTAGCAGAAATAAAGTTGTATCAGTCCATTAGTTTCTTAATCTAAAGCCAAAAGTTTTCCTAATGCATTACAAATACCCTGAAGATGGGGTTAACACAAAACTGAAGTGGGATCAGGTAGCTGTGTTGTCGGGATATATGAATGTACCGGTTAATATGTTAATTAAGTGTTATGTTAGCCTCGGTTGTTAGTGACTGAGAGGTAAACCGTTGCGTCACAACGTTTTGGTCATGGCCCTTCAGGTAGTTTATATACCCTCGCGGAGGATGGACACAAGATATATGTTATGGTATTATCATTATGATGTAAATGTACTTGCTAGTCTGGAATGATTAATGAAAGTATTTATTATTCTCTGAGATATTTTGTGTTTACTATATTTCCTGTACTATGTTTGCACAATACTAAGTTTCCCCAGAGGGGCAAACATTTGGCATCGCTGCCAAACAAATCTGGCAAGTGACGGATCAGTGGGTGAACAGAAATACCACTTGAGGACGGAACCATAGAACTTTATCAATGATTGAATAGAATTTATGCCTAATCAATTGAATAAAAATAGAAATTTAAAGAAGGAACTCAAAAAAGAACAAGCCGCTAGAATTGTCGTACTCACACAGTAGCAAGCCAAGCGAAGGGAGAGATTCAAAAGAGGAGCAGAAGGACTACGGAAGGGAATAAGTGAAGGTGAGCGTCTTGAGGAATCTAATCGGGAGGCTAGAAGTGACAAGGATTGCCTGGAGGAAACACGGAGCTTGCTCGGGTCCTTAACCTTAACCCCACGAACGGAAGCAAGAGAAGCCTGAAGGAAGGAAGAAGAGGAAGCCGCACAGAGGGAGGCTTAGGATACCACTGCCACCGAGAGTATCGAAGTGATAGAGGGGCACAGGGACGTCAAGTGGTAGGATACCAAACATTTTTTGGGGTATCGACGCAGGCAATACCATCCCAGCCTGTAACACAACCAGTGCTGCAAACACAGTCGGCACCTAAAAAAGTAAACATGGCAACTAACAAAGAAAAGATGTCAAAATTCCATGGAGATGGGAAGGAAGATCCAGTACGACATTGTCGTACGTGCGAGACAATCTGCTCGGCGAATGGAGTCGCTGACCACGCAAAATGGGTAAAACAATTTTTGGCCACACTCAGAGGGATAGCCATCGACTGGTACTTCAATGTGGACAAAACAAAGGTGACCACTTGGGACGAACTCAAGACAGAATTCCAGACAGAGTTTTGACTCCTGAGGGATGACAATGAAATTGTTTCTGAGATATACAGTACCAAACAAGGCAAGGAGACTATGCGGGCTTACAGTCGCCGACTGAAGGAGTTAGTTGGAAAAATGGATAGCTAGCTAATGGATGGCCTGAAGAAAATATGGTTTGTGGAGGGCTTGAAATCTAACCTACGGAGGAAAATGAAGATAGTACCCCCCACCTTATACATAGATGCCTATAACCAGGCAATGGACTTGGAGAGTGAATAGAAGACCTTCGAGAAGAAAAGAAGCAAGTCCTCTTCTGATGAAGATAACACTTCAGACGATGACAGTGGCAGTGATGGCGAGTCAAATAAAAAAGTCAAGGCACTCCAAAAGGACATGGAGAGAATGATGAAGGAGTTCAAGACCATGAAAGTAGGTACCAGCAAGGGGGAAGATGACATGTGGTGCACGGACTGCAAGGCGAGTGGCCATACAACGGGGTCGTGTCCCAAAAAGGCATTTTGTGACATTTGCCAGATCATGGGCCATTTGACCAAGGAATGCCCATAAAACATTAAGGTGAGGAATCAACAAGTGCTATTTACCCAAAAGCAACCATCTACATTGGGGGCAAAGACTAACAATAATGCATCCTCAGGTGGGTACGGAGGCAACCGATGCAGTGGCGGAAGGGGCAATAACAACAACACCAACACAATGAGTCGAATACAATATGACTCCAAGAGTCGACCACTGATCCAGTGCCAAGCTTGCAATTAGTGGGTCACTTTGCAAGGGATTGCGACAAGGGCGACACCTCATAGAAGCTATGCCGTTGGTGTGGTCCTGGAAACCATGAGGATGCCAACTGCTCAAAATCTAGGGTCAACTTCCTCAACATTGACAGAACGAGAAGTGATGAGGGGATACTAGCCATCACACGATCACAAGCAAAATAAGCGGCATGGGAGGGTAAGGAAGAAATAGAGAAGGCGATGAAGGCACCAAAAGAAACATGGGAGATGGCTACCACCTCGGGCCGGAGGGAGGTAGAACAAAACATTCTAAGACAAATGTTACAATTAGAGGTACTGGTGAAATTCCAGGACCTCCTTCACACCATGCCTCACTTGGGAATGACACTGTTGGGGAACTTGGCCATGCAGCCAAGTACCACACATACGGACATCGTTGGAGGGTTTACAACTAACCTGATGATACTTGTTGTAAATAGCAGTAGGTACCCGATAGTCATTAAGATGGGCATCCTTGGCTCCATCCTAATAGACACTATAGTGGATGGAGGGTCGAGAGTGAATGTGCTTCCGGAGGATACATGGAAGAAATTGGGCAAGCCAACATTGTGGCCCTCAACCTTCACCTTATTGGGTGCCGATCAGTAGGGTATCAAAGCCCTCGAAATGTTGATGGTACATTAGGTCACCATTGGCTCGCAACCATTTGTACTAGACTTTGTGGTGATACCTTTAAAAAAGAAGGGTTACGATGCCATTCTTGGTCGAGGTGGTTGGTCACGGCGAAGGTAAACCACAATTGGAAGAAAAACACCCTCTCGATAGAGAATGGGGGTGGAAATTCACCATCGACCTTCGTACCCAGATGGTGAACGAAGAGATAGCATCTTCTTCAGACTCAAAATCTGACTCCAAAGAAGAAAACGATCGCAGGGATGAAGGAAGGGATGAAATGGAACCAAATAGTGAAGGTGTGCTAAGATTGGGGGAATACTCAGAGGATGATGCAGATTCACTGAATGGTCTCTTCCACTGGCAAATAGAGAATTACGAACTCTTCCGACTAGCATGCAATATACTAAGTATTGAGGAAGAGCAGGAAATATTTCCCCCCGAGTACAGTGAATACAAGGAGGAACCTAAGATCATTTGTGTCCATGATGATTGGAATCCTGGGTGGACGACTGCAGCCTTCAAAATCCTTATTCTCCTTCTTATGTACGGGCAAGAGACCATGGTCCCTGTAGAATTTATGGTTCCAAGCCTTTGGGTCACCATTGAAAATAGACTCCACGACAGGGAAAGCTTGAGGGAACGGCTGCACATTGTAAAGAATGAGATTAAGCTAGGAAATTTTTGGGAAGTCGACTATGACGGGGCTATCAAGTTGTGGACTCTCGATGGATTGGAGATGCATGAGTCCATCAACAGGTCCAAATTGAAACATTACCTAGAGAGGATGGACCCAAGAGGAGGGACAAAACACTCGAGAGGATGGAAAGGGACTCAAGAGGTCAAGTAGGCAACTCAAGAGCCGTCCATATGAGCGATCGGAGAAGCATCCAGATGGTAATGGAAAAATTTACAAAAATAAAAAAATCTAAAAGAGAAAAGAGAAAAAAAAAAGAAAAAAAAAAGAGGACACTATCGGCCATACGACCGTATAGCAAGAAAGCGATAATAAAACAAAAGTCATTGTATGATGCTGACCGTACGATGCATAAAGGTCGTATGACCAAGTCACCATACCATGGAAGAAGACAAGCGCAAGTTGAAGCACCATACAGTACAGGAGAAAGACAAACATGTGGAAGGAAGTAAAAAATGTAAAACAATTTACGACACAAAAGGAGAGAACACAGGTTAGACCATACGGTCCGGGAAAAAGAAAAGAAAAAATGCATGTGACCGTACGATACCATATAGTCGTACGGAGAGTAGAAACTACTAGATATAAAAGCTCGTACGGTGGCAGCATCATGAACGCAACAGAGAGGCACATTTAAGAGAGTCGTACGGTGCCTGGAAGATAAGACGAGGAAAAGGCTGTATGGCCCACGCGTGCATAAGGTGCCGAGTAACCGTATGGCACACAGGATTAAGACTGAATTTTAGTACGCAACAAATGTCATACGGCTTCATTTATTCAAGTACATGAAAGAAAGCACAGTCCGTACGACAGGAAGGCACAGTCAGTACGGATAGAAGGAAAAGAAGTTCCATACGGACAATAAGGAGTGGTAGCAAAGGTTAAAAAAAAATCATGACAAATAAAAATAGTTCACAGTGAATAACGTATGGTACCGAAGGGAAGGACATAAGGAGGTAGTGAGGAAAACATAAGTGGCTGGCAGAAAAGAGTATGGGATCGCAAGAAAATCACAAAAATGGTGTGCCCCATAGACTTTTGTGTTGGTTTGAAGGACCCTGCGGGGGCGCTGCCCCTCAACCCCGCTAGGGGCGTTGCCCCCTAAACTCCCATCATCTTTTTGAGGTACAATACAATTGTGAGTTGGGGCATTAGAACGACATGAGAAAATTAGTTATCAGCCTTTGGGAGTGTGACCAATTGATGAGACCCAGAGCTACTACAGGCATGGAGTGTCTGCATGCCAAAGGTGGAGAGAGTACTGGAGCAAGCCTTTCAAGAGGGGTACTATGCTTTGAGGCACTCAGAGTTGGTGTTGGCTAGATGTGAGGCTGTCTTGGTGGATTCGCAAAGAGCTCAGGAGGAGCTGACCACCCGGTTAGAGGCAATAGAGCGATACTTGGCTTAGCGTACCCAGGAGTTGGAAGCAGAGAAGGAAACACGAGTGGCTATCGAGGTTAGATTGGCTTGGGAGATGGTATTGTTTGAACAGGAGTTAGCAGAGGCTACAATTGAAAAAGTATGTTTTGGAGACAAGTTTGGTGCAGGCATGGGAGGAATCTGATGTGATGGAAAAAGAACTACGAAGCGGCATTGATGGGGACGGCAGCACTTCATCTTTTTCAGGGATGCCCTCCACCCCTTCTCTTCAGTGATTTTCTTATTCTATGTAGTGTATTTCATCTCCCTTTTGTTGTAAGTCGTCAGAGACAACTTTTTTTTTTGGGGGGATGATGTTGTCAAGATATTTGAATGTACCAGTTAATATGTTAATTAAGTGTTATGTTAGCCTCGGTTGTTAGTGACCGAGAGGTAAACCGTTGCGTCACGACGTTTTGGTCATGGCCCTTCGGGTAGTTTATATACCCTCTCGAAGGATGGACACAAGATATATATTATGGTATTATTATTATTATGATGTAAATGTACTTGCCAGTCTGGAATGATTAATGAAAGTATTTATTATTCTCTGATATATTCTATGTTTACTATATTTCCTGTACTATGTCTACGCAATACTAAGTTTACCCTAGAGGGCCAAACAAGCTGCACCCAAACCAATAGGACATATTTGTCCCAGAATCACAGACCTTTTTACAATATTAAAGACTGATCTCCATGAAAATTATATTGGGAAAGATTTCCAGCATAATTTGAAGGCTAATGTTCCAAGTTTTAGAAATCTAAGTATGCAGATTAGCAAGGATTGACCAAAAAGAATTGAACATGCAAATCAGGCTTAGTTAGAGTATATACCCTATATCTATTGAACATCCTTCCCAAAGGATAACATAAAAAGAACTCCTAAAAAGAAACAATATCAAAATGTTGCATATGGGGCTTGAGCACCTTAGAAGTTTCGCGAAGGCTCAATTATGGAAAACTTAGTAATGTTGGAGTTTTCTAGTAAAACCCTAGAGGTTGTGGGATGAGCCCCAACTGGCATATTAAACCCCGAAGCATCTTGAGTTCCAATTTCTGGGCCTAACTTGTAATGTGTGACAGTATTGGGTGCATGAACCATATGAAGAGTTGGGTCCAAGACGCCATGGTCTATAGTGGTATTTATTGATTTAATAGAAGTGTCATGGTTGGTGTTGTCCACAAAGGCAGTTGCACCACCAGTATGAAACTCTCTAATGATCATTAACATAAAATTAGGGTCTGTCATAGAAGACATGGGAGCAGGACTAGTCATCACAATTTTTTTATGAGGCTCCTTATAGGTATTGTAGTTTTATTTATAAGTCCTATTTGAATTTCCTTTTATTTGATTAATATTTAATTTCCTGTCATAATCTTCAATTAGCACAAACATTTCAGCAATAAACTTAAAGCTATTACTGTTATTGAGATTCTCATTTTAGCAACATCCTGTTTGAAGATTAGTCTTAGTTATTGCAGCCAACTTTAGTGCCTAGAGGGTTGAGATGGGATTCTTAATGATGGAATGTGCAGTCAAATGTTGAGAGTGAACTAAAGTTGGCTCTAGTAACTCTAATTATTCTTCATATGTATGTATGGGTGCATGTCTCTCTGTCTGTATGTCTGTCTATGTGTTTGTATGTATGTGTGTATGTGTGTGTAATTGTGTATGTTGTGTGTATGTATGTATGTGTTTGTGTGTTCACGCATGTGCATGGATGCGGGTTTAAAATGACTATTTCTAATCAAATCTATTATGATATGTTGATCAAAACTGTGGAATTAAACTGGTAGTCTTCTAGGTTTCAAAACAATATGAGAATTGGATCATCTTTCTTAGTTATAAAGTGGAGTATACAATGATACTAGCACTAAGATGGATGTTACAATTTTCTATACGCATGCATTCACTTGTCTATGGTGACACACATAGATACATTTATACATGGAGAAAAAAATTTTGGGCAGCTATGTTGAACATGGAATATTTGAATTCATATTGGAGTTCATTACAGTGAAGAAAATTAATTAAATTGAATTTGTTACTGATGTATGGGATGATTTATTTTACATTGCAAGCAATGTCACAGATTTTGAAGAATGTAAAGAGACACTAGAGAGGTATGTGGAGTGTCCTGCATTGCAAGGATTTGAATATAGTTCAAGAACTACACATGCACAATTTCTCTAAAGAAGATAATGATCAATTGTTGCTTTGTTGAAAAATCTTGAGGTGATTCCTCAAACTATAACTTCAATCTGATAGGACTTACTTTTCTTTGAAGATAATCATTTGGTTTTTAGGTGATGATTGGGAGCATGAAGAAATATTCATAGATGATGATGAAGCTGTTGGAAATGATCCCGAAGAGAGATGAATTAGCCCCTGAAGTTCCAGCCCCACTAGAAATCAAGCAAGTTTTGTGGGATAACTTTTGTTGAGGACATCCTTTCTATTATCTATTAATTAGAAGATTTTGTTTATCATTTAACTTTCTACTAATGCAACTAGTTTTGATGATTATACTTTCCCAATCCTATTAAATAATGTCTTGGAATTGTGTTTTGTATTGGGAACTTGTTGGTGTAAAGATAGATCATTAAATTTATTAGTTGCTTGACTTGTTATTGAACATAGAAGAAAATTGCAGAAATAAATGGAATTTCTAATAGTTTCCACAGATGGCTGAATGGAAAGTAGTACTATACAAAGGACCAAGTACAAAGAAACTAAAGGGAGTAGCAAAATTAGGTCAAGAACTAGAGATTGAAGAATGGTATAGATGAAGTTCTCTCCACAAGGGAAAGCTGATATAGATGACTCTTTAGAACACTGAAGATGGTCATAGGACGTTTACTAATTTTGATCTCAACTGTGTTCTTTGACCTCCCATGGTCAAGAAGTAGTTTTCCTGGGATTATGCTAACCAGATGTATAAATCATTATGACTTTAGACTATCTTCCCACAATACATTATCCTTTAGCTAGGCATGTAATTATCCTTTCACATCAATTCACTAAAACATGGCTAATTGACTCTTCCACACTCACACACATCCTCATTAGCAAAGAGGGGCATCCATGCTGAGTTCTGAGCCCGAGTTGTTATGATAATAAGCATTTGAAAATACATCTAGACAAAAGCATAGCAGGACAAGATGAAGTTGGTAGAGTGTTAAAATTTCCAACTAGTCATCATCTTAGTAGTACTAGCGACTAGGCTAATACGAGGGACCTATTAATGTATAATGTCCCCTTCCCAGCACTAGACCATTTCGATGCCTGATTAGTCTATCTACCCATTTGGATAGGCTAATGGCTTCTTTACGGAGGATGCTAGCTAGTCACAGGGTTATGTGGGCGATTATTTATTCTCTAAGCTTTGTTTCTAAAGTCAAATCACTTTATTTAATAAAGTGTCATTATAAAGTCACTTTATGTCTTATTATAAAGTCACTTTATATTTTAAAGTTACTTTACTTTATAAAAGTGACTTAAGTGAGATTTTATCTCACATGGCTTAGTTTTGTGTGCTGGCACTCATTTCGAGGTTATAAAAGCAAAAAGATACACCTCGGGAAAAGCACCATGAAATGTTAAAAGAAAACAAGAAATATAAATCTGGTTACTCACGTGACTGGTTCTTTTCCAAGGATGCAAACCCTCGAAAATTATGAGAGATTGGATGAAGCCCCAGCTCCTCATTAAGGGTGGAATCACACAGGTTTCAAATTGGGATTTATTGGTAAGAAGAAGTTTTATCCAGCATCTTTTCACTAAGGGCAAATACATCTATGTGTTCAGTTTTAAATCTAATATTGCGAATAACAGCATAAGTGGTATGAGGAATTGTGGGGAATGACTACACTTATGCCATACTTCCGAAGTAGTATATATATGTTCCCATTCACTGGCAGACACCGTACATTACTGTGAACTACAACACCAGATATTAGTCTCAAAAACTTGGAAGACTTCCAGCCGTACCAGTCTGCCAACATGAGGCTTCACGTCACTGGAGCTTGTAGTCATGTTTGTTGGTAAAGGAGTATTTGCAAAGTGTTAGAAGAGACACGTATAGAAATCCTAGGTGTCATCCTCACCTTGACGTGCCACCTTTGGTCGAGTCACTAACTCATGAGAGTTGGACACCTTGTGCATGTGACAGTCACAACCTCCCATATTCTTGGCCACCACAGGTGTTAGAGGAAAGATCATGCCTTATGCGGACGCTGTGTGACGATAGGGTATGCACCGATCGAGATTGGCTAGTGTGGATGGGACTAGTGCACAAGTGTCTACATGGACACTCTTGATAAACTGACAACCAGTTCGCAGCTCCAGAAGAGTTCTTCACCAACTGCAACCAAGCTTGGTATTATCGGTTGGTCGTTCTTAGCATCTCGGTTATTTGGGATTTGCGGATTAATAAAAATTGTGTTCATTAGAGTCTCATTCTTCCATTTGGAATATTGATTCACTATTCATTATTCACTGTTATGTATTGGATAATATATGTTAAATAAAAACTTGAAGATTATATGTTGTAAAACATATGCTCTTAGTTATAGTCATTATCTTGATATGAAGTGGCGGTAAAAAATCGGTTCTAGTACTCAGTGCGAGTGGTTGTATGATTTGTTCGAATTGTTTCAACAAACCCAAACTATAAACGAAACTCATATGCACCACACTAGTCAAGAAAATTCTCAACAGAGATTGGTATAGGTCATTACAGTGGTATTAGAGCTAGCGGTCTTGCCAGCCTAGTGGGCATTTCTTACAGCTTGGGTAATATTGTCCAGGCATGCATAACATACACAGGGAATATAATCTCAGACATAACAGGGCTGAACAGGGATAGTCTGAACCATCAGTACAAGTAGATATAGAGGACAGTCATAGAGAGGCAAATGAGGAGATTATTTTTGAATAGGACACTCAAGATACAGGCTTGGCAGATGAGGATAGAGAAGTCAGGGAAATAATGAGGGCTATTCATGAGGGACAAGATCACATCACTAATGTATTAACTCAGCTCGTAGGGGTTTTCTAGTAGTTGACAGTGACACCTAGGAGGCCCCTGAGCCATCACAGTGGTGGCAGTAGTGTAGCAGGGTCACCCAGAGTTGCAAGAGTAGGCAATCGTACTACAAAAAGGCCTCTTATGCCTACCTTTATAGAGAATAATGCAGAGGATGAGGTAGCCCTACCTGAGGTAGCCACAGGCCTTTCGGATAATGTTTTAGCCATGCATGATGAGTGGGAAATGTTACCTGATAGAGTGAAGGCTGACTTGACCTTTGTCCAGTACATGGCACATAAGAGGGAATTTGGTAGAGCACAACAGGATAGGAGACCCAAGGGACATAACATAGACCTTAAGCATGCAATGAATAAATTGACCCTTCCTACTTTTGATGGCAGTGGTAAGACATCTATGAGAGCTTGGAAACACAAGCTAGATACCTTCCTGACCTTGAAAACCATGTTAGAGACAGAGGCAATTAAGTTCACAACCATGCATTTAGAGGGGGTAGCATATGATTGGTGGCATCATGGCCTTGTCACCGAGAATCACAGATTGATTGCATCATATGAGATCTTCAGCACTAAATTGATCACTCACCTTGATAGGAAGGAAATTGAGGTCTACTACAGAGAGTTAGCCCAGCTGAGATAGAGTGGATCATTGGACCATTACATTGATGAGTTTTAGAGGATATCCATCATGGTTCCCGATATGGCAGAGAAGAGGAAGGTAATGTTGTTTATTGAGGGACTTCAAGACAGATTTAGAGGGCTAGTTAGAGTCCTCAAGCCGAGCACACTGGATGACACTATTAAGTTAGTACTTGATTTGGATTCACCTTTTTCCATCTTGCAGCCACCGAAGAAAACCTTTAAGGGATCTTCTTCATTTTAGAAAAATAAAAATCAGAATAAGAGCATGCTACCTAGACTTGACTTCGAGACTCTGAATGAGTTGAGAATAAAGAAGTTGTGCTTCACATGCAGAGAGCCTTGGGCTCCAAATCACAGGTGCCTTGGGAAAAGAAAGGTACACTACATTGAGGTGGTATTCGATGATGATTGTGAACAGCAAGAGGGCAACGATGACAAGGGTAGCGATGAGGAGGCTCAGGATAAGCATTCAGTAGAGGGGAAGAAAATGGAGGTTCACCATGGGAAACCCCTATTACTTTAGCATCCCTCTTGGGTATTCCCGCATGTCACTCTTTTTGCCTCAAGGGAGTAGTTAGGGGACAACGGATCTTTTGTCTTCTAGACATAGGTGCAACGCATAATTTTATCAGCCCCAATTTGGTTTCCAGGAGAGGACTCCCGATAGATAACATCTTAGAGTTTGAGGTATAGGTGGCCGGGGCAGATTTGTTGAGTTACACAGGGAGGATTTCAAGACTCCAAATTCACTTTGGAGAGTATCTCCTAGAGGCATATTCTACATCATTGACTTGGATAGTCTTGACGCCATCCTAGGCATGCAGTGGCTACAGACCCTAGGGAGATATACCATCGATCATTAGCTAAAACAATTAGAGATTATGCAGGGTGATCAGTTAGTTACGCTTAAGCCCATGACAGATAGTGGATCATGAGTGGTTTCAGCTCACAGGATGGAGGCCATCATCAGACACAACAACATGGAGTGGGCAGCCCAGTGCTTCATATCCTATAGACCCTCACCGAATTCTGGGTAGAAAATTCACACTGACATACAGGATGTGCTTGATAAGCACAAGCGGGTTTTTGAAGACATCCCTCTAGGTATACCTCTAGACAAGGGCTTCAAGAAAATCATTGAGTTGGAGGAGGGGGCCAAGCCCATAATCACCACTCCTTATTGTCATCCTAGAAACTACAAGGAGAAGATTGAGAAGATGATTAAGGAGCTTTTAGATATGAGGCACATCAGACCAAGTTCCAGCCCTTTCACTTCTTTAGTAGTTTTGGTGAAGAAGGATGGCGTTCTTTACATGTGTATTGATTACCGTGCTTTGAATAAGAGAACCATCAAAAATAGGTACCCCATCCTCAGGATTGATGAGCTTCTAGATGAGTTGCATGGGGCAGTCTGTTTCTCAAAGATTGATCTTCGATTAGGGCACCATCAGATACGTGTCTGTGATGAGGATGTCCTTAAGATAGCTTTCAAGTGCCACTACAGACACTATGAGTTTTTAGTGATGCCATTTGGGCTCACTACCGCACTTGCCACTTTTCAGTCTTGCATGAATCACATATTTAAAATGTAGTTTCGCAAGAGCATCCTAGTATTCTTTGATGACAATCTAGTCTTCAGCAGGACATGGGTAGAGCACTTACAACACTTGGATGAGGTTCTTAGCATCATGGAGAGTCAGTCTCTATTTGCAAAAGAATCCAAGTGAGAATTTGGGTTGACTGATATTCTCTATCTAGGGCATGTGATAGGGGTAGATGGAGTTATGGTGCACCAAGAGAAGATCCAGGCAATTCAGGATTGGCCGCCACTGCGGAATGTATCAGACACCCTCCTTGGGCTATGTTCTTACTGCAAGAGGTTTGTTAAGGGATTTTCTCAGACAAATGCTCCCTTCACTGACCTTACTCAAAAAGGAGCTTTCAGGTGGATAGATGAGGCTACAACTATCTTTGACAGGCTCAAGACCGTCATGAGTACTTGTTCAATTTTAGCTCTTCCAGACTTCTCTCACTCCTTTGTTTTAGAGTGTGATGCTTTGAGAAATGAGATTGGTATAGTATTGATGCAGAACAGGCACCCCATAGCATTTGAGAGAAGGAAACTCAAGGATAGTGAAAGGATTTATTCAACTTATGACAAGAAGATGCTTGCCATTATGCATGCCTTGGCTAAATTCAGACAGTATCTGGTGGGTGGCAAGTTCGCAATCTAAACAGATCATAATAGCTTACGCTACTTCTTGGAGCAGGAGTTGAATGAGAGGCAACAAAAGTGGGTCAGTAAGATTCAGGTATATGATTTTGACATCGAGTATGTCAAGGGGAAGAATAACATTGTGGATGACACACTCTCCAAGAGACCCTCAGTAGCGGTTGTTATATATTGTCAAAGATTTCCGCTAATTGGAAATCCCTTTTGCTGGTTGAGTATTCTAAGAATACTCAAGCTTGTCATGTTTTGGACGGATAGTCTCTAGATAGTAGGTACAAGGTGGTTGATGACATTATTCTTTTAAAGAAAGGATCTACCTAGTGTCGGGTTCTAAGCTTAAGGCTAAGATACTGAGGGTTGTTCATGATACGCCCACAACAGGACATCTGAGATTATTCAAAACTTATAGGTAGGTCATAGAGAGGTTCTCATGGAAGGGCCTCAAGGATGACGTACTCCAGCATGTCAGAGAGTGCCAGACTTGTCAGCAGAACAAGTTAGAGCATGAGCATCCGACAGGGTTATTGCAGCCCCTTCTCATTCTGGCTCAGAAGTGGGAGGGTATCTTGATGGATTTCATTACTGGTTTTCCCAGAGTGCAGGGTAGGGATAGTATCTATGTGGTGGTCAATAGACTCACCAAGTTCGCTCACTTCTTTGCTATTGTTGTGGACTGGTCAGCCTCACTAGTAGTAGAGTTATTTTTTCAAGAGGTTTTTAGATTGCATGGTCTCCCTAAGACCATTGTGAGCAACAAGGATAATAAGTTCCTCAAAACCTTCTAGCAGGAGTTGTTCAGGTTGGAAGGCATTGAGTTGACACCTAGTACTAGTTACCACCTGCAAACAGATGGTCAAACAGAGATTGTGAACAAATGGGTGGAGGGCTACCTCCGGAGTTATTTAGCCGAACAACAAAGAGCGTGGGTCTGATGGTTGTAGTTGGGGGAGTTTTTCTATAACTCCATATATCACATGACTATTGACATGTCACCATTTTGAGCTCTTTATGACATCGAGCCACTCTCTTTCATAGATTGGGCTCTATAGCACAACAAGGCCCTGGTTGCAGGAGACTAGTTACAGGATCACAAGGATATTCTCAGATCTCTCAAAGAGAATATTCAGAGGGCATATAATTAGCAAAAGATGTATGTAGATCGATACAAGACAAAGTGGAGTTTTGACATAGTGTTGTCAATCAGGATTGCACCAATAGCTTGATATGGAATCTAGCTATCTTGTTGAAACATGGAAACATTCCCGTTGATGGGGTTGAGAATGAATCTCCGAATTCTAGGCCGGTTCCTCTTAGGTTTGGAATATCACTTGCACAAATTTATTGTGTATAAAGAAAAGGGGAAAGAAATAACCTAATGAATCCTAAAACTATGAAGGTGATACACCAAATCTGACTTATAACTTGAATTAATGTAGCATAGATTTCAAGAATTAGCTATTGTTCTCAATACCCAGACAATCAAGTAACTGCAAAAGTGTTTCTAAGTAAGGATCTGAAATATTTTGCAAAGGTAGGGAAATAATGCTTCACCAAATCAATGCAAAAAAAATTAGAACACAAACAATAGACCTGCAATTATATGTATCAAGATTCTGAAGTGAAAAGGAATGCAGCTTAGAATGAAGGATAACACAACACCAAAGCATTAAAATTCACAAA
The DNA here is from genome assembly GCA_027943335.1 of Chamaecyparis obtusa. NCBI lineage: Eukaryota > Viridiplantae > Streptophyta > Pinopsida > Cupressales > Cupressaceae > Chamaecyparis > Chamaecyparis obtusa. Next base: position 180,708 of record BSBK01003264.1, read on the forward strand.
ATCACACCTCAAAACCAATGGGAAGGAACAGGTATCTCTATTAATCAATGCTGGAACCAATCTCTGTTATAAAAATGCCTTACAATCCTCTCTCTAGTTTGCAATATGCAAAACAAGTGAGCCCAAAAGAAGTCCTGAATAATCCGATCAAAATAAGATAAAATAGAATCCTAAAACCCTAATCCGTATGCATGAGAAAAGCTTCAAAAAAGACAAGTCAAACTATCAGAAAGTGAAGTCAAAGTGCCCCAATAACTGCCTCAAGTGATGCCTGACTGAACTGCCACTCAAAATCAAGTCAAATTGTTCCATATCTCCAAAAAATCATGCAAATATGTAAGGGGTCGGATATGAAAGAAAAGTCTGTCAAAACATGAGTAGAACTGCTAGAAACTGATAGTAAACTTCTCCAAATGAACCCTCAACTGATGCCAACTGATGATGAACTCGAAAAGGAACTCAAAGTGACCTCAACTGCCCCTAAACAACCTCTAATCTGTCTCAACAACTAAACATCACTGAAAAAACTTCTCCTCTATCAGAAAGATGATCTTGAAAATAATTTTGATTATATATTTATCTGCTAAAATATTATGTAGAAGATTAAATTTATATTTTTTCTTAAACTATACCTATTATATTTAATATTTGATAAATAATATATTTATACTTATCACTTTTAAAAATAGAATTAAATAAAATTATATTCAATAAAATAATATTAAGTATAAACATATTATTTATTAATATTAAATATAATATGTATAAAAATCAAATCTCACTTTTAATCATGTATATAGTAATATAATTTTATTTAAATTAAAATAGATAATAAAATTATCTATCTTAATTTAAAATAACATTAAATTATAATATACATGATTAAAAGAAAATGAAATTTGAAAAGAAAAAATATAAATATATACTAATACCTAATACATAACAAAATAAAACACATAACCTAACTATTTCTACCTAAAGTCGACATGACTTAACCTTTCAATACATATCTCTGCTTTTACATGACAAAGCCATGTGATTATGTTATGGTGGCATTCTGAGAGGTAAACCGTGCACTGAAGCTTGCTGCCTTGCGGACTCCAAATTTATTTGCAATATATCAAAGGCATTTTTACTTTCCTCAATCCATTTTGTATTACATACTTAGCCATTTTCGCATTGGAAGAAGAAGAAACCCTAGGGTTTCATGCTGCCGCCATGAAGGTTTGCTCTCTGTTTGTCCTTCTCTGTATTTTTCCTTGCTTCTGTGATCTTGAGCTTGGCGCGGAACATCAATCTCTGTATCTTACATGACTAAGAACTCACAGCATTGAAACATAGCTGAAAATAGATGAATCAAGGGCTAAGTTTGAGCTGCGACTTGTTCTTGAATGGCGCTGGTATTCATGTTTAACTATTGCTTACCTGTCGCGAGCTTCAACTGGTTTGGACTCCACAGTCAGCTAATACTGTTGTTGTAGTACTTTCAAGCATACAAAGTCTGGACTCTTTAACTGTGGCTTATCTACATAAACACCACAGATAAGTTGTTCTTTATGTTACTTTATCATTCTATTATCAGCAAGAATTTTTGCTTTTTCACGTAGATATGGTCAGATTATTATACAGCAAAAGAACCATATTTCTCCTATTGTATTACTGTGTTTTTATCTTGATCTGGGTGTTCATTTATTTTCATAGCAGTGAGCTATCTTGTAAGAAAGAAGTCCACTCTTTTCCTTAACCTTTCCTTGTTAGATAAGTTTAATATGCATCATAGTTGTACCTCCACTTAAGCCCTCCATTATTTGCGACATGGGTATCTGTAGCTTTAGATATTGATATTTTATTTGATATTTCTCTCAACGCGAGCCCCTTTTTAGACTGGAAGCATGAGCCCATGATGCGTCATTCTTCTTTCCATGATTTATGAGTTTGCTTTGAAAACCTCCTGTTGATTCCACTATATTTGCTGGTATTTAGTTTCCCTTCTCTGTTTGTATCATCTATGCTATGACTCATTATGAGTATCCGTTATTCTCATCTTTTGAAACTCTGCTACTTATTTTCAGCTGTTGGCATAAGCTTTTATTCCTGCACAAAATAGATACAAATTTTTTTTGTCATCTTTAAGATTCTCGGTTCCAACTTGGATCTCTGCTGGATACAATTTTCTTTCCGGTCATGGGTCTGGCTTAAAATGTTAGCTTCTGTTGAACTGGGGATGTGAACCTGAGATGTGCTTTGATAGATCTGTGTTTACTATTGAAACATATGCTCAAATTCTATTGTAATACGAGGCTGAACCTTGAACCATTTACCTCCACTAGGTGTCTACATATTTGAATTGTGTGGAGACCATGTTGCTTGTATCTTTGGACTGGAAACCTCCTTGCTGTCTATAACTTACATTGAGTTGATATTGTTGTTATAATATATGAAGCTTTGAAAACCAAGCCAGTCTTGAGACATCTTTTTAGATACTCTCACTCCAGTATATTTTCAATGACTAACATGAGTCGATAACATGATGCAACTCCAGCATAAAGTCATGACCCCCTTTTGGTTCATGTTTGGCTATAACAGAGTTAGTGACTTCTGAAAATAGTTTGTTGATCACTTATCTTTAAGCTTGACTTGATAATTCATTGCACATGCTGAATGCTGAAGTTATTCTCTCTAAGCATGACTGTTTGAATATATGACTAAATGATGAAATTTAAAAATGTAGTGATATAAATTTGAGATCCTTTCCTTCCATAGCATGAATTCTTATTCACATACTGTCTACATCTTTAAATCTTTTAATGGTAAAACCATATTCTGTGTTATATATCATGTCTGAATATTCAAATGACTAGTTCCAGAAAAATAAAACTCCAATTTGTACTTTGTGACTGCAATTAGAAGCATACATGACTCGAAACACTTGTCATTTCTATTAAATATCTGGTCACTGCTTTTAAATAAAAATGATAATTTTATACATTTTGAAATTAATATGGAGCTGATATTTCAATATACTGCTTATATGCCACGCTTTGTATTGAATGCTAGGCCTGTGAACACATACCTTGTACTTTTTGCCTCTTGATTGTTATTAATGACTGCTCCTTAGTAACAGTAATCTTGTATACACTTCTCTTACACTAGTAGATAGATGTTCATTGTTGTTTATCTACAATACTGTCCTCCTGTAGCATATCATCTGTATTCCTGTAGCATTTATCTCATTTTTTGATCCATTGTTTATTGTCATATCTTTTATACACTGTCTCATCTTTTCCTTCAGGTTATGCCATTCTGTTCTGATATTTGACAATTGATTTGAACCTCTTTACTGTAGCCAGCATATTGAATTATCACTTATGGGGTTCGAGCACGGGCTCGTGACTCCCATGAGTGAACTGTAAAACATAAAACTCATTTCCTTTTGAATTTTCCTATTCCGTTCCATCATGAAATAAAATAAAACTTTGTAACCCTTGAAACCTTGATATGTTGGCTGGAAGGTTTCATGACGAAAGTCATGTCCCTTCAACAACCTGCCTATTGTAACTCCATGATTCAACTGAAAGGTCCCATGCCTGTAATGTATGCATGCCCCTTCGACAGCCTCCTCTTAGTCCACTGGTCTTTGAGTCTTCGCCTCTACAAGTCTTCAGTTGGAAAGTTTCGCACCTGTAGCTTATGTGCGTCCTTTCAACAACCTACTAAGTCTTCCGAACTTGTATCTGCACATGGAACAAACAATGTTAGGAAAAACAAGATATGTTTGTGATATGATCCTTCTTTCTTTGCAGCTTTATGACTTTGCCTTCTAATTTATCATTCTGAAATGTGATCAAGTAGAGGATTAGATAGTTCATTTGTCCTTCATTGCTCAGTTCATATGAACTGACCATCTTTTATCTCCCGCTTTTACAGGATGTACCGAATGACCAGGAACACTTCGAAATGCGGAACCAAAGATTCAACATGCTCAGACTTCAAAAGATAACCAAGCAATGAGGCTTGACCTGTCTCCTTCTCTCTTTTACATTTCTAGATTGTAATTGTTCTTCATTTCTTTGCATTTGATTCTTCATTCAATTCATAGAATTGAAAATGCATGAATGCATCAATACTTAAAGCCACGGGGTGTGTGGTTTATCATTTGTACCTTTGAAATGTACTTTTTATTCATTTTTATAGTAACCACTGCTTGTGTGGCAAACTTGTAAATTGTACTTTCATTTTTTGAAATGTAAGCAATTGTTTTCTATTTACTGTTGAGCTCAAAATCTGAATATTAGTTTGCTAAAAAACTGAAACAAATGTACCTTAAATTTGCTGTTTTAATGTTTGCAATTTTGTAGTTGAATATACATTTCCCTTTTCTGAATTTTTATCATTTTGGAATTTAAAACAGCAACCTTAGCAAGTTCAAATATCGAAGCAAAACACTTAGTCAAATTATCAATTTAGTGTAACTAAAATGATAACACATAGGTGATATGGTTTACCTTTGCCTACATCCTTATAGGCAGTGTTCATTAAAGAAGAGTGGGTCAGAGAAGCTCAGGCCTAGATTTTATGGTCCTTATCACATCTCGAGGAGAGTTGGCGAGGTGGCTTACAAGCTAGAGCTTCTGTCAGGTAGTAGGATCTACAATTTTTTTCAAATAGATTACCCCCACTGGATGAGGAAGGGAAACTAGTTTTGGTTCTTGCTAAGGTTATTGAGGTCAGAGAGAGTAACTTGTGGAATAGGGCTGTTCGTGTGTACTCAATTTGGTGGAAGGACTTACCATACAAGGATGCTACATGGGAGGGTGAGTAAGTTTTGCAGCACCCAGTATTGAGATTCCTTGAGGGCAATCCCGAGAAGGGAGGACTGTAATGTCCCTTTCCCAGCACTAGACCATTTTGATGCTTGATTAGTCTATCTACCCATTCGGATAGGCTAATCGATTCTTTATGGAAGATGCCAGCCAGTCACATGATTACGTGGGTCATTATTTATTCTCTGAGCTATGTTTCTAAAGTCAAAATCGCTTTATTTTATAAAGTGTTATTATAAAGTCATTTTATGTCTTATTATAAAGTCACTTTATATTTTAAAGTTACTTTACTTTATAAAAGTGACTTAAGTGAGCTTTTATCCCACATGGTTTAGTTTAGCGTGCTTGCACTCATTTTTCGAGGTTATAAAAGCAAAAGATACACCTCAGAAAAAAACACCATGAAATGTTAAAAGAAAACAAGAAATATAAATTTGGTTACTCATGTGATTGGTTCTTTTCCAAGGACGCAAACCCTCAGAAATTGTGAGAGGTTGGACGTAGCCCAACTCCTCATTAAGGGTGGAATCACATAGGTTTCACATTGGGATTTATTGGGAAGAAGTTTTATCTATCTAGCATCTTTTTAGCAAGGGCATATACATGTATGTGTTCAGTTATAAATCTGATATTGCGAATAACGGCATAAGTAGTATGAGGAATTGTGGGGAATGACTGAACTTATGCCATACTTCTGAAATGGTATATATATATATATATATATATATATATATATATATATATATATATATATATATATGTTCCCATTCACTAGTGGACACCGTACATTACTGTGAACTGCAACACCAGAGACCAGTCTCAAAAACATGGAAGACTTCCAGCCGTACCATTTTGCCAGCCTGGAGGCTTCATGTCACTGGAGCTTGTAGTCACGTTTGTTGGTAAAGGAGTATCTGCAAAGTGTTAGAAGAGGAATGTATAGAAATCCTAGGCATCATCCTCACCTTGACATGCCACTTTGGTTGAGTCCCTAACTCATGAGAGTTGGACTCCTTGTGCACGTGACAGTCACAACCTCCTGTGTTCTTGGCCAACACGGGTGTTAGAGGAGAGACCATGCCTTATACGGCAGCTGTGTGACGGCAGGGTATGCATTGATCGGGATTGGCTAGTGTGGACAGGACCAGTGCTCAAGTGTCTACACGCACGCTCTTGATAAACCAGCAACCAGTTCGCAGCTCTAAGAGAGTTCTTCACCAACCGCAACCAAGCTTGGTATTATCAGTTGGTCGTTCTTATCATCTCAGTTATTTGGGATTTGAGGATTAATAAAATAGTGTTCATTAGAGTCTCATTCTTCCATTTGGAATATTAATTCACTGTTCATTATTTACTGATGTGTATTGGATGGTATATGTTAAATAAAAACTTGTAGATTATATGCTGTAAAATATATGCTCTTAGTTACCGTCATTATCTTGATATGAAGTGGTAGTAAACAATCGGTTCTAGTACTCAGTGCGGGTGGTTGTATGATTTTTTTGGAGTGTTTCAACAAACCCAAACTATAAACGAAACTCCTATGCACCACACTAGTCAGGAAAATTCCCAGCAGAGATTGGCATAGGTCATTACATAATGGAAGGAAATGAACGTGAATTGATAAATCTCTAACTAGCCACTATATTATCAATATTAATAGTCTTCGTGCACTTTCCTAAGGTTGAAAATTGGATGCATTCAGCTAGAACCTTTAAGTTTAATTGGTTTTTATTGTTGAGAATCTCGTCTGTGTGGTAAGGATTGCTAAATGTAATTCTTATGCTCATCCTACTTGGAGGTCTTGAGTGAGTCATGGGAGTCTACAAATGGTGAGATTTACCTTGAATCTTGTAATAGAGATTGCACCTAAAGATGCAATGCTTCTTCCATAATGGATCCAGGTTACATATCTTAAGCTCTTATGGTAAATGGCTGTAGTTTCTTCAAGTGTTAGTAGATAATTGATTGCAATTTTTATTTATTGTTGTTTCAGAACATTTTTTGCAAAATACTAATGAAATGATATTGATTTGGACATTGAGGTTATGTTAATTTTTTATTCATGTACATTTGGACATTATAGGATGAAGATGATGAGGATGGTGAAGGTAACGATGAGGGGGGTGAAGGTCTAAGTAAATCTGGAAAGGAGTTGAAGAAGTTGTTAGGAAGACAATCTGGTTTAAATGAATCAAATGGTGAAGAAGACGATGAGGATGAAGATGTATGCTTTTTCCCTTCTACTTCTGAGAGTATTTTCATTATTTTGCCAAAAACTTTATCCTAAGCATTGCACATTTAATTTCATGCTCTCATATGGAAATGGATGATAGAAAACATACTACCGAGGAAACTTAACTTTTTCTTTTAGAAGATGCTCCAAAGATAAGGGGGTGATATTATTTTGCCAGTAAATTGCTAGTTGCTACTGTGATCAAGCAATTCAATATGTATTTCTTTAGCAAGATTGACAAAATACATGATTGATTTGAAATTATAGCAGGATTATATGTGCTACTATTTTGTTTGGCTTTCACATTTACTTTAATTCTTCTAATCCAAGGTCTACTTGCAAATATTAAAACACTAGATGGACACAAGCCAAAGGTTGGCAAATTCATTCTTTGGTAAGTGAAAGAAATCATTGGAAATATCTAATTACTTTCTATAAGTTAAAACCCACTCAGGCTAAGCTTGCAAATGAGGATTTAAAATTTATAAAAATCTTTGGGACCGACTATCAGCATTACATTCCAAGCTTACAAGTTATTTATGAATAGAATGTCCAATCATTGGACCATTCCATGCCTCAACTTGGATTTCCTCCACGTCCCTTAGTTCAAAGAAAAACATACTTTGTTTAGAATATTAAAGTTCTAAAAAAATTTACCCCATGTTGGCAATAGTGTACTTTGTCACATTCTAGTCAAATACCATTTTAAATTAACAACCCCCTACAACATAACAGTGTATCACTCCTTAATTACATAACCCTAGTAATGAACCTTTTTGTCTTAATGTCAACGTCACAATAGTTAGCATAGCACATTCCAACACTTTAAATCAAATATCTCCTTTCAAAATATAGCAATTAAATGAACACAGTATTGTATGAACATAAGAAAAATAAAATCAACTCATGCTCCACTGAAGCATGATAAAATGATAATTGTTGCCACATATTTTTTATGCGAGTGTTACACTAGACATGTTTAAAATGTGAAATCATAGAACACGCAGTAACTATCTCTCAAAATATCCCAAAGAGATGTCATTACTTGAAGAACAATGAACTTAATGCCCCATATTTTGTACACTTGTAGGAGCTGACTTTCAGATGTCATGTGCTATCCTTTATGACCCTTTGGGATATTTGTTTACAACCAGTCTTGTTGAGACTTTGAAGTTTTGCATCCTCATTTGCATGCATCAATTTCCTATTTTATATTTTTCTTTTAGAGCTTATGACTATAAAAAGTTGTGAACCAGAGCACTAAGATTAACAGAATCCTTGAAATTGTAAAGTTATATTTGTAGGAAAGCTATGAAATTGAATATTTCTCCACAAAACCTTACTGATAATTTTTATAAAAAGGTGACCGTTCTTATATCTAATGATGTAATGGATGAAAATTCATTCGCCCAACCAGGAAAGGTTTGATTGGAGATTTCCTCTTTGCAAATAAAATATATTTTTCTATACAACTTGCATGTGGGAGATGATGCAAATTGTACCTAAAGCATTCACAATGAATGATAATGGAGCTAATAAAAGTATTGTCACTCCTTCACATTCTGTTATTTCACTTAATCTCCCAATTGATCATTTTCTACATTCAGCAATATGAAACAATTTATACGTTTTGGCTTTTGTAAGGATAGTTGCAGATACCACCAAACCTATCCAGGTTTATGTTGAGGTTTCCCACAAAAAAAGTTAGGACGACTTACTAGTTCTTAATATATTGTTATAATAGACTCATAAAACTAAAATGTATAAACCATTTCAAGATATGTTCAAAGATGGTGTACTTTCTCAACTATTGGTAAGATACACTGTAAGTTTCCATGCGATGCTACAAATGCAAATTGAGTTTCATATATAAATTTATACACCAAGATAATCTATACACCATCTGAAAAACCACATTTGGTAGTCTTAAAAATTCTGAATTTCTCTACTTGCAGGTGAATGCATTGCAAAGTTGTGCAATAGTTACATGTAATGGAATCAATGCTAAGACTTTTAGATGCATCCTGTAAATTTAGATCTTTCACAGTATATTAATTTTTCATTAAATATTTCTTAAATAAATCATATATATGAGCATTTCAATTAATGATATTTTAGGTGTGTTGGTTCAAGATCTCTTCAAACTACATGAATGGGAAAATTGGCTTGCTAGAGTAAATCGTAATTGTGTTAATCATCCTCGGTCTAAAGCTTCAGATTTGACTAGTGGACCATTTTGTAGTGTTGAACTAGGATCAAACAGAGACATCATTTCATTTCCTTTGGGAAATCTCAAAGTGATTTTATTGAACACAAAGTGGCATTTGTTCAATAGAGCATCTGAAATGGGAGAACCTTGTCACACGCTTGTAGCATTTTAGAAAAAACATGAAGTTGTAAGATATTTGAACTCCTAGTTTGAATTTAATGATTTCAAAAAATATTGGGCTTTATATATATATATATATATATATATATATATATATATATATATATATATATATATATATATATATATATAATTGGTTGGTTCTTGTAGAGGCTTTACTAGAAATTTGCTTCAAGGGCACACCTTGATTATTGCTAACTCACCACTTCGACTTGTGGGTCGTACATCTGAGAAACAAAAGAAAGTTGATATTCCAATGCTTTAATCTTGTAGCTTGAGGAACTAAGGTGTGTATTCCCTTTATTTCTTGTTTATTAGGATTGGTACTGAGAATTATAGTTTCAATGTGGTATGCCCCCCACTTTCACGTTTAACATTTCCCCTAAAAAAAATCCATTCTCATTTAGAATACTTGTCCTTTGTTTTTCATCTTTATTAAATCATATGCCACTTGATTTAGCATGATGAATAATGCAAAATATTTGAGAGTAAATATACCTATGTAACTCAGGTGTGAATGCAGCCCATAAAAACAACCAAGCATGTTATGTACTTGTAACCCATTTTCCAAGTTATTGGTAGTGGATGCAATTTGGGATGTCACTAGATAGAGCCACAATTGATAAGGGTAAAACTAAAATATGGTAAAATGTTGTACTTGCAAATCACGGGCAGTCATCACTATCTCTTTAGTATGTTAAACATGGTTAAAGCTAACCCAGTAGTCGACAAAAAAGACATGTGAGCCAAATTTAGCATTTTATGATTGATGTATTGGATAGAAGTGTAATAGATTGGTAGGTTATCAAGAGTGTGGACTTCTAAATAAGTAAAGCTTTTGATGGGTTAATCGGGAGTGAAAATGTAGAAGGTATGATCATTGGTACATACTTGATCTCTATTGATGAATTTGGTTATAGGCTTTGGGATTTTGAAAATCATAAAATTGTAAGAAGCAGGAATGTCATATTCAATGAGAAAGAGTTGAACAAAAATCTATTGCAGCAACATGAAAAGAAAGAAAATGATTATGTAATACTGGATGATACTCCAAAAGATGATGTTCCAGTAGTTCCTTATGCTCTGCAACAACAACAACAAATACCACACACCCCAGTGAATGTTAGATGGTCAACAAGGCTAAGTAGACCTCCAGAAAGATTCTCTCCCTTTTTGTATTCTATTTTGTTAACAGATGTTGGTGAACCTAAATGTTATAATGAAGCTATGCAAGTGGATACAAAGATTCAGTGGGAGTCTGCAATGACAGAGGAAATGGACTCCTTGCTGAAAAATCAAACTTGGGATTTATGCAAGTTACCTGCAGGTAAACGGGCTTTACAGAATAAATGGGTTTACAGGCTGAAAGAAGAGGATGGAGGTAAGAAAAGATTTAAAGCCAGGTTAGTTGTAAAAAGATTTGCATAGAAAAAAGGCATTGATTTTGATGAGATATTTTCTCTAGTTGTTAAAATGACTTTTTTTCATACTGTTTTAAGTATTGTGGCTGCTAAAGATTTGCATTTAGAGCAGCTTGATATTAAAACAACTTTTCTTCATGGTGATTTGGATGAAGAAATATATATGGTATGGGCACAAGGATTTGAGGTCAAGGATAAGGAGAGTTTGGTGTGCAGATTGCAGAAAAAATTATATGGCTTGAAGCAAGCCCCTCGGCAATGGTATATTAAATTTAACATTTTTATGAATGAGCATGGATACACTCGGTGTCATTCTGACCATTGTGTTTATTTTAAGAGGTTGGATGATGATAGCTACATTATTCTATGCTTATATGTTGATGATATGCTTGTAGTTGGGTTTAACATGAATCACATTAAGGGATTGAAACAACAGTTAGCACATTCATTTGCTATGAAGGATTTAGGGGCAGCAAAACAAATCCTTGGTATGAAAATTTGCAGAGATAGGAAAAATAGGAAGCTGACTATATTGAGAAGGTGTTGCAACGTTTCTCTATGGAGAATGTCAAAGCTGTCAGCACACCTTTTCCTGGTCATTTGAATTGACTAAGGAGATGTGTCCTAAGACATCAAAAGATGAGGCTAAAATGTCTAAGGTGCCTTATGCTTCAGCTGTAGGGAGCTTAATGTATGCTATGGTATGTACTAGGCTAGATATTGCACACGTAGTGGGAGTTGTTAGCCAATATATGAGTCACCCTGGTATTGAGCATTGGAATGCAGTCAAATGGATTCTCAAATATTTGAGAGGTACATCTAGTAAGTGTTTACACTTTGGGGGATCTACTACTACTGTACAAGGCTATGTTGACTCATATTTGGAAGGTGATATAGATAGCAGGCGGAGTACTACAGGCTATGTATTTACTGTTGGTGGGATAGTAGTGAGTTGGATCTCTCGACTACAAAAGGTGGTTGTTTTATCCACTACAGAGGCAGAGTATGTTGATGCTACAGAGGCAACCAAGGAGATGATATGGCTTCAATTCTTCATGGAATTATTGGGACATCCACAAACGGATAACTCTCTACATATAGATAGCCAAAGTGCCATTCATCTTGCAAAGAATCATGCTTTGCACTCAAAGATGAAACACATACAGTTGCGGTACCATTTCATTTGGTCAGCTTTGGATGATGGGCAGTTAAAGCTAGAAAAGATACATACAGATGATAATCCAGCAGATATGTTTACAAAGGTAGTAACAAGGGAGAAGTTGAACTCATGTTCAGCTTCAGTTGGTCTTCTAGACTGAACATAATAAAGGAACAACTAAGTCTAGGGTGGTTTGATCTAGTGGGAGCCTCATATGGTAGCGCTATTGCTACAGGACCAGTCTCCAAGTGGGAGATTTTTTAGTGTGGATCCTGATCAGTCACCAAGTGGGAGATTGTTGGCTTGTGGTGACTGATCAGGAAAGTACTGTACACTTTTCCTCCCGCCCTCGCCAGGCTTCGAAAATTTTTTGAGGCCGACATATTTTTGGCTATTTTTGGGCCGACATATTGTAACTCATTCTAACCCTAAAGCGAAAAAATATTGCATAATACGCTTAGGGTTAGGGAGTTCATTATGTATGGTTTTAGGACTTGCAGCAGTATTGAGCTATAAGGGATTACGGATTGTAAGAAACTTGTAATCACTGGATAATAAAATATTGGACTCACTGTTGGTGGATGTAGCCCAGAGATTGGGTGAACCACGTTAAATCTTATGTCTTCTGTTCTCTTCTGTGTGGTTTATGGTTTTTTGATATTAGTTATATTTGCATGTACAATTGTTATTTCCGTCTTGTTAATTCTAACAATTTCTAGGTCGTACATGTCCATACAAGTCCTGGAAATCACATAAAAATAGTTAACACCAGAAAACTGCAAGTTTTGAAGACACCAATTAATTCAAAATGATATTACTCTTCGTATTCATATTTAGAACGACCAATATAATGCTTTTATAGTATGTGTGGTGGTTTATAACTTCCCAACCACCTTTTGAACCATCTCCTTACACTCTTTTAACCCTTTACAACATACTAGTTTAACTTCAAACTGAACAATTATTTGCATGGATACTTGAATTCCCTAAAATAGAATTTAAGGGACATTTTACATCCACTTTACCCTTTATTAGGTATTCTTTCATATTTTGATCTTCTTGGCCAAACTAGGACCTTAACATGACAATAATAAAAATGTCATACAAATGGCTTCACATAGCCTTACATTTGCTCTCAAATACATCACAAATGACTCAAATATATTTTAATATATGATATTAGGACTCTTAAACTCCTTGTCCTCTTGTACTTTAGGTTTCCTTGCACCACCCACCCCTTCTCTCACTCTCTCTCACCCACTCTCACTCTCTCTCTACCCCTCTCTTTCCTTCTCTCTCCCTCTCCCTCCCTTTCTCTCCCACTTTATCTCCCTCCCCCTCCCCCCTCTTCCTCCTCCTCCCTCTCTCTCTCCCTCTTCCTCCCTCTCCCTCTCCCTCTCCCACCCTCTCTCCCTCTCCATCTCACTCTCCCCCTCCTGCCCTCTCTCCACCTTGCTCTCCCTATTTCTCTCCCTCTCTCCCCCTTCCTCTCCCTCCCCTTATCTCCCACTCTCCTTCTCACCCCATCTCACTCCCTCTTCCTCTCCCGCCCTCTCTCCACCTCTCTCTCTCTCTCTCTCTCTCTCTCTCTCTCTCTCTCTCTCTCTCTCTCCCTCTCCCTCCCCCCATCCTCCTGCTCCATCTCCCCCTGCCCCTCCCTCTCCCCCTACCCTCCTACTCCATCTCCCCCTCTCCCTCTTCCTCTCCCTCTCCCTCTCCCTCTCTCCCCCTCTCTCCCCCTCTCTTTCTCCCACCCTCTCTCCACCTTCCTCTCCCTCTCCCTCTCCCTCTTTTCGTCTTCCTCTCCATCTCTCCCCCTTTCCCGCCTCTCACTCTCTCTCTAACCCTCTCTCTCCCTCTCCCTCCCCCTTTCTCTCCCTCTCCCTCCCTCTCCATATCCCTCTCCCGTCCTCTCTCCCTCTCCCTCTCCCTCTCTCCCCCTCCCCCTCCCTCTCCCTTCTACTCCTTATCCCTCTCTCCCTCCCTCTCCCTCTCCCTCTACCTCTCCCTCTCCCTCTCCCTCTCCCTCTCCCTCTCCCACCCTCTCTCCCTCTCGCTCCCCCCTCCCTTCCTCTCCATCTCCCTCTCCCACCCTCTCTCCCTCTCACTCCCCCCTCCCTCCCTCTCCCTACCCTCCCTCTCATCTCCCTCTCACCCTATCTCTCCCTCTCCTTCTACCACTCTCCCTTTCCCTCCTCTCACTCTCTCTCCCTCTCACCCCATCTCTCCCTCTCCTTCTACCACTCTCCCTTTCCCTCCTCTCACTCTCTCTCTCACCCCCTCTCACTCTCTCTCTCTGCCCCTCTCTCTCCCTCTCCCTCCCCCTTTCTCTCCCTCTCCCGCTCCCCCTCCCTCCCTCTCCTTCCTACTCCATCTCCCCCTCCCCCTCTTCCTCTCCCTCTCCCTCTCTCCATCTCTCCCCCTTTCCCTCCTCTCACTCTCCCTCTCTCTCACCCCTCTCACTCTCTCTCTGCCCCTCTCTCTCACTCTCTATCTCACCCCCTCTCTCCCTCTGCCTCCCCCCATCTCTCTCTCTCTCTCTCTCTCTCTCTCTCTCTCTCTCTCTCCTCCCCCCATGCTCCCTCTTCCTCCTACTCCATCTCCCCCTCTCCCTCTTTCTCTCCTTCTCCCTCTCTCTCCCTCTCCCTCTCACTCCATCTCCATCTCTCCCTCTCCCTCTCCCTCTCTCCCCCTCCCTTTCCCTCTTCCTCTCCCTCTCTCCCCCTTTCCCTCCCTCTCACTCTCCCTCTCCCACCCTCTTTCCCTCCCTCTCCCCCCACCATCCCTCTCCCTCCTCCTCCTCCTCCTCCTCCTCCCTCTCCCTCTCCCTCTCCCTCTCCCTCTCCCTCCTTCTACCTCTCCTCTCTCTCCCTCCCCTTCCCTCTCCCTCCCACCCTCTCCCACTCCCTCTCTCCCCCTTTCCCTCCCTCCTTCCATCCCTCTTCCTCTCTCCCTCCCTTCCTCTTCAAATAGTTCTAAAGTAAACAAGTCTAAATATGAAGCACAGTTAACACAATCTAGTTAAAACACACACATGATCTAAATGTTAGTTAAAATACATACATTATGCAAACAAAAAGTGAATACCTTTTTCTAAAGTAAAATTTAATTCTAAAGTAATAAATACTAAATATGAAGCACAATTTGACATATTTATAATATTTAGACATACCAAATTTGAAGTACACTAACATCAAACTAATTTAACATTGTAATGTAAATTCAAAGTATAAGTATGCAAAAGTTCAAAAACACATGTAAAGGAAATTTTGAGATGCATATAATTTTAAAAAATAATCCATACAAAAATAGTTCAAATTTTTTCTTAATATAAAGAGTTTTAGTCGATTGTCTTGTATTTTTTAATATTATATATTATTATTCATATTAGAATGTGAATTATATGTAGTGAATATTGTGATTCTAATAACATGTTCAATGTTAAGACACACACATTGGAAAAGACAAAAGCTTTTAAGAATGACCACGACCAATGGTCATTCCTCAAGCCTATGGAAGGGGCAATTTGACCCCTTCCTAAATTTTATTTATTTATTAAGATTAAAAATATTTTTTAGTTGTTGCATTTGTAAAAATCAATCTAATTTCAATAATTTATTTTAATTTTAAAAAAAATTGACTTAACACTAGGGGTATGGTCCTCTTATATTACCACTTGGAGTATTAAACATTTGTGGCCTCTGTGGCTCTATTAGTGTGTAAGCTGAAGAAATAAAATTCTTTTTGCCAAGTTTTCGCCTTACCTGAAAACAAAAAAACCACTTCTAGCATTAAACACCTATGGTCTCTATGGCTCTCTTAGAGCTTAAGATGAAGAAATACATTTCTTTTTACCTTATTTACAAGAAAAAAAGCCATTGTGAGCATTAAACACCTAATCTCTATAGTTCTGTTAAGATGTAAGCTAAAGAAATACAATTCTTTTCCCTCTGTTTTCACCTTATTTGCAAGGAAAAAATCCACTACAAACATAAACACCTATTGGCCTATATAGCTGAAAAATACAATTCTTTTTCCCCAATTTTCATCTTATTTGGAAAAAAAACAAAAAAAAATAGAAATATATGAAATCTGTCATAATAGTGCACAACAGAAACATAATAGAAATGTTAATGGAAGATATTTTCTTTCTTTTCTTAAACAAATGTTAGTAAAGTTTCTTTTCTTCAACAAATGTTGTAGAGAAAGCTGATTTAAGAGGGTTGTTTATTTTTTCTTTCTAATCATCTTGTTAAGAGGGTTGTTTATTTCTTGATTTCACTCATGTTCAACTTAGGAAACAACACAAGCATACATCAATTTTGCCAAATTCTCCCACCTCTTTCACAAGAATGCATTACGTGTATTGGTAAATTTGGATCAAAACTAACATTTGGCTTCTCTATTGAAAGGTTAATGTTTATGTTGGATTCCAAATAGAAGTTCGTGTGTATTGGTAAAAGCTGAACATTTTCCTTAGCAACCAATTCTACAGGTCACCCAACAGTTGGGCTATCAACATTTTCTATAATTGTAATTGAGAAACAAAATGCAATCATACCCTTCTAAGAATTCAAAGTCGGTGAAAACTCAATGCCCTCAAAATATTGAAGTTGACAAAAACATGATGTGAAATGCTTAGAATCAAGAAGAAATTCTAATGATTTGAGATATAATGCATCATCTTTCATAATCCTATTCTCAACATCCACGTGCTGCTACTTCTAAAGTTGTTCCTCCACTTTTAAGATTTTATTCTTAGAAACAATTAGAATTTATGTTTAATAGACCAACCTCTTTCTGAAATTGTTTCTGTGTGGAATCACACTTCAATATCATCCGACTAATGATGATGCAAAAGATTTTTTCCCTTCGAAATTGTCCATGTACATTGAACGAATAAAACAGACATCTCAAAGAATTCTCTTGCTAAATATTTCTTTCAGGATCTAAGTGTATGAAAGAGAGCCTAAAAGTAAGGGGTTGCATTGCAAATGACAAAACACTGTACATGCAATGCTGCCAAAGTAAGGGAAAAGATGTATGTAGCTTGAAGTGAGGCCAATTGATTTGGACATGTTTGTTGAAATGCTTTTTGTCGTTTCACCTTGTTTAATATTCTTCTCATGCTTTTTTAAATGCTCTGCAATAGCTTGTTTGATATTATGCTCATGCTTTTTAAAAATGTCATCAATATTCTGCGATAGCTTGTTTGATATTTTGAGTAAAGAATTGTCTCCACCAAGAACTCTTTCACCCCTTTGAGGATATAGTCCAGACATATCCTGCAGTTGAAAACTATCTAAACATTTTAATGACTCGTGTCTCTGTTGTTGAAACATATTTTATTTTGTTGAAAAGCCTAGAATTTTTTAAGCTTCATGCTTACCATTCTGCAAGCCCCCCAATATTTTGTTGTAAAAGACAACATTGTTCTCAGTAACATCATATTTTCTTCCTACTGCCAATTTCAGCCTTTGACAAATCACCTATAGGTTGTTGTCTATAGATTCCTTGAGTTTTCATTTCATTTGAGTTCTCCCTAAAAAAATTTCTGCCAAGCTAAAAAAAATGCTTCCTTTCACTGTTTATCACAAAGAAAATAAATTTACACCCCAAACCATGTCAACTACAGTGCAATTATTTACAATGTCACTACAACACCATAATCAGCCATAATTTTCAACTTCCATACTTTAACACCCAAATCCACAGGGCAATTGGGTGGTTTTGAAGTGGATAGTTATGAACAAATAGTTCTAGAATGGGTGGTTTTAGAATGGGAAATCTAAACAATTAGTCCCAAAATAGACGTTTATGGAAAAGTCTTTTATAACTTACAAAGTCTAGAATCTACCAATCTTACCAATCTTAGTACCAATCCAAAGAACAAATACAAAAATGGAGACTGAGGGGTGCTCAAGCCTAGGAAGCTTTCATCATAGCATTGTCAAGCTAGCCCAGCTGAGGGAGTCAAACAGGTAAAAGATCATTTGTAGGTGCATGTAATTTGGTGTACAGAGATCATTCTATATAAGAACTTTGAAAGAAGGTATCTTCATAGTAAAGAGTTTGAAATTATGTCTCAAGGTGAAGTAATGAGTACACGGATCTTAAATTTTGCACGAGCGCTGGATTGAGAACATTGGATTTTATCCTTTAATATTTGTATTTTTTCTATAATGCAACGGAGGAAGGGGAAACATTGACAGACAGTCTTCAGAAATGTGTTCGGATATGCAGGGGCAGAGAGGACGAGCAAGGTAGAGACATTCGCAGGCTATATCTGACTCAAATGGCCTCCTTGTTCGGTGCATGGCATTGTTTGCGAGAGTTGTTGGTAATCGTAAGTGCTATAATCTCAGGTCTACAAAGATTTGTAACACCGTAGTTTGTGTATGGAAGAAAAACCCTACCCACATTATCCAAGGATACCAATCTTAGTACTAGTCTTTTATAATTTTCAATGCCCTACCCACATTATTTACAATACAACTAAAAATAGAAGACGGGTTTGTTCATGAACCTCCACCAAAAACAAAAGAAATGTGAGTATGTCATGCCCAAAATTTAATCAATAAAAAACGTAACAATTTTTTTTTGAGTGAAATGTTAAGGGGTAACTTTAAGAGGTTAAGTGTAAGGTATCAATAAACTGGATACGTTCTAGTTTTCACCATCTCCCAGAGAAATCTATATGGATGTACCCTTTTGACAATATCGCTACAGTCAGGGTGCCTAGACAATGAATGACCAACTCCCAAAGATAGATTTCCTTAAGGTAAGTTTTGTTAACCATTCGGACTGATGATCCTTAAGGGTTTACGTGCGCTATCAATCCAATGATGATAACACGATGGACTAGTTGAACTAATTTTGGTCATAAGGGTATGACATAAAGATCAAGATCGAACCAAGGTTGACCTATCCCCAATCTTTAATTTCTTTATGGAAATCAAATCATAGATGAGCGCTAGTTATGCTAATATTCTTAATTTGAACCTAATGTCAACATTATATGTACATTAGCCACTAGGACATTAAGTTAATGTGGATTTACATAACTAATTAGTAGTTAAACAAAGTTATTATCATAATGGTAGATTACCTTTATTAGGTGTAGTTTTAGCTAAAGTTTACTAATGCTATAAGATATTCTATCTGTATTACACTTTGGTTATTCCATATTAATAACCCTCATAGAGGGTAAATTAAAGAAACCTAACAGCTTATTTCGTTTAAGCAGAGTCCTAGGGTTTAGCAATGAATTATGATTTAAATTGAACCCAACAATCTACTATCAATTATTTTGTTGCAACTACTATACAAGCACTAAAATGAACTATAGAGTTAACTAATTGATTTCTTAATGAGTCCAACATAATAACAATAAGTTATTTCCTTAATAACTAATTGATTAAATCATTGAATAAATGTCCTACCAAAAGCAATTAATAATTAGAATAACAAATCATCTTAAGTATCAATTCACAATAAAATAAATCCAAATGTTTACTATAACTAGTCTTATTTTAACGAATTATCAATGAATAAAATAAAACATTAACTGAACAAGTGGGTACATTAAAAGCTATATCTAAGCACACTAACCATAACAAAGTAAAATCTCCTAATCAAATACTAGCATTACTAACTTATCACTAAATAATTTATTTTTAATAGGTAAGTTTGTGCTCATTAATAATATATTTCTTAATCTAACAAATTCTGCTCTCAAATAACTAATTAAATAACCATTGAGTCAATCCTAAAAGATGACCTACTCTAAAAAACCCTTTCAACACCCTACACTTATCACCTATCTCTACCTATGACCAAAGTCTAAAACCTTAACAATGGTCTCAAAATATATTTAAGGAAAATACAATATTGCTAAGCCTGCATGAGTTAAAAGAGGAGAACCCAAACAAGACAACACATGCATAAAGCAATGTAAGGTGGGATCCACCTATCACATCAATCAAAGGAAGCTTATCAACATGCTCCTAGATTTACGTAGGGAGGTGAAGGAAGAGGGGGGGGGGGGGGGACCAAATTAGCTTACCCTCTCCCAATACATAGACCTACGCATAGAGAGAGGAAAATCAACTTGCCAAACATATTTAAGAAGATGTCAGCAAAAGGAGGAAGATAACTTGTTGTTATTGGAATGCAATTTAATGCCAAGACAGCCCTTGGGTTTGCATAGGGATAAGGAAGGAGACAAGATAATGAAAGCTAGGTTTATGTGTCAGGTCCTGAACAAAGAGCCCAATCATTCACGCAAGGAGAGGATATCATAATAGTTGCCAATCTCTTGCAACCTACATAGGGAGAAGGAAAGGCAATGGGAAAAGTATGTGGGTGGGTCCCACTAGGAGATCAACCCATCCCCAAGTAAATCTTGTTAGATTTTTTTTTGTGTTAATTAAATGCTACCCCAAGCACTTCATATCTGCATCCATTAGGGAAAATGAAGTGTCTTACAAGTCATGTCAAGTAGTATATTTTAATTTAGCATTTAGTAATTAGCAACATGGTTAAGAAAGGGGCTTATTTATTGTAATTCTAATTAGGAGAATAATGGGAAGAGAAAGAATATTCTTTGTGGTATGGGAATAATGTCATTCCCATACAAATTCCAGAGAGTAATTTTCTCTTGAAAAACTGGGAAATGTCATTGTAAAAAAATATGGTTTCTCCTTCCATTCTTTTTGCTTGTTTATTTTTTTGATCTATTTAAATGCATAGATTTACTAGTGTCTTATACTAAGGAGATTTATAGGTTGAATATTAATTGTAATAGATTTCCACATAGCAATCCAATATTTTATTTGTTCATTGATTCATACTACAATTTGGAGAGATTTAGAGGTTGCAATGTTGTT
Organism: Chamaecyparis obtusa; assembly: GCA_027943335.1. Taxonomy (NCBI): domain Eukaryota; kingdom Viridiplantae; phylum Streptophyta; class Pinopsida; order Cupressales; family Cupressaceae; genus Chamaecyparis; species Chamaecyparis obtusa. The sequence goes on from BSBK01003264.1 coordinate 201,624, forward strand.
CTCATCTAAAGTAGTTTCTATTGAGTTTGAAGATTGTCTAAGATAGGATAGAATGTAATGAACATAAACAATTTCAATCAATACATTAAGAGATTTCCAAATATTCATTTCAATGAAATTTTCTTCTTCCTTAAAATAATACATTGTTTTCTTTTTTGTCAACTTGGATAAACATTTAACATGAGAGATTTACACCTCCATTTCAAATAACTAGAATGCATCAACATGATAGTGAGGAATCCTTATTTACATTTCAAACCAATGAAATAACATTTGGTAACCATACATGAATGATAGTATAAAAAAAAAGAACATGATTTTCTCAATTCCCTTACAATATACAATTTCATGGTGCTCCAATAAAGAGGAAGAGAACACTATTCAAATCCACAAGTATGCTCCTACTACAAGGAGAGGTTTCTTCATTACAATATGCATCAAAAGGAGGATCTTACTTCAAGGATCTACCAAAATAAAGACATGTGGTGTTTCCATGCAAACACATCCAAAGAATGAACTCCTTCAAGCTTCTTCTACATGAATCAAGACATCAATACCTGCAATAAAAAGGGGAGAACCATGAGATGCTCACCTCCCAACCTAGGTCTCCATGAGACCACCCCCGAGCTTGGAGAACCAAGGCTAAACGGGTATGCTTCAACAAACAAAATGCTTGCAAAATACACATATGCATATACAATAATTTACTCCCTCCCAAGGCTACACAAATGAGTCTTACAAGCTCATTGAAAGAGGGTGAAGGTGGGCTTTTCCAAGGGGAGAATGTCATGGTATTCAACATTTCTCAACATGAGTATTTCATTGCCTCTTCAAGACTACATAAACAAAACCTCCATACACATACTTTGTTCATCTACATCCTCAAGATGCAAGGATACCAATTGCTTCAAGGTGCCCATACACCATGAATTTTTCCCTCTTCTCCAAGAGAAGAGACTCTCACCACATGGAGAGCCCAACTAACCCCTTCACCCAAAGGCCACTTCTTCCCTTCCCAAAGGGTGAGTAATGCCTCACTCCCATGAACAAGAACTCCCTCATTCAAGCAAAATAAAACAAGAAGGAAACATGAATTCAAACCCAAATCCCATCCCTTACAACACAATATCACAACAAGAATAAAATTCATATGCATGAGAGAGAAAGAATACATGCTAATCTATTGAACAAGTAAGAAAGCTTCCATGGAAGTGAGTAACCAACCTTCACAAGTGTTATGGAAAAAGAAGTTTGAGAAGAGCTAATCCACTTATCATTTCTCAATCTAAACTCTAATGTCTCTAAAAGTAAAGAGTGGGTGAACACCCACTAACTCTACCAAGGGCCTCTAAAAAAGCCCCCAATTTCTACCCACCCACCATCAATAAATGCAGACTTGACCCTATGGTCCTATTGTTTTTCCTTGTCCCCCATGATAAATGTATGATTGAAAGGAAAGGGTGGAATTGGGTAAAGGTCAAGACTTATCCAATTTCGTAGCTAAGGGTAAATGGGTCATAAAATGGGTTACCAAGGTCACTAGGGAATTATGGACATCCTCAAAACCTTTCTAACCCATACCCCTATCACTTAGGTACTTAAATAATGCCAAAAATGATCCTTAGAACCCCTTATTGGCTTCTAGAAGTGGCTAGAAACAAAGATGAATTTAAATAAGCACATAACAAGTGTCAAGTGACACTAACGATTGCACATTACATACAAAATGTCATGTCCTGAACGATAGCATGAAGTTAACTAATAACACACATGCAAATTCACATTTACAACGAGTTCACATTACAACAAGACTTTTAATCCCATATCAGATTAAACCTTGACTTACTCAGTTCACATATGTTTAACCTTGGTTCTCCGAATAATTCCATGGTTCTTTTACCTGCACACTAAACATTGAGCATTAGTAGTTCAAGGTAGTAAAATCACATAAAATATACATATTTAATTCATGATTTAACAACATAATCTATATGCAGAATTCAATCCTAATTGCAAATTTTTCATTCAATAATGTTTAAACATCATAATTACATAATCATCATGACATGTCATTCGTGAAGTAATCAAATCTAACCATGATCCAATCTTCTCATCAATTCACATTACTAAACATGCATAATCAAAATCTCGATATACTCTAGATTCTAATACACATCATAAGGTAATCCACACAACATAATAATCATCATTAAAATATGGTATCTCGAGTCTCTATCAGGATAAATCAACAAGTGTATCAATGTATCAAAATGCAAATAAGAAAAGATGCTCTGATGGGTCGGGGTGAGGCCTCACATCCTCCCCCCTAGGCATAAACTTCCTCCTGGAGTTCATCAAAAAGGTATGGGTACTGTGATTTCATATGTGCCGCATCCTCCCATGAAGTCGTGACCTCATCATAACAATCCCACTGGACCCTAACCTAGTCCAGCTCTCTGCCTCGAAGTGCCAAGGTTCGTCGGCCCAAAATGCGAATGGGCTCTAAGGCTATCTATCCATCTGACTCCACCTGCAAGGCATCCCAATCTATAATGTGAGACTCATCATAAATATATTTCCGTAACACAGATACATGAAATACATCGTAGATGCGTGACAGGCTGGGTGGCAAATCTAAGCGATAGGCAACTGGTCCTATCCTCTCCAATATCTCAAAAGGTCCAATAAAGTGAGGCGCTAACTTAGAGCCCTTTCCAAAATGGATTGGACTCTTATGCGGGCACACTCTCAAGAAGACCCTATCTCCAACCATATACTCACGGTCAACCCTCTTCGCATCTGCATACTTCTTTTGTCGATCCTGGGCCTCTCTAAGACGTTGTCTAATCAAGGCCACCTGTTGCTCCATATCCTTGACCAATTGAGGACCAATAGATACTCTATCCTCGATCCTATCCCAACTCAGTGGTGTCCTGCAGGGTCTACCGTACAAGGCCTGATATGGCAGTATACCAATAGAAGAATGATGCCCATTATTATAGGCAAACTCTACCAGATGTAGGTATTCCTCCCACTTGACCTAATGGTCCATCACATACATACGTAACATATCCTCTAACACCTGGTTAACCCTCTCTATCTGTCCATCTGTTTGAGGTTGATATGTCGTACTGAAATTGAGCCTAGTGCCCAATGCTGCCTGTAACTCTCCCCAAAAGCTGATGATCTACGAGTGGTAATCTTTGCTGAATTACCCTAATCAAATTCTGAAGGATGTCCATGATATCCTAATTAGGGTTCGGTGGTGGTGGTGGTGGTGGTGGTGGTGGAGGCGGTGGTGGTCCACCTCCCCGTCCTGCACTAACACGTGCAGCTCTATGACCTCTACCTCATCGGCCAGCTCGTGTGATGACAGACATCCTACACAATAGATTAAGTTAGATGAGTTGAAACGTAATGGGTCTAAAGGTTCCAATGTTGAAAACTTGGCTCAATTTCAGTTCATTACGGGACTTAATATGTCTCTCCAGGGGACAATATGTCTAGCTTTTCCTACCACATTCAGAAATGCAGTTGAGATGGCACTTGTAGCCGAGGACATCCGCACTAGACAGGAGTCTCAGGATTGATCTCAGCACCGAAACCCTTCATCCCAGCAGTCAGGAGTTTTATGGGGTTAGTAAGATATTATAGATGCTTTGTGGCAGGATTCTCTAGGATAGCTCATCCCATCACTTCCCTTCAGAGAAAGGGGAAGAAGTATGAATGGATAGAGAAGTGTGAGAGCTTTTCAGGAGCTCAAGAGAGCCCTCACTAGTGCTCCAATTTTAGCACTGCTAGATCCTTCAGCAGACTTTGTGGTGTGCACCGATGCTTCTTTGGATGGATTAGGAGCAGTTCTTATGCAAGATGGTCATCCTATAGCTTTCGAGTCTAGGAAGTAAAAGACTCACGAGCTCACTTATCCTACTCATGATCTAGAGCTTGCAGTGGTAGTTCATGCCTTGGTGAGATGGCGACACTTTCTTCTAGGTCACTGATTTGAGCTTCATTCAGATCGCCAGAGCTTACAATATATCTTTACATAGCCTAATCTTAATGCTAGGCAGAGGAGATGGATAGAGTTTTTGTGTGAGTATGACTTTGATGTTCATTACGTCAAAGGGAAGGAGAATGTAGTTGCAGATGCCTTGAGTAGGAGGTGACACGAGCTCTCATCTATGACTTCTAGTACAGATTTGAGGGAGCACATTTTGCATCATTTGTCAGAGGATGGATTCTATGTAGAGGTTTGTTAGATTGTCCGTTCTCAGAGGTCCCTTGAGGGGAGATTTGTAGAGTATTCTTTAGAGCCCGATGGGCTCCTACATCATATGGGACGCATTTATGTACCCTCTACGGGTGATTTGTGAGATTTTATTATGCTTGAGGAGAAAAAGAAAGCTCAACACATGCTCCATCAAAACATTATTTCTCAACACAAACAGGCATTCATTTTCATGGGAAAATTAAGACACTATAAAGAGGAAGATGGTATATTTAGTTTCTGAGTGCAAACCAATTTGCTGGTGTATGCTTATGTTTAAGTGGACATAAAATATCCATTAATGCAGCTACCGTGCAACAGGTTTAAATCATGTTGATAAACTTAAACCTTAAAAGAAAAGTGAAATTAGTTTTTATATAAATCTAATTTATTATAGACTGCTATGTGGCATTGCTATTCAATGGCTACATAATTTACATTCAGATAGTAACATTTCAATCCTATGTACCAAAATGATGAAAAAAATAATGAATGTAACTCATACCTTATATTCTACTGAAATCAATAATTGTTGCAATTGATAGGCTTATTAGAATTACTTACTTGTTGTTTCTAGTGTGTACATATAATCACCAAATATTCTGAGCCAGAGTCCCTAAAACATTCACAAAAGGTTTGACATCAGCAACAAATTGAAGTTATGCATTTCTGCCTCTAAGAATTAAAACCATTACTTGAATAGAAAATGTTTTTGCCATGTTTATTTACGCTATCATGAATAAACACTTCAATTTTCTTAATCCTAAAGCACCTAATATGGAGCAGTTCAAAATGCTTAATTCTAAACTATAGATGTTATGCATTTGTGTACATAAAAAACCCATTAAAATTGATCTGACGTGAAGCATTGCAAAATGGTACCCGGAATAGGAAAAATGAATTATAGAAAAATGCCACAAAATATTTTAAAAAAAAGTAGGAAACATACTAAATCTTATTGAGAAGATCGATAAGACTATTCTTGTGTCTCATCGATGCATTTTGGAGAATTAACACAAAGAAGATGATTTGTTAGTTGATCATACATTTGAAGGCATTTATGGTGACAATATGACAACATAGGATTTGATGTGTATAGGTATCTTTATAGGAAGATGTAATGAGACCAACCAATAAATAATCCCTTGAGGCTAAACCTTGGAAAGTTAGTAGAACCAAATGTATTTGTAAATGTTGAGCTTCTAAAAGTACTTCCAGCCAAATATAATCTTGGCACTAGAACAATCATCTTTGCAGACATATCTTCTTTCATCCCCATTTTGAAAAGCTACATATATATGGCTTTTTAATTAGATAAAGGTTTTCAATTAGATAAAAACATGTATATGAAATTGAGGAAGACCGCAAACCTAACCTCAGTAACTCTGCAGACCGCAAACCTAACCTCAGGAAAAGTGATAATCCTAAACTGTTCATGCTATGGCATGTGTACATAAAATGCCCATTAAAATTGATTTGAGGTGCGGGAGACCAAAATGGTACCATCTAAAGTCGCCAAGAATAGAAGGAATGAATTGTAGAAAAATGCCACAAAATAATTAGTTATTGGACAGAGCCAATGTGTGTGGGGATAAGCTGCTTGAAGTTATTGTAAGACATTTATAATGGGTTAGATAGCCAAATAAGCTGGGTTAGATAGCCAAATAAGCTTTACATTCTAGCTTGCTGAGCATTCGTTTCTTTTCATAATGTTTGCAAAAATTATTGGGCTTTCCTTTTTATAGTCATATTGGCCAAATATTATTGGGCTTTCCTTTTTATAGTCATGTTGGCCAACACTTAGAGCATTATTTTCAATTCAGTTTAATTAGAAGACATCTTGGTTTAGTACGAAAGAATTAAAATCTGTTGCTATATTCAGATTTGAAATCTTTTATGATAATATAAAAAATACAGTACCCTACCCACATCATCCAAAGATGCCAAAAAAAATAGAGGAACCCTAACAAGTACAACAATATGTGCAGGGAGTTGGGCTTAACAGATTGACACGCATAGTTCAACTAAATCAACACACTCAATGTAATCAAAGCAATTAGAAATGAACCACAGGAGGATGCCCACAAGAGATATAATCAACTAACCTCTACTCTCTTTTGTTATTGTAAGACAGTTATAATGTTTGCGGGTATAGGGTTATATGGCCAATATAAAAAAATGTAAAGAATTAGGAGCTTTTAGTTGGCAGCAATTGTGGAGCTGAGGAATACCCATTTAAATCAGAAAATGAATGCATTAATTTCCCTCAAATATAAACATATTATGGATTCAACAACTATGCAATCAAAAAAATCCATAATCAAATTAGAAGCATTATAATCCTGCAAGCAAGCACTCAAATGCTTGGAATAAGAATAAAGAAAGAGAAGTTGGATACATACCAGACATTTTTCTCATAAACGCTTGAACACCTCTCTCAGCACAAATTAAAATAATGGTGCATATGCATATCAAAATCAAAATCAGAAGAAAAAAAAGAAAAGATAAATGCAAAAGAAAAACATGATGAACAGAAGAAACACAAACACATGAGGCATCTCAAGAGGCATCGGTGGTGCATTACTGGTGTTGCACATTGCCCAATGTGAGGCAACTCATCTTTCTTGTTCGACAAAGCCCCTCCTCTCAATGCTACTTCTGTTGCTCTGTTCTCAGGCTACATAACAAACCACACACTTTCTGATCTCTCAAAATCCGATGGACTTGCAACGGACGCTAACTAGCTGAAACTCTGCACTTCATCTCAACGACACCTTTTACAAAGTTGTATGGTAATATGTCCACAGCTGGTAATAAGCTGCCAAAGCGCACAAGAAATTTCACGTTAGATGTCGAGTGTTTCTGCCCTGTTCTCATATTTATTACAATCCAACTCAACTTTATATTTTCCATCAACTGCCTCCAAATTTCACCCTCCTTCCCCACCTTATCGACTGACATAATTATAGGCAACTCATCTTCAAGATTAATGATGTCAAGCTGGAAAGGATTACCCACATGATCTTGGAAAAGATGGGTTTATTATCGTATTTCACATCCACAACCCACATTAAATCAAAATAAGGATCACTAGTATTACAAACCTCCAAGCTACAATCATGGTCATTAAATGTGGAATCACTGTGAAAGGCCTCATGAGAAGCAAGAACAGAGAAACAGTTCCCATAAACTCTCCTGACTTGCAATGGGCCAAAAATGTGAAGAAACACATGCTGCTTTTGCTATCCACATGACCTAAGATTTTTGTGAGGACCTATCCATCTAAAGTCATGGTGAAATTGGTAGTTCTCCCAATCAAACCAATCCTCTTGCAGGAAAGATTCAGACCAGAATTTCGAGAGCTACACCTTCAAAATTTTCAAAACTACGCCCAAATAGAGAGAGAAAAATGCATTTACACAGAAAGATGTGAATATGAGGGGGAGGAATCTTTTTTTTTTTAATTCTCTATTTTTTTAATTTGTTTTTTTAAATTCTCTATTTTTTTTCTACTTAATTTTTTAAAATTCTATGTTTTTTCTACTTTGTTTTTTTAATTCTTTGTAATTTCTACTTTATTTAATTTAAATTTTCTATTTTTTTCTAGCTTTTTTTTTTAATTCTCTATTTTTTTCTACTTTATTTTTTAAAATTCTATGGTTTTTCTATTTTGTTTTTTTTAATTATTTTTATTGTTGTTGTTCATATAATGGAATAATTTTAAATATAGTGGATGAAACAACATGACAAATATTTTGATTGCTTTGTTTTATTCTTTTTTCTTAAATTTTTTTTAATTTACTTGAAGAAAAAGAAACAACAATATTACCTACCTATCAATTATAAATATGCACAAATATTTACATTTTTTTTGTTGCTCTCCATCCATTCCTTTGCAAGTTTAATTTCAAATTGTCAAAGTTTAATTTATCATTTAGAAGTTCTTAATCAAGTTGATGATTGTAAAGACTGAAATTTCGACACAAAAGCCACATCAGTTAAAAAATCTGCAATACAAGGGAGTCAGTCAACAAGTCAAAGGTCAATTGCATAAGTCGACAAGTTACCAATTGATTCCCTATAAAATAAAAATAAAAGAAGTACAATCACGACCACATCTGTCGAAATGATAAAGCATACCTTCATCCAAAGACAAGTGGAAAGTTGACCATCTGTCGAGTGTCCTGAAGAAATCACAATAAGAGATGTCACATCAAATACAAGCAAGAACAAACTATCATGTCAGGATAACAACTCAATAGATTTTCGACCAACAGTCGAAACATATAGTAAAAGATTAAGATTAGTTTCAATTATGATCTTCCATTTCATAAAAATAAAGTTAAACTTCAAAGTCGAGAAATACCACCATGTCGAATACCAGATGCATATAGCACTGTAAGGTAAAGTCTTTCATCAAAAATGCTTCAGAAACATGTTCACAAAAGTCAGCTAGGGCGAGAATATTATGGGAGTGCATTTCCACCCTACCATGAATCCGTTAAGCTTCCCATAAATCTTTCATAACATGAAAGATACCCAACCCAACTCGATAAAGTCTAAACAAGCAAAACTAGGAGGAGTAATGGAATTGTGCTAATCAAATTACATACTTCCAATGGTAACAAATAACATCATAATGCTCAAACATGATTATGAAACATAGAATTAACAACATCCCTTTCCATAGTATAAAGTATCTCAAATGCTCAGTTGCAACTCATTAGAATAGTTAGAGATAGTCAAGAAATACTACCAATCTTTTACATTCGGAATCAAGAATAATCCTAGAAATTCCCAAAATATCATAAATGCCTAATTCTCCAATTATCAAGTTATGAGAGTAGCAAGATTTAAAAAAAAATTGCGCTACAAAATACGTACGGCCACATTAAATTCTTAATTATAACATTATTTTGATCACACATAGGCTACATCATCAATCCAGATTCTATTTTAGACATGTGGAAACATGATAGTGATAACTAAACAATAGAACTCCATAATACAATCATGATAGGGTTGAGAAAGGATCAATCACCCCTTTAGTAAGTCATTACTCTCATCCTAATACATCTCAATCTCATAAGGTAACAAGACCCCTTTTCCTACTTATATATCCAAGCAATACTACAAAGCTCAATATGAGTCATAAATGTTCTCCCTCACACTTCTAAGGAAACAACTATAATAGACATTGAATTGGGTTGCCATTGTTCACAGATCTTTAAACTAATTCTTAAAGGTTATGAAGAATGCCACACTAGGCCAAAATACAAAAGGGCCAACATTATAAATTTTAGAAACTCTAATATCATTAACCTTGTCAAACATATGAATCAATTCATGAAAAGCTTACCATAAATAGATTAAGGATTTGTCATATCATTTTAGAAACATAAAGTAGTGTACAACTATAATAACCCCTAATTAGTTGTTTTATCTATTTCAGAATTATCATTTTTAGTCTAGGAGATTAGAGCTCAACGATATAACAGTTAATCCAACACTTAATATTGTTCCAAATTAATCCTACAATTTGATTGTATTGTAACATGATAGAAAAGTATAGAGTTGTAATAACCTATATAAACAAAAAGTTCTATGAAACATATGCTATATTCTATATTAACAATTGTGATACCCTATCCTACAGCGTGTTTGGGCGCCCTTCCTATTGCGGGCTTATCTGCTGAGCCTAGGGCTTCTGCAGCCTTTGTTGAAGAAGCCCTTCCTAGTAGACCCTTGTGTGCGCCTTCTTATTTTGTGCATTCTCCTGCCTTTGTGACTGCCGCTCTTTCTACAGTTTTGGGTGCTTAGGTTGGTTGCACAGTTGTGTCTCCGGCTGTAGGTGCGGGTGTGGGTGTGAAGGGGTTTCCTGCTTCCCGCCCAGGTAACTTTAAAAAATTTGTGGGGTTTGTTGGTTTAGTTCATCCTATAGTTCTTGCAAGGGGGCTTTCTCCTATGGGTGATGCCTTGGGTTCTTCTGGATCGTTGTCTCCTTCATCAGCAAATGGCCCTAATGCCCCTTCTGTTAATGCTAATTCCATGTTGATTGCTGCTGCTATTGATCGTGTTGTGGTGGGTTCTTATGCTAATGTTGCTTCTAAGGCATTGCATGGGACTGGGGGCTCTTCTCATGGTGTTCCCTCTATTGTTCTGATTTCTTCTTGTGGTTCTCTCTTCATACGTTAAGCTCTTTGTTGTTATTGAAGGGGAGCATGATAGTTTCTCTGAGACCCTTATGGAACAAGCTCTGATATGTCATTTTCAGGGGTTCTAGCCAAGTTTATCCCAACTTCATGATTGGATCTCCCAAAAATGGGAACCAATACTTTCAGATAATGTTCACATCTTCCCCTTAGCTAAAGGTTTCTTTGTAGCTAAATTTGATAGATTCAAGGATAGAACTAAGATTTTGTGTGAAAATTTCTTCAGCTAGGAGGAGGATAAATTTTTGCTTATGGTAAAACTCTGGCACCTGGATTTCAATCCCTCCATTGAATTTTTCAACAATATTCCTATTTGGCTTAGACTTCCCAATCTCTCTCTCCATCTCTAGAAAGGTGCTCCAATCTCAACAATGGAATTCTCTAAGAAATAATTCCCCAAAACCCTCAAAATATGGTATCTAAATTCATAGGATCACTTATGATTATATTGATAGGGTTGAGGGTCCTCCAATCTCAACAATGGAATTCTTTGGGAAAACCCAAGGGAAAGAATACCCGTGCACTATAAAAACTCATAAAATAATTAAGAACTCTAAGTTTAAGGAATACTAGAGATGGTTTGAAGGAAATCCTGGCACTTTAATCTCAAAAATATCATTATTGTAAACCTGAAGGGGAAGACAAATATTTATATGATAAAATCATGTTGTTTCTCTAGGCCCTATTTTAGAGATAGACTCACTATTGCACTAGCTTACATGCAAGAAAAATCTTCGTGCTACTAGACATCAAGGGTATGAAGAAATAAATATCAATTTTCTAAGGAGCGTTGTATTAAGAATAAGAAATACATTGATGGGCCTGGTATGTGGGCATATCTGAGAGCTTGAGATTGGATCAAATCACCATGATTAAAAAGAAACACAATTTTAAAAGAATGAAATCCCAAGACTGCAGATACTTAAAGAATATAGGAAGAAAGGATGCTCTCATGAACTTATATGTTTCAAGGGGAGAAGGATGGTTCCCAATAGAGAAAATAACATAAGTAATCAATAAATGACAAGATTCATACTATAATGATTGGAAGAGATCCATACCAAAATTATAGTGGAAATAGAAAATCAAGTTTTGGAGGAGGGAATGATAGATATAATGAAGAATATTACAAAAAAAGAGAAACAAAAAGATGTTGACAATGCAAATATGAAGGATTATGATAAGATATTAGAAGGAAAACTTATAGACATTATCAACTCATCCTCTAATAATAATAAAACTATAGAGGGTGCAAAGAAAATTTGATCAAGTGAGATAGGTAGATCTAATCAACAAAGGTAGTATTTCCTCAAAAGGAAATTTATGCCAAAGGGAAAAAATGATAACATTCTTAGAAACCCAAGGAGAGGTAGAACCATAGGGAAATCTAGCAAGAAGGAAGTAAGTAGGATGTGGGAATCAAATATTAACTCATTAGAACCAAGAATCTTAAAAATAGGAAACAAAAAAACTTTAAGATTGATGGAAAAGGATAATATATCAACGTCAAAATCGGTTCCATTGAGAAAAAAAAATAAGGATAGAAGATTGGAAGATAGAGATTTTTATTTTAGGAGGATCAATTTTAATGGTTTGGCATTAGATAAGGATAAGAGGTTCGTAGATGCAAATAGCTCCTTGAAGAAAGAAAGAGTTATAGCTTTGGCATTAGATGAGAATCCTCTACGAGAGAATAGGAACATAAGCTGGAATAAGGATAAGATTACTACATTGAATAAAGTTACATCTCAGATTCTATAGATTAATGAAGGATGCTCGCCTCTTGGGAAGATAAACAAAGTATAAATCAAAGGTGGTCTTATACCACTTACAAACCTTAAAAAAAATGAGGCAATGATTTGGAAGGAAGAGAGTATAATGGAGGATCCAACTTAGGGGAAATTATAGTACAAATGCCTACTCTTGTAGCTCTAGGTGACCTTGCTACACTGCTGCCACCATCGTGATGGCTCGGGGGCCTCCTGGGTGTCACTGTCAACTACTGGATAACCCCTACGAGTTGAGTTAATACATTAATGATGTGATCCTGTCCCTCGCAAATAGCCCTCATTATTTCCTTGACTTCTCTATCCTTGTCTGCCATGCCTATATCCTCTATATCTACATGTACTGATGGTTTAGATTGTCCCTGTTCAGCCCTATTATGTCTAAAATTATATTCCTTGTGTATGTTATGCATTCTTGGACAGTGTTACCCGAGTTGTAAGAAATTCCCACTAGGCTAGCAAGACCGCTAGCTTAGATAGCACTGTAATGACCTATACCAATCTTTGTTGGGAATTTTCCTGACTAGTGTGGTGCATAGGAGTTTCGTTTATAGTTTGGGTTTGTTGAAACACTCCAAACAAATCATACAACCACCCGCACTGAGTACTAGAACCGATTGTTTACCACCACTTCATATCAAGATAATGACTGTAACTAAGAGCATATGTTTTACAACATATAATCTTCAAGTTTTTATTTAACATATACCATCCAATACATAGTAGTGAATAATGAACAGTGAATTAATATTCCAAATGGATGAATGAGACTTTAATGAACATTATTTTTATTAATTTGCAAATCCCAAATAATCGAGATGCTAAGAATGACCAACTGATAATACCAAGCTTGGTTGCGGTTGGTGAAGAACGTTGTGGTTAGTGAAGAACTCTTCTAGAGCTATGAATTGGTTGTCAGTTTATCAAGAGTGTCCATGTAGACACTTGTGCACTAGTCCTGTAGGTTGTGACTATCACACGCACAGGGCCTCCAATTCTCATGAGTTAGGGACTCGACCAAAGGTGGCACGTCAAGGTGATGATGACACCTGGGATTTCTATATGTGTCTCTTCTAACACTCTGCAGATACTCCTTTACCAACAAATGTGACTACAAGCTCTAGTGACATGAAGCCTCCACGCTGGCAAAATGGTACGACTGGAAGTCTTCTAGGTTTTTGAGACTAATATCTGGTGCTGCAGTTCATAGTACTGTACGATGTTCACCAGTGAATGGGAACATATATATACTACTTCAAAAGTATGGCATGAGTGTAGTCATTCCCCACAATTCCTCATACCACTTATGTTGTAATTCACAATATCAGATTTAAAACTGAACACATACATGTGTTTTCCCTTGTTGAAAAGATGCTAGATAAAACTTCTTCTTACCAATAAATCCCAATGTGAAACCTGTGTGATTCCACCCTTAATAAGGAGTTGGGGCTTCGTCCAACCTCTCACAATTTATGAGGGTTTGCGTCCTTGGAAAAGAACCAGTCACGTGAGTAACTAGATTTATATTTCTTGTTTTCTTTTAACATTTCATGGTGCTTTTCCCGAGGTGTATCTTTTTGCTTTTATAACCTTGAAATGAGTGGCAACACACAAAACTAAGCCATGTGGGATAAAAGCCCACTTAAGTCACTTTTATAAAGTAAAGTAACTTTAAAATATAAAGTGACTTTATAATAAGACATAAAGTGACTTAATAATGACACTCTATAAAATAAAGTGATTTTGACTTTAGAAACAAAGCTCAGAGAATAAATAATCACCCATGTAACCCTGTGATTGGCTGGCATCCTCCGTAAAGAAGCCATTAGCCTATCCAGATGGGTAGATAGACTAATCAGGCATCGAAATGGTCTAGTGCTAGGAAGGGGACATTACACATTAATAGGTCCCTCGTATTAGTCTAGCTGCTAGTACTACTAAGATGATGACTAGTTGGAAATTTTAACACTCTACCAACTTCATCTTGTCCTGCTATGCTTTGGTCTAGATGTATTTTTAGATGCTTATTATCACAACAACTTAGCCGGTTCAGAACTCAACATCCATGCCCCTCTTTGCTAATGAGGATGTGTGTGAGTGTGGAAGAGTCAAATATCCATGTTTTAGTGAATTGATGTGAAAAGATAATTAGATGCCTAGCTAAAGGATAATGTATTGTGGGAAGACAGTCTAAAGTCATAATGATTTATACATCTAGTTAGAATAATCCCAAGAAAACTACTTCTTGACCATGGGAGGTCAGAGAACATAGTTGAGATCAAAATTAGTAAATGTCCTACGACCATCTTCAGTGTTCTAAAGATTCATCTATATCAGCTTTCCCTTGTGGAGGGAACTTCAACTATAGCATTCTTCAATCTCTAGTTCTTGACCTAATTTTGCTACTCCCTTTAGTTTCTTTGTACTTGGTCATTTGTATAGTACTGCTTTCCATTTAGTCATCTATGGGCACTAATAGAAATTCCATTTATTTCTTTAATTTTCTTCTATGTTCAATAACAAGTCAAGAAGCTAATAAATTTAATGATCTATCTTTACACCAACAAGTTCCCAATACAAAACAAAATTCCAAGACATTGTTTTATAGGATTAGGAAAGTATAATTATCAAAATTGGTTGCATCAGCAGAAGGTTAAATCATAAAAAAAATCTTCTAATTAATAGATAATAGAAAGGATGTCCTCAACAAAAGTTATGAACAAAACCTGCTTGATTTCTAGTGGGCCTGGAACTTTAGGGGCTAATTCATCTCTCTTCAAGATCATTTCCAATAGCTTCATCATCATCTGTGAATATTTCGTCATGCTCCCAATCATCACCTAAAAACCAAACAATTATCTTCAAAGAAAATTAAGTCATAGCAGATTGAAGTTATAGTTTGAGGAATCACCTCAAGATTTTTCAGCAAAGCAACAATTGATCATTATCTTCTTTAAAGAAATTGTAAATGTGTAGTTCTTGAACTATATTCAAAACATTGCAATGCAGGACACTCCACATACCTCTCTAGTGTCTCTTTACATTCTTCAAAATTCGTGACATTGCTTGCAATGTAAAATAAATCATCCCATACATCAATAACAAATTCAATTTACTTAATTTTCTTCACTGTAATGAACTCCAATATGAATTCAAATATTTCATGTTCAACATAGCTGCCCAAATTTTTTTTCTACATGTATAAATGTGTCTATGTGTGTCACCACAGACAAATGAATGCACGCGTACAGATAACTATAACATCCATCTTAGTGCTAGTATCATTGTATACTCCACTTTACAACTAATAAAGGTGATCCAATTCTCATATTATTTTGAAACCTAGAAGACTACCCATTTAATTACATAGTTTTGATCAACAGATCATAACAAATTTGATTAGAAATAGTCATTTTAAAGCCACATCCATGTGCATGCGCAAACACATAGATACATACATACACACAACATACACAATTACACACACATACACACATACATACAAACACAGAGACAAACATACAGACAAAGAGACATGCACCCATACATACATATGAATAATAATTAGAGTTACTAGAGCCAACTTTAATTCACTCTCAACATTTGACTACACATTCCATCATTAAGAATCCCATCTCAACCCTCTAGGCACTAAAGTTGGCTGCAGTAACTAAGACTAATCTTCAAACAGGATGTTGCTGAAATGAGAATCTCAATAATAGTAATAGTTGTAAGTGGGTGTTGATAATGACATTCCTTGTGAGAGTAGCAAAGAACAGTGTATGGATTTGTAGAGACAAAATTAGGTGCAAAATTTGAAGTGGGGAAGGTAAAGGATAGGCAAAGGGAAAGAAAGACTCAAAAAGACTTTTCTTTATGCATATTTATGAAGTAATTGTAAAATGTTTGTGCTAATTGAAGATTATGACAAGAAATTAAGTATGAATCAAATAAAAGGAAATTCAAATACGACTTTTAAATAAAACTACAATACCTATAAGGAGCCTCATAAAATAATAGTGATGACTAGTCCTGCTCCCATGTCTTCTATGGTAGACCCTAATTTTCTATTAATGAGCATTAGAGAGTTTCATACTAGTGGTGCAACTACATTTGTGGACAACAGTAACAATGACCCTTATATTAAATTTGTAAATACCACTATAGACCATGGCGTCTTGGACCCAACTCTTCATATAGTTCATGCACCTAATACTGTCAGACATTGCAAGTCAAGCCCAGAAACTGGAACTCAAGATGCTTCAAGGTTTAATATGCCAGTTGGGGCTCATCCCACAACCTTTAGGGTTTTACTAGAAAACTCCAACATTACTAAGTTTTCCATAATTGAGCCTTCTAAAGTGTGAAACTTCTAAGGTGCTCAAGACCCATATGCAACATTTTGATCTTGTTTCTTTTTAGGAGTTCATTTTATGTTATCCTTTGGGAAGGATGTTCAATAGATACAGGGTATATACTCTAACTAAGCCTAATTTGCATGTTCAATTCTTTTTGGTCAATCCTTGCTAATATGCATACTTAGATTTCTAAAACTTGGAACACTAGCCTTCAAATTATGCTAGAAATCTTTCCCAATATAATTTTCATGAAGATTAGTCTTTAATATTGTAAAAGGGTCTGTGATTTTTGGGACAAATATGTCCTACTGGTTTGGGTGTAGCTTGTTTGCCCCTCTGGGGTAAACTTACTATTGCGCAGACATAGTACAGGAAATATAGTAAACATAGAATATATTAGAGAATAATAAATACTTTCACTAATCATTCCAAACTGGCAAGTACATTTACATCATAATGATAATACCATAATATATATCCCGTGTCCATCCTCTGAGAGTGTATATAAACTACCCAAAGGGCCACGATCGAAATATCGTGACGCAACAGTTTACCTCTCGGTCACTAACGACCGAGGCTAACATAACACTTAATTAACATATTAACCGGTACATTCAAATATCTCGACAACATCATCCCCCCCAAAAAAACAAGTCATCTTCGACGACTTACAAAAAAAGGGAGATGAAATACACTACATAGAATAAGAAAATCACTGAAGAGAAGGGGTGGAGGCATCCCTAAAAAAGATGAAGTGTCACCCTACCCATCAATGTTACTTTGTAGTTCTTTTTCCATCACGTCACATTCATCCCGTGCCTGCACCAAACTTGTCTCCAAAACATACTTTTTAGTTGTAGCCTTTGCTAACTCCTATTCAAACAATACCATCTCCCGAGCCAATCTAACTTCGATAGCTACCTGTGTTGCCTTCTATGCTTCCAACTCCTAGGTACGCTGAGCCAAGTGTCATTCTACTGCCTCCAACCAGGTGGTTATCTCCTCCCGAGCTCTTTGTGAATCCACCAATACAATCTCACGTCCAACCAACACCAACTCTGAGTGCCTCAAACCATATTACCCCTCTCGAAAGGCTTTTTCTAGTACTCTCTCCACCTTTGGCATCCAGACACTCCATGCCTGTAGCAGCTCTGGGTCTCATCAATTGGTCACACTCCCAAAGGCTGATAACTAAACTAAATAATTTCCTCGTGCTGTTCTGATGCCCCAACTCACAATTGTAGTGTACCTCAAAAAGATGATGGGAGTCTAGGGGGCAACACCCCCAGTGGGGTCAAGGGGCAGCGCCCCTGCGGGGTCCTTTAAACCCACATAGAAGTCTATGGGGCACACCATTTTTGTGATTTTCTTCTGATCCCATACTCTTTTCTACCAGTCACTTATGTTTTCCTCGCTACCTCCTTATGTCCTTCCCTTCGGTACCATACGTTATTCATTGTGAACTATTTTTATTTGTCATCATTTTTTTTAACCTTCGCTGCCACTCCTTGTCATCTGTATGGAACTTATCTTCCTTCTAGCTGTACTGACTATGCCTTCATGTCGTACAGATTGTACTTTCATGCATGTACTTGAATAAATGAAATCGTACAACATTTTTTTGCATACCAAAATTTAATTTTAATCATGTGTGCCATACAGTTACTTGACACCTTACATACACGTGGGCCGTACGACCTTTTCCTCATCTTATCTTCCTAGCACTGTATGACTCTCTTAAATGTGCTTCTCTATTGCGTTCATGTTGTTGCCACCATATGACCTTTTATATTAGGTAGTTTCTACTCTCCTTACGACTGTATAGTATCGTACGGTCACATGCATTTTTTCTTTTCTTTTTCCTAGACCGCATGGTCTAACCCGTGTTCTCTCCTTTTGTGTCATACAGTGTTTTACATTTTTTTACTTTCTTCCGCACGGTTGTCTTTCTCCTGTACCATACGGTGCATCAACTTGCGCTTGTCTTTTTCCACCGTATGGTGACTTGGTCATACAACCTTTATGCGTCGTATAGTGACTTTTGTTTTATTGTCACTTTCTCATCGTACGGTCGTACGAACGATGGTGTCCTCTTTTTTTTTTTTCTTTTTTTCTTTTTTTTTTTTCTTTTTTATTTATTTATTTATTTTATATATTTTTATTTTTCCATTACCGTTTGGATGCTTCTCTAGTCGCCCATATGGACGGCTCTGGGGTCCCCCATATGGAGTGTTTTGTCCCTCCTCTTGGGTCCATCCTCTTCGGGTAATGTTTCAATTTAGACCCATTGATGGACTCATGCATCTCCAATTTGTCGAGAGTTCACAACTTGACAGCCCCGTCATAGCCAACTTCCCAAAATTTTCCTAGCTTAATCTCATTCTTTACAGTGTGCAGTTGTTCCCTCAAGCTTTCCCTATCGCGGAGTCTATTTTCAATGGCGACCCAAAGGCTTGGAACCATAAATTCTACAAGGACCACGGTCTCTTGTCCGTACATAAGAAGAAGGAGAATAAGGATTTTGAAGGCTGTAGTCATCCACCCAGGATTCCAATAGTCACGGACACGAATGATCTTAGGTTCCTCCTTGTATTCACTATACTCGAGGGAAATGTTTTCGGCTCTTCCTCAATACTTAGTATATTGCATGCTGGTCGGAAGAGTTTGTAATTCTCTATTTGCCAGTAGAAGAGACCATTCAGTGAATCTGCATCATCCTCTAAGTATTCCCCCAATCTTAGTACACCTTCACTATTCGGTTCCATTCTGTCCCTTCCTTCATCCCTTCGATCATTTTTTCTTCGGAGTCAGATTTTGAGTCTAAAGAAGAGGCTATCTCTTTGCTCACCATCTGGGTGTGAAGGTCGATGGTGAACTTCCTCCCCCCATTCTCTATCGAGAGGCTATTTTTCATCCAATTATGGTTTACCTTCATCGTGACCAACCACCCTCAACCCAGAATGGCATCGTAACCCTTCTTTTTCAAAGGTATCACCACAAAGCCTAGTACAAATGGTTGTGAGCCAATGGTGACCTGGTGTGCCATCAATGTTCCGAGGGCTTTGATACCCTGCTGATCAACATCCAATAAGGTGAAGGTTGAGGGCCACAAGGTTGGCTTGCCCAATTTCTTCCATGTCTCCTCCGGAAGGACATTCAATCCTGACCCTCTATCCATTATAGTGTCTATTAGGATGGAGCCAAGGATGCCCATCTCAATGACTGTCAGGTACCTACCACTATTTACAACAAGTATCATTGGGTCAGTTGCAAACCCTCTGAGGATGTTTGTATGTGTGGTACTTGGCTACATGGCCAAGCTCACCAACAGTGTCGTTCCCAAGTGAGGCATGGTGTGAAGGAGGTCCTAGACTTTCATCGGTACCTCTAATTGTAATATTTGTCTCAAAATGTTTTATTCTGCCTCCCTCCGGCCTGAGGTGGTAGCCATCTCCCATGTTTCTTTTGGTGCATTCATCACCTTCTTTATTTCTTCCTTACTCTCTTGTGCCCCTTGTTTTTCTTGTGATCGTGTGATGGCTAGTACCCCCTCGTCACTTCTCATTTCATCAATGTTGAGCAAGTTGACCTTAGATTTTGGGTAGTTGGCATCCTCATGGTTGCCACGACCATACCAGTGGCATAGCTTTTGTGGGGTCACCCCTTGTTGCAGTCCCTTGCAAAGTGGACCCACTAATTGCAAGCTCAACACTGGATCATCGGTCGACTCTTGGAGTCATATTATATTTGACTCATTGTGTTGGTTTTGTTGTTATTGCCCCTTCTTCCATCATGTCAGTTACCTCCATACCTGCCTGAGGATGTGTTATTGTTAGTCTTTGCCCCTGATGTAGATGGTTACTTTTGGGTAAATACAACTTGTTAATTCCTCACCTTCAAGTTGTATGGGCATTCCTTGGTCGAATGGCCCATGATCTAGCAAATGTCACAAAATGCCTTTTTGGGACACGACCCCATTGTATGGCCGCTTGCCTTGTAGTCCATGCACCACATGTCATCTTCCTTCTTGTTGGTACCCCCTTTCATGGTCTTGAACTCCTTCATCATTCTCTCCATGTCCTTTTGGAGTGCCCTAAATTTTTTCTTCGACTCGCCATCACTGCCACTATCATCATCTGAAGTGTTATCTTTGTCGGAAGAGGACTTGCTTCTTTTCTTCTTGGAGATCTTTTGTTCGCTCTCCAAGTCCATCACCCAGTTATAGGCATCTACGTATGAGGTGGGAGGCACTATCTTCATTTTACTCTATAGGTTAGATTTTAGACCCTCCACGAACCATCTTTTCTTCAGGCCATCTATTGGATGGCTATCCATTTTTCTGACTAACTCCTTCAGTCGGCGACTGTAAGCCTGCACAGTCTCCTTCTTTCCTTGTTTGGTACCGTATATCTCAGAAATAATTTCATTGTCATCTCTCACGAGTCAAAACTCCATTTGGAATTCTGTCTTGAGTTCATCCCAAGTGGTCACCTTTGTTTTGTCCACATCGGAGTACCAATCGATGGCTACCCCTCTGAGTGTGGCCAGAAACTATTTTACCCATTCTACATGGTCAACAACTCCATTCATCGACTAGATTGTCTCACATGTATGACAATGCCATACTGGATCTTCCTTCCCATCTCCATGGAATTTTGGCAGCTTTTCTTTGTCAATCGCCATGTTTACTTTTCTAGGTGCCGACTGTGTTTGCAGCACCAGCTGTGTTATAGGCTAGGATGGTACTGTGGCGTCGGTACCCTAAAATTTTTTGGTATCGTACCACTTGATGTCCCCAAACTACTAGATTTGTCCAAGCCTCGTGGGGTGCTGTGATCCTCGTGCCCCTCTGTCACTTTGATACTCTCGGTGGTAGTGGTATCCGAGCCTCTCTTTGTGCGGCTTCCTCTTCTTCCTTCCTTCGGGCTTCTCATGCTTCTATCTGTGGTGTTAAGGTTAAGGACTCGAGCAAGGTCCTTGTTTCCTCCAAGCGGTCCTCATCACTTCTTCTAGCCTCCTAGTTAGATTCCTCCAGACACTCACCTTCACTTACTCCCTTCGGTAGTCCTTCGGTAGTCCTTCAGTGCATCTTTTGAATCTCTCCCTTTGCTCGGCTTGCTGCTGTGTGAGTATGAAAATTCTAGCGGCTTGTTCTTCTTTGAGTTCCTTCTTTAAATTTCTATTTTTATTCAATTGATTAGGCATAAATTCTATTCAATCATTGATAAAGTTCTCTGGTTCCATCCTCATTCATCCTCAAGTGGTATTCCCGTTCACCCACTGATTCCATCACTTGCCAGATTCGTTTGGCAATGATGCCAAATGTTTTCCCCTCTGGGGTAAACTTAGTATTGCATAGACATAGTACAGGAAATATAGTAAACATAGAATATATCACAAAATAATGAATACTTTCATTAATCAGTCCAGACTGGCAAGTACATTTACATCATAATGATAATACCATAATTTATATCTGGTGTCCATCCTCCGAGAGGGTATATAAACTACCCGAAGGGCCACGACCAAAATGTCATGATGCAACGGTTTACCTCTCGGTCACTAACAACTGAGGCTAACATAACTCTTAATTAACATATTAACCGGTACATTCAAATATCTTGACAACACAACTACCCGATCCCACTTCAGTTTTGTGTCAACCCCATCTTCAGGGTATTTGTAATACATTAGGAAAACTTTTGGCTTTGGATTAACAAACTAATGGACTGATACAACTTTATTTCTGCTAGGATTTAGTCATTGCTAGACATTTTAAAAGATCTACCTAATGAGATTTGGCTCCAAGTTTAACATTGTAATTTTAAAAAAATGCTTAATATGAAAATATAGCTTTCAAATAGAGAATATTCCACAAAATATGACATATTATTCTCGACTGCTATTGGGCAAACCAAAAAATCCCAAAAAAGCTACTTAATGGAAGGGTGCATGTTATCTCACTTATCAATCAAAAGCGTTGTGCTGGTTTCTTCAAAGGAGTTAGATAAATATTCACCTTCAGCTTCACCTCTTGATGATGCATCTTCAATGAAACCTATTTTGCAACAGGATATAGTAGATGCCTCCCCTCCTTCACCTCCCAATTATGTAGATGTTGTTCATTCATGCTCAACAGCTATAGTACACCTAGTGGTTTGTCCTTTGTCTGCTAAGTTGGGTGTACATGAATCTAGTGATTCATATGTTAAACTATAGCAGTGGAACTCTTTTGAGGAAAAAAAATTGGCAAACCAAAAAAATAAGATATTTGAAAAAATTGACATTTCAACCAGAAAAAAAAAATTAAAATTTGAAAAGGAGCAAGAAAAGGGATAAGAACTTCTTGTGTTTGAAATTTAAAAGCATTTCCATATAGATTTATAGGAGACCTAGAGCATATAAATTGAGACTTTAGCCCGAGAATGGTAGAATGTAGATTTATTTGTTTACATTCATATTGTTGATTACTTTGCATTGCACAAAACATACTTTATAGTGCATAAAAATAACTAGATGCTGACAGTTTACAAATTTTCAATTACAACCTAGTCTACATAAAGCTATGCTCCACGGGGATGCATCCCCTATGTTTTTTGGCTCATTCACGTACCGAGCTGTCCCCCAAGCCGTTCCTAATTGGGAAAACTAATACACCATCCCTGAAACTTCAAATTTTTTTAGTCGGAATAGAGAGACAGGAATCAGTCCCATGGATAGCATTGCCATCCCCTATCCAGCCCCAGGACTGATTCCCATCTGCCTTCTAAAGTTAGAACTTGGATGGCAGTTGAGGCCAAAAAAAAAACTTTTTAAAATTTTTTTTTGTTTGATCATGGGTAAACCCTATTTTGACTATTAAAACACTAAAGTATAATTCTTCTTCTCATTCCTAGTTTTATTGTAGTTTCTAAGAGGAAGAAGAAAATATAGAGCAGCAGCAGCAATGAGGAAAGATTGCATTTTGGGCATTTTTTCTATATGTACACCATATCATTAGAATGAAAGTACTTAGCATTTGTCATTTGATAATCTTCCATGTATTGAGCTTCTAAAATGTCTATGGTGAATGATTTATCAATGTTATGATATGCACATTTAAATTATGTCTCTCTATATAAAAATTTCCCTATTTTTTCAATTGTCATCCCTTGAGGTCCCATCCCTTAAATCTTGGCTTTGACCTGTACCCGTACCAGAAACATGTCTCTGTCCCCTAAAACATTCCCACCTTAAAGTTTGCACGGAACCAAGCTAGGGCAGTAAAAATAAATGAGCTAAAAATAACACAGCTGTATAGTTAGCTAGATATAAACTAGTTGATGACTTGAACAGCTGTAAAGAGTAAAAGACAAATAATTAAAAAGAAGATGGAAAGATCAAATAGCAATAGAGGGTGTATAGATAGAAAAATAGTTGTAAAGAGTAGATTTAAATAAATAAAATCAGGTAAATAACTAGGGAAACTGAATAACATTGTAGGACTCCTTACCTCCATATATAGGATGCTCTTAAGTAATGAAAACACAAAGAAACCTCTCCTAATCATATGAATACAAGCATGGATTTTTTTATTTCATTGTTAACTTGAGCACCCTATTTCAAATAGAACATTATCATAAAATCTCGTAGGCCTTAATTTTTTGTATGTTTTTAATGACATTAATATGGTAACTTTCCAAAGTTAAGCACCTCCAATAATACTCCCAAGACCATTCTTGTGGCTTACCATAATGACAACTCATTTCTTAGTTTCCTCAACTGTTAAATTGCCTCTACAAGTCCATAGTACTTCCAATATAAGTAAACTATCTACAAAAAGGATCATATCAGCTAAATTCAACCTCCATTGTGTATATGAATATAGCATCCAATACATTTAAGGTCTCAAGTGTTGGACTGGTTAAAAATTCATGACCCGATGACCAACAACAATGAATAGTGTGCTGATCTCTGCTTCACTATGGTGAGGCGGTGAGATACACTAGTGAAATAGGAAGAAGAAGAAGATGATTAAGAATAATTTTTATAAGTATAAGATATCTCCTACTTATCAATTGATGAGCTAAAAGGGATTTATAATGAATGGTTCACAAGAAACGACACTTGTTGAAGGTTTTGTAAATGGGGTAGCAAGCTAATTGGACTTAACATTGGCAGAAGCTCCATGGTTAAGTGCGCTTGAGTAGGAGAAATACTGGGATAGTTGAAGTCTTGATGCTTCGCCCATGTGAGCTTCACCTAGATGCAATAAGTACTAAGTGTTCCATTCATTCTCATGAGAGATGGGTTCATGTGAACCACTACTCATGAAACATGGGTCAATGAGTTTGACTTGAAAGCTACACAGTTGAATCCTGATAGCAGTGTCGCAATTAATTTTATGTTTATTATAATATTAATAAATAAAGAAAATAATGCATGCCTTGACACCGACAATTACATTAATAACTAATTGTTTTGACAGTAGTTCAAAATACAAAACACTAAATTAAATTCCCTGAAAAATAAACAAGACACATTTCATAATACTTTGATTTATTTGTGCATTTTTCAGGGTTTTGGATGCAACTTTTAAGTATTTTTATCCATCACTGAGTACTGATGACAAGTATGCAAAAGAGACTAGGAATAACCTGCCTAAGCATTGAGGTGAAATTTTCTTGTACGTGCATCATTACACAATTGCTTTCCATGATGTGTAGTGTGCCTATGCTTGGATAGAAACACTTGTATTATAATTTTTTCACAAACTAATTATAGTTTAAATTTTCATAGTGCATAGGATTTAAACTAAGCATCTCTTACTTCCACCTAACCAAGAGTTAGATTAGAATTATAATTAAAAAGAATCAATTTTTTATGCAGGCATTTCATTGATCATTTTCCTTCCATTCTTTCTTCATCCTTCATGTTGTTTCCTTCCAAAACTTGGTTGAGTTGGATTAATAGCAGCAGGTTTAGTTCAAAGTCTTTGTTATATCAGCAGGGGTAGCTATCTTTAAATAGGGTTATCTGTCAATATTTGGCAGGGTTCTTGATTTCATCATGTCTTTCATGTTTTCCTACAATCCTCTTTGATTTTCAAGCATTATCTCTACGTTCACCTAGGTTTCCATGTTTAGTAGAAAAAATTTCAACACAAAAATATTTAGAAGAGGTCCATTCACTATCATGGATAGATGAATTTATTGATTCTTAGAGTATGCAATCACTATTACCGAGTAGTCATATTGCTACAGAGATTGATTGTCTCAAAACAATGGTGGTTTGCAATGGAAAAGTATTGAGAATATTATGAACAATACTATTATTGACAAGAGAAAGAAAGGGAATTTCTTATGTCAATACAATGATTGAAAATATGGAACATAGTTTCCAAGAGTAGAGAAGACAATATGCAATGTGGTGCAGAGCACCAAAAGGACCTGAAGGTACACAAGGGTCACTAGTAAGACCTAAGGTGGAAACCATGAAGGGAAGAAGATATATGGGACCTATAAGGTCATTCAAGGATGTAATATGGCTATTTAAGCCATTTGGTTGTAATTGAAAACTCTATATGAATGTAATTGCCCAAGTTGGCAAAGTAGGACTAAGGGTCACTAGAAGGTCTAAATGACCTAAGGGGTAGTATTTTAGGTGTGGGTTATAGTTTTAAGGCTTCTGAAAGTGTTTTAACACTAATGGGACTTTTAGTTGTCGAGTTTTCAACTTGACAACATTTACAACTTTTTGTAATAAGTCTATTTAGTAGATAGTCGGTTTTAGACTGTTAGAATCAGTTTTGGAGGAGTTTGAAAGTAATTTGAAAGTTGGTTGGTAAAAATTTGGTCTTTAAGAGAACTATTCACATTGAAAAATGGGGAGAGAACATGGGTTGGTCAAGGAGACAAGCATATATAAAGTTTGAAGTAGTAAAATGATGTTTTAATTCTACATTTTTCTGATTTTCCAGAAATACAGTCACTTTCTTTGCATTGTACACCACCTTAATGCATCTGTCTTGAACTATTATTGATTGGAGGTGTTAGAGGAATGAATTAAATTAATTTTTGTGGTGGAATCATCCCATTTGGAGTTTTATAGAAGGAGAAATCAAATTTTTGGTAAAAATAGTCAAAACTCTCTCCTAGGGTAACCCGAGAGGGTAGAATGTAATTTCTTGAATGTTGCATGTTGAATAAGGACTCTTCATGATGGGGCATGATAGAGGAAACTTTTTAGACTACCCCTGTTGGTTTGAAGAGAACCATGCATTGAATTCATATGCTATGAAGCCAGAAGACTGACTGGACTGTCACAGAGGAAGGGGGGATTGACTGTCACAGTCAGAAGTTTGAGTGCTTTGTCCATACTTAAAGTGTGTTTGGGCCATGGAGGATTGAGGGGGATGAAGATATGTGTGTCTACCACAAGTAGGAATCTTGGAGGGGCTAGAGAATCCCATCTTGAGGGTGAAGCAATCAAAGTTGCAGGGTTTGGTATGACTGTCTCGGAATGACAACATTTTGGTGAGTTAATTTGTTTGTGTAGAAGTATGAATGGATTAGATCAATGGATTGGAATGGATATGGGAAGAGTATAGAAGATTTTATAATGATGTTAGAGTGTCTTATGGATGAGAAGGAAAATCCATAGTGCTTAGGGGAATAGTTAGATGACTATCATGAGTGTCAATGGTATTGGTTGTGTAGACCAGAGGGGTCACGGGTGTGGTCCATTTGAACAAGGGGGTAAGGGTTTGCTGATGAACTAATTGGAACAATCAATCCCTTTATTAAAACATTTATATCTTCTCTTGAGGGAAGTGAGAGGACCGCAAAAGGTAGTCATACTTAAAAGACCTATTTTCACTTTGCACCATACATTGTAATTGGTCACTGTCATCTGTCTTTTTGATCATGGTTTGATTATTCATAGCCCCACTCTTTTGATAGTTCCTAAATTAGTATACTTTTGACCAAGAAATGACTGTCATTGTGCTTACAAGGCTACTCTTCAACCATTGTATTACATGACACTTTGGCTGCTCTATTCATATCTATATTGATTGAATAAATACTCCACTCCATACGTGGACTTGTTGTTATTTGAATGAGCTATAGTTTTTTCATTCATTTGTTATTCTTTTTACCATAGACAACCCCCTTTCTTTGCATATTGCTTCTCTCTTATGGATGACTGACTCACTAAGAATATCTCTTTCACCGAGCCTCAATTGCACTGCTTGTCCTCCACATATCACTGATTATATAATGGACATCCTGACCATCTTATACTCATATTGACTATGCATTCTTTACCTCTAATGAAAGCATTTTTTGACCTTGTAATAGAAGTGATTATTGTGATAGAATTCATGATTTTGCTTAACCTTTGTATGAACCTCTCCTCTGTTCCATGTTTAAGCATTTCCATTACACCAACAATACAGTAAAACAACTCACAATATAGTCAAAGAAAGACCTGAACTAGTAACCTATCTTCTAATGGATGCTTAGGACTACTATCATCATGACTCTCTTTGAAAACACTCTTATGACTATACCCTATCTTCGATTGTTCATCTTATTCATCATGCTTTTGTTTTTTTTTTGTGACTTCTCCAGATTATGATTGTTTTACCATTCATAGACATGCCTTGACCACTATTTAGACATTCATGTTATCCGAGATTGGACATTACTCTCACCACGCTGCAATGGGACTGGCATAGCATGGCATATTACTACATTTGAGGTATTTAACAATCATTTATAATCTTGATCCTTAATCATTGTTTGGTACTTTAATGACTATTATTTGGTGTTTTTTCTACTGCCTTTACTTTGTTTTGTGACTGTAATTTGATAGTCATACTTCTGTCACTACTCTCTAAATTTATCCATTCTTTATGATGCTTCTGACTTTGACTGTCGGGGTTGTATTTTTTGCATTACTCCATTGGCACTATTTCCAACAATATTTACTCCCTACTATCATGTCAGTCAATCATTATTCCCTCATGTATCACTACCTTTATCTTATCATTGTGCTTTGATATTTTAAAAATATATCTATTGCTCTTGTGATCTGTCAATGATTGTTGTTCATTATATCTACCCTTTTCACCTGTGTGTGTTTACCTTGTCGAATCTAGGTATTATAAATAACTAATCAAAATTGGAAGTACAATGAGGGACATCAAAACTTCCTTGATGAATATGAGAATCCCCTAAAAGTTGAAACTACACCAATCTATTGAAATAGGAAGGTAAAAGAAAACCCTTGAATATAAGAACAATGAAATGAAACCCATGACTAGAGCATTTAAAACTTTGGAGAACAATGAATAAAGACCTCTAAATAAAGAATCAAATCTCTAAAAAAGAGGAATTCAAGAATAGAAAATAAGCATTAGATTTTTTTGTGGTTAACTCCAAATTACTCTACCTTTAGATCTTGGAGTTTCCCTTTGAATCTGTATTTTTTATTGTATTTGATGATTTCCTATTAGAACTATGTCATTGGAAATGTATTAGCTTCTTTATTCATTGAAATCAGTTGTCTTCTACATGTAAATGAGTTGTTCATCTCCAAAAGTTTTGTATTTTCTTGTTCAAGCCCATGGATTCCCTTCATTCTTATTGTTTGTTTTCAATAAATGAGAATCTACTACCTTTCTTTCTCCCAAAAAAAATTGTTGTTCCCATTAGGAATGTGTCCCTTCCATTGTTCTTTCATAATGCTTTCATCTTTTGCTATGAGAAATATGTCCTTGTTCTTGAGAAGTTTGGAATTTCCTTAATAATTTGATGCTCATTCTTATCAGGAAACTATTTTTTACACCTTGTCGACTTCTCTTTGGATTGAAAGTCTTCTCCTTCTACCATGAATCACGTTGTTATTTCTTTGAGTGACTTGTTCCATTCTCCATGAGATTTCATCACTATTTATCTGTGTCTTTTCATGCCAAACTCACTACTTAATTCAAAGATCTGCAAGTACTCTTGTCATGGCCGTCATTTTTGCTCGAAATAAGACTCTCAAGTTCTGCTTACCTTAATTTAACAAAATACTAATATCTAGAGAAAAATGCTACCCAAAATACTGAATTAAGGTAAACTTGCCATATACACATCCAACATTGAGTCAGTTTGTTCAGTTTTGAAATTTGGAGACATGACATAGCAGAAATAATGTGAAAAGAGTCTACCATGTTGTTAAATTGTTAATTTTTGTCCACTATGTACTTTTTCCTCTTTAAACCTGCAAACTGGTGAAGCCTGTTGCTCTATCAATCAAACACAATTTGTTTTCAAGAATGATTTAGCAAATCCACTTATCATACCAAACCACCTATATCCTTCCTACCTTTTTAGAAATAAGATTTTAATTTAGGACCAATCATTTATTGGCAATTACCTGTCTGCATATTTTTAAGTGTAAAAAGTTTACACTCAGAGAAGAATCATGTTTAATAATATTTAGATGATTGTATCATGACAAACTTCAAGACAGGACACGAGAATCAAATCTGAAGGACCAAATAAATTGGAACCACAAATACAAACAACCAACTTGTAAAATGAAAATGAGCATAAGACAAACTAATGAAAAGGGATTGTGGCCTGTTGGCTGCATCACTCATCATTAATTGCACAAATTGAAACCCTAGTACCATGGATACTTATACAGTGTCATACGAATTTGATACCAGTAGCACACACATAAGAGAAGACTCGAGCCCTAAACTAACTGTGCCAATGGGTTATACTAATTAAGATAAACTATGACATTGTTTGATTGATTGACGAAAGGATTTGAAGTTCTTGGTATTGTAATGAGTTGAACAAGGTTCTAACCATTCCAAAGAAGCCTCTGATGATGGCGAGACAGTAAGTTTGATATATTTCAAATCACTATTGAAGAGACACTATCTAACTATCCTATGACAGAGACAAGCATAGTTAAAAGGTTAATCCATTAAGGTTTGTATCCTAGCTATTGAAGGGTCAATTGGTGGGACCTTATAAAGCTAAGTTACTAGTTCGAGTTTGGTTATGAAGAACAGGTTTGCAAGTTCAACAAAATTTTGTAAAGGGGTTTGGGTTTGGGTTCGAAGAAACATGTAAAAAAATTTAAATTATATATATATATATATATACTCACGCACACACACACACACACATATTTATGAAGCCTAGAAGCATGAGTTAAAATTAGAATGTCACATAGCATCATAAAAACAACAAAAAAAACATCATAAACTTGTAATCATAGCATCATATCAACATCAAAATATTAAAATAATAATATTGAGTTCAATTATCATTGTTTTGACTTTCAACAATTGGAACTTTATACTACATTTCAATCATCTAATTTATTATCTATTCTTCTTCTTCTTCTTCATTATCATCATCAAAGGCATTAGTTGATTAAAAAATAGTGCCAATGCCAATGGGATCAGCTGCATCAATAACATTCTTTCTTTCCAAGTCCTCAAATGCTTATTACTTTTTCATTGTACAAAGAGCTTGTTTGTTTGTAATTATTAATTAACATCCTACTTGAAAAATCATAAATGTTAAAAAAGTAGCTAGCAACTACCTTCAACTACTGAAGATATTGTTTAATGTTTAAAATATGATTTATCACTATAGGGAGCTTCCAATTAATCGGACAGGGGTCATTATCAGCAATTGGATATACAAATTTTAGTGGAAGAAATCGAGGGGGCTAGTTTAATTTGATGTAATAAATATCTAAACTTCAGCAGATTTTGTTTTGTAATGTTAAAGATCTTAGTCAAATTCTGTAATAATTGTTTTCTGCACTAAATTATAGAATGTTTCTCAGTGAAAATGTACCTGGCTTGACCTGGTTCAACCTGGGTTTTGTCCTGGTTCGACCTGGGTTCAACTCGGATGAACCAGTCTGCATGTGTTTGAACCTTGCCCGGACCCACAGGCGAACCAGACCTGGACCACGAACCAGTCTGTACCCAGGCTAGTCCGGAGGGGTCCAGGGGTGAACTCGGTAACTAAGTTATAAAGTATTTGAGGCATTCCAAATAATTGCTCAAGGTGTTAGGGGATTTTGAGTCACTTTTCACACAAGATAATGACTGATTGCAATAATAGGGACAATGTGACAATCCTATATTTAAATGTTGATCATTAATGTTAATAGTGGATGGATTAATGGTTCTTGTTTGGTTCTTGTTTGTGTGGTTGTTCTTGTTTGGTTCTCGTTAATTCGAAAAACATAAGACTTGGAGAATTTTTGGCAACATTCCCTTTTGAGTTGGAATTTGGACATTTTCCTTATGTTTTGTTGTCAAATATTCATGCAGAAGTAGAAGCAAACAAGTGGGATGATATTAAAAAGGTAAAGAAATTGATAAAATACAAAGGAGTTAGAAAGATTTGTGGATACAGATGGATTGAAAAAGAAAAAATGGTACACATTTTTTGTATAGGAGACAGATCATGCCCTCAAACATAGGAGATCTATGCAAAGTTGGAGATGAAGGTAGCAAGGTATATTCCAGATACAAAACCTGTATTGAATGATGTGGATGATGATAATAAGAAATTACTCCTCTACCACCATAGTTAAAAGTTGGAAATCATTTTTGGGTTGATAAACACGACTGCTAGAATGACTATCAGAGTTGTTAATAATCTTCCAGTATGTTGTTAATGTCACACCACATCAAAGTTTATCTCCAAGATTGTTGCAATAGAAATAATCAAGCTCCATGAAGCACTCGTACACCTATGAAGGGGCCAAGTCAAAATCAAGTTTTGGTACCAAAAATATCAATAGAAACAACAACTTGAGAATTTTACAATTCTTTGGGTGCTTTCCAGAAAGAATCTCCTCCTCCATGAAGAATGAATGCAAAGTGAGGCCTATAGCATTGCAGGTTTAGGGGCAATATGGGAACATAGAAAATAGAAAATTAAAAAATCTTCATTTGTCTTTTTTCTCTTGATAGGACATTCATAGAAATCCTTAAGATGTTGGGGATGTGACAGAAAACCCTGTTTTAGCACTCACATCTTAGGGACAAATGGAATGTATTTCTCACATGTCCCTGAAGGACCCTAATTAAGTACTAGAAGTACACAAAATGGGGATATACATTAGTTGCAAATCAAATGCAACATTCATTAAATTAATTTTGAATCCAAATATGAAAATACATTCCAAAAACCCAAAGAGACTTCACGGGTGAATACATCCTATCCAACCATTTGGGTACGAGATCTCATGATATAAAAAATTATATATAATACAATGTCCATGCTATAAATGAGCCTTTCTAGTGGAACCCCAAGATTAGACATCTCTGTATACAAATGCACCATTTTGCTATTACAACACAATCTAGTCGACTCCAGGTAGTGCTTCTTGCTGATGTGTATTTTTTCATGTATTTTGATAATATGTATATATGTTATCGTGCATAGTTATTTGGAGAATCTAAGAAACATTATGTTGCTTATCATATTCAATAAAAAAATCCAAAAATCTAATGATGATATTTTTAAAAATCAAAATATAGAGAAAGAGAAAAGAAATGCATACCAAAAACTTTGTAACAAGCTCGAGCTTCATCTTCTGCATCAATGAATTCATTGATGAAGTTCACCAAGGCTCTAATGGATTCTATTGTGAGATCCAACCCTCTCATCTTAAACTTTTTTCTGGTAATTTTTAAGGGTTTGAGACCCCATTCTCAAGATTGTTGCCTTTCTAGATTACAGACAACAATCTAACATGATGCGGTGGTATATAAGATATGGCCATCTCCCTCCTTTGGAACAAACACCCAGACTGGAAATTACATGAACCCCATTCTATGTTTTCTTTTTTCTTCGCTTGGTTTATCTTCAATGCTTTCCTTTGCTCCAATTTAGACAAAGAAACTTAATTTTATTTTCTCTCCCAAAGTCATTGTTTCAATACCTTTCACATTTTTTCATTTTGACGAAGTCAAAATTAATGAAGAAGGTGATAATATTGGGCGTAAATGATAGCACTTTTTTTCTTTAGTTTTTTCAAATTTGAATTTATTTATTTATGCAAACACACCTATTTTTCACCTTGATGGAAAAAGGGTAACAATAACATCTATACAAATGATCAACACATAATTGATTTCATATATTATAAAATAATTCTATTTTAAAAAAAATAATTAGCATAAAGTTTGAAAGAGAAACTTTTTGCATATGAAAAGCAATTATTGTTATTTCTATTTCACATTGTTAATATGGTTGAGTATGTCAACAAGAAAAGATAGAAGTGAATCAATCTTCATTGTTGGGGCAAAATGTTCTTTTTTAAGAGTTTTTTTTTCAGTAGACTCGACCATTACATTTCTACAATACATATTCCTTGTGATATCATCTCTAAATGTTGTTTATCGATTAATTTTGAAATCACCTGAAAGCTAGATTTCTAGCATGAGACGGGTGTAGATGGATTGCTCACGCAATAAGCCTATTGGTGACAAGTATTACTAGTGAAATGTAACTTCTAAGTATATAAGTCTATGATATTATTAAGTGTTATTATAAAGGAGTAATAATCATTCATTTAGTCATTTTTGTTTGGGTGACTAATTATTAGTCATTTTTGTTTCGGTGACTGATTATTAGTGACTAATTATTTAGTTATTTATTTGGTCATTTTTTTAGTTTGACCTTGTGATTTTACCCGATGACCAAATTAGTCATTTATACTTGTGAATTGCAAAAAAAATTATAGAATTTGATCAATTTTAGTCACATGACTAAAAATGTAGGTCATTTATTTGCCAAATTCTACTAGTGGTGGCTCCACTATCAACATAACAACTTGACATCCCCCAAAGAGGATTTGGAGCTAATGGAGAATTGGTCATGGAGGTATTTCCCTGTTGCTGTTGTGGAAGGGCTTCTTCTTGCTCCAACTCTTGACACAATTGCTACATCAAACATCTAGCACCGCTAGGTTTAAGCTTTATTCACTTTCCAGCAATATCGCTCTTATTCAAAGCTCGTAAGGCTACTTCTGCTAACCGTATGCAATAATAGGATATCATCACAAATCCACGGTGTCTGCAAGCAAACTAAAGTGTATGTATGGCTCCATATTGCTCAAAAAGGTCCCACACTTCAATGTCCTCCATGTTGTTGTTAATATTTTTGTCATCTCGATGCCAGTATGAACGATCACCTCAAACACATGTTAAGATTGATATATGGAAACTGCACATGGTTATTTCCTTTTATTTTAAAACTGTGATGGAGAAACCTGCTCATGTTGTTCATTTATATAATTTTTATGTCTTCTTAGACCATCGATTTACAAGACAATTCATATTCAGGTATACTTATTAGGTTGGCTCTAGAGATTCCATATCACTCAAGTCCATTGGCAATATAATTTCATTTGCCATTACAAAATTTTTTGGCCGTCATTTTCAAATTTGGGCTATTTCTGAGCTCACGAGCACTCCAAAATAATTAGAAATATTGTAAAAATAGCCCCCAAGTTGAGGTATATGATCTGGGAAATCATTTTATGATTAAAATCTTCATTTACCACACATATACAACCCCAAAAAATGGGAATACAATTTTTTCACCTATTTTTAGAAATGTTTGGGCATTTTTGTGCACGCTGGCATCCCAAAAACACATTGAAGTGCCACAAAATTTCCCTCTGGTTATGGGAAAATGCTTGGGAGTCATGTTAGATGTAGAAACACTCATTTGCTGCTTAAAAATGGCCTCAAATCTGCTGCCTTAATATAAAAACGTGATTCATTTTTTGAACAACAATAACTTTATTTCCAATGCAGACAAAAACAAAAGAATACATATAAAATGATTTTAAAAATTGACATATTAAGGGATGATTTTAAAAAATGAAAGGAAACACAAAATATTAAAAACTATAAAATATACTTACTTGTTTGGTGCTTAATAAAGAATGAGAACTTTACCTCTGTCAAAAATTTTATTTTGAACAAGTAGCAATAGGATTATTTTGAATGAGTTATTTCTAGTTCAAAAATTCCCAATCCTATAACCACTTGCCTAGTGTACCCTTTGCTCCTTTGAGAATTTATCACACCTCATTGCCTTTGAAGAATACTTTAAATCACTTCTTGTATCATACAGAGACTGCATCATATTACATATTTCATAATACTGGTGAGAAATATGAATGCCATGAATCTAGCTAGTCCTTTCATTATATAATTTATTTTCTACAGATGCAACATTCTTCTGAGAACAAATCTTTGGTAAATTTTCATTATTCCCTTTAAAATATTTTTTGGAACCACATTATGCAAAGTGGTTTTCATAGGTTCTTCATAATTATCCCTATGCTCCCAATGTAATCGATTATCACAAGAGATCTATTGAAGTAAGATTCTCCTTTCACTTATATCATGTATGATTTTATCATTCTCCATATATGGTTGATTGAAGTTGTCTTCAAATACATCTTCACCAATCCTTTCTGTTAAATTTTTATTTTTCTCATACACTTTCCAATTTGTTTTCATGGTTTGGAGCAATCTAATTTATCTCATCAAATATCACCTCTACATTCTTATCCTAATATTTGTAGAAGTTTGAACCATTATTTTGAACATACTTTAGATACTCAACACCCAACAAATCTAATTTGTTCTGTACTGAGGAAACTTTCTTCAAGGTCATGAATTTCACAAGTCTCATCCTGCATGTATCCTTCTTGACTATTTTCCTTATTCAGTCTTGCAACATTTACAACTTCTAATATATTTATTAGAAATTTGACTCGAGGATCATTGTGAATTCCTAACTATCTCATCTTCTCTGAAAATGAAGGCCTAATATATGAAGGTATCTCTTTACAGATGTGAAATAACCTCAAAAAGACTTATGTTGTCATTTCATCCACCCTCTCTCTCCTCTCCCTCTCCCTCTCCAATCCCTCTCTCTCCCTCCCTAAACCCACCATCCCTCTCTCCCTCCTACTCCCTCTCCTCTCCCTCTCCTCTCCTCTCCCTCCACCCACCCTCCCTTTCCTCTCCCTCTCCCTCTCCCTCTCCTCTTCCCCCCCTCCCTCTCCCTCCCTCTCTCCCTCCTACTCCCTCTCCTCTCCCTCCTACTCCATCTCCCTCTTTTCTCCCTCTCCCTCTCCCTTTCCTCTCCCCCCACTCTTCCTCTCCCTCTCCCTCTCCCTCTCCCAAACCCTCCCCCTCCCTCCCTCTCTCTCTCCCTCCTACTCCATCTCCCTCTACTCTCCCTCTCCTCTCCCTCTCCCTCTCACACCCACCCTCTCACTCATGCTCCATCTTCCTCTCCCCCCACCATCCCTCTCCCTCTCTCCCTTCTTGTCCCTCTCTTCTCCCCCACCCACCCTCCCTTTCCTCTCCCTCTCCCTCCTACTCCATCTCCCTCTCCTCTTTCCCCACCCTCCCTCTCCCTCTCCCTCCTACTCCCTCTCGTCTCCCTCCTACACCATCTCCCTCCCCCTTTCCTCTCCCCCCATCGTCCCTCTCCCTCTCTCACCCTCCCTCTCCTCTCACCCCACCATCCGTCTCCCTCTCCCTCTCTCCCTCCTACTACCTCTCCTCTCCCCCCACCCACCCTCCCTTTCCTCTTCCTCTCCCTCTCCCTCCTACTCCATATTCCTCTCCTCTTTCCCCACCCTCCCTCTCCCTCTCCCTCTCTCTCTCCCTCCTACTCCCTCTCCTCTCCCTCCTACTCCATCTCCCTCTCCTCTCCCTCTCCATCTCCCTCTCCATTTCCTCTCCCCCCACCCTTCCTCTCCCTCTCCCAAACCCTCCCACTCCCTCTCTCTCTCTCTCTCTCTCTCTCTCTCCTACTCCCTCTCCCTCTACTCTCCCTCTCCCTCCACCTTCCCTCTCCCTCTCTCATTCCCCGTCTCCCTCTCCCTCTCCTCCTCTCTCCCTCCTACTCCATCTCATATCCCTCCTACCCCATCTCCCTCTCCTCTCCCTCTCCCTCTCCCTCTCCTCCTCTCTCCCTCCTACTCCATCTCATATCCCTCCTACCCCATCTCCCTCTCCCTCTCCCTCTCCCTCTCCCTCCTCCCTCTCTCCCCCTCCTACTCCATCTCCCTCTCCTCTCGCTCTCCCTCTGCCTCTCCCCCACGCACCCATCCACCCTCCCTCCCTCCGTCTCCTCTCCCTCTCCCTCTCTCCCTCCCGCCCTCTCCCTCCCTCTCCCCCCACCCTCTTCTCTCCCTCTCCCGCTCCCTCTCCCCCTCCATCTCCCTCTCTTCTCCCTCTCCCTCCCGCCCTCTCCTCTCCCTCTCCTTCCTACTCCATCTCCCTCTCCCTCCCTCTCCGCCCACCCTCCCTCTCCCTCTCCCTCTCCCCCCTCCCTCTCTCCCTCTCTCCCTCTCTCCCCCTTTCTCTCTCCTCTCCCTCTCCCTCTCCCTCTCCCTTCCTCTCCTCTCCTCTCCCTCCCTCTCCCTCTTCCCCTCTCCCTCTTACTCCCTCTCCTCTCCTTTTCCTTCTCCCTCTCCCTCCACCCTCCCTCTCCTCTCCCTTTCCCTCCACCTTCCCTCTCCCTCTCTCATTCCCCCCTCTCTCCTTCCCCTCCCCCTTCCTCTCCCCCTCCCTCTCCCTTTCTCCCCCTTTCGGTCTCCGTCTCTGTCTCTCCCTCCTACTCCCTCTCCTCTCCATCTCTCCCCCTTTCTGTCTCCCTCTCCCTCTCTCCCTCCTACTCCCTCTCCCTCTTCCTCTCTCCCCCTTTCTCTCTCCCCTCCCTCTCGCTCTCTCTTACTCCCTCTCACTCTCTCCCTCCTACTCCCTCTCCCTCTCTCCCCCTTGCCCTCTCCCCTCCCTCTCCCTCTCTCCTACTCCTTCTCCCTCCCTCTCCCTCTCCCTCTCCCTCTCATCTCCTTTTCCCTCTCACTCCCTCTCCTCTACCTCTCCCTCCCCCTTCCCTCTCCCTCCCCCTCCCCCTCCCTCTCCCTCTCCTTCTCCCTCTCCTTCTCCCTCCTACTCCTCCTCTCCCTCCCTCTCCCTCCTACTCCCTCTCCTCTCCCTCTCCCTCTCCCTCTACCCTCCCTCTCCTCTCCCTCTCCCTCCACCTTCCCCCTCCCTCTCTCTGTCCCCCCTCACCCGCTCTCCTCCCCCTCTGCCTCTCACTCCCTCTTCCTTTCTCCCTCCCTCCCTCTTCAAATAGTTCTAAAGTAAACAAGTTTAAATATGAAGCACAACTAGCACAATCTAGTTAAAACACACACGTGATCTAAATGTTAGTGAAAATACATACATTATGCAAACAAAAGGTGAATACCTTTTTCTAAAGTAAAATTTAATTCTAAAGTAACAAATAGTAAATATGAAGCACAATTTGACATATTTATAATATTTAGACATACCAAATTTGAAGTACATTAACATCAAACTAATTTAACATTGTAATGTAAATTCAAAGTATAAGTATGCAAAAGTTCAAATACACATGTAAAGGAAGTTTTGAGATGCATATAATTTTAAAAAATAATCCATACAAAAATAGTTCAAGATTTTTTTTAATATAAAGAGTGTTAGTGGATTGTCTTGTGATTTTTTAATATTATATATTATTATTCATATTAAAATGTGAATTATATTTAGTGAATATTGTGATTCTAATTTGGATCAAAACTAACATTTGGCTTCTCTACTAAAAGGTTGATGTTTATGTTGGATTCCAAATAGAAGTTTGTGTGTATTGGTAAATTGCTGAACATTTTCCTGTAGTTGAAAACTATCTATACATTTTAATGACTAGTTCAGATATAGTCTAGACATAGTCTGGAATTCTCAATTCTTTCAGACATAGTCCAGACATAGTAAAGAATTGTCTGCTTGTTTGATATTCTACTCATACTTTGATATTCTGCAGTTGAAAACTATCTAAACATTTTGTTTTGTTGAAAAGTCTAGAATTCTCAATTCTGTCGACTGCCAAAATCCAAGTGTGCTCTTTAAACTTCTCTTACCAGTTGCAAACTGAATATGCTCTGTAAACTTTGAATTACAAAATAGAATTTTGATTGTCTGCAATTTTAGTCTCTTATTTTATTCTAAATTTTTATGTTTCGCTTTTATGCATATCAATGAAGTTTCCAAATAAAAGAATTTCTGCAAATTAAGGCCAAAAAGTTTTTTTAATTTTCTGGCCATACCCGTTAAAATTTCTGATGGCTGTGATATTGTCCACAATTAATTATTAATTAACAAGCTAAGCGGGTTGTAAAATTGACAAGCTAACCTACTTTTCTAGGTAGAGACTGATTGCCGAACATTTCTTAATAGGTTAGAAATGCTAATTTGCATTGTTACATTCTGATTCGATTTTCTCTCTATTGTTGGTTACTGTCGTTTTTCTACTGTTTTTCTCTCTATTGTTGGTTATGACCATTTTTCCTTCAATATGACAAATAGTTATAGAATGGGTGGTTTTGGAATTGGAAATCTAAACAATTAGTCCCAATATGACAAATAGTTAT
The DNA here is from genome assembly GCA_027943335.1 of Chamaecyparis obtusa. NCBI lineage: Eukaryota > Viridiplantae > Streptophyta > Pinopsida > Cupressales > Cupressaceae > Chamaecyparis > Chamaecyparis obtusa. The sequence goes on from BSBK01003264.1 coordinate 241,762, forward strand.
AGAATGGGTGGTTTTGGTTTTGGAATGGGTGGTTTTGGAATTGGAAATCTAAACAATTATGGAATTTTGTTGTTGATGGATAATCCGTGTAGATCACTAAAGACGGAAATGAGAAATGCAAATGAGAAATGCCAAATAGAAATTAAACACAACATTATCAAAAGTGAAAATACAGAGAAGTGAAATTAAACATTATTTCTCAACACAAACAGGCATTCATTTTCCTGGGCAAATTAATACACTATAAAAAGGAAGATGTTAGATTTAGTTTCAAGAGTGCAAACCAATTTGTTGGTATATGCCTATTTTTATGTGAACATAAAATATCCATTAGTGCAGCTACTGTGCAACAGGTTTAAATCATGTTGATAAACTTGAACCTTAAAAGAAAAGTGAAATTTGATTTATTACATGTGGCATTGCTATTCAATGGCTATATAATTTACATTCAAATAGTAACATCTCAATCTCAATCTCAATCTTATGTACCAAACTGATGAAAAAAATAATGAATGTAATTCATACCTTTTATTCTACTGTAAATCAATAATTGCTGCAATTGATAGGCTTATTAGAATTACTTATTTGTTGTTTCTAGTGTGTGCATATAATCACCAGATATTCTGAGCCAGAGTCCCTGAAACATCCACAAAAGAGTTGACTTCCTAATATTTTCCCCTGCAAATTAAGGTACAAACAGAGATCAGTACTCCAGAAATCAAAATGATGTATCAAACTAATTTAAGATGAAGAAAATTTCAAACAAATAGAGATCAGCAGTTATGGCTTCTTAGGTTTCAATCTTTAGATATTTTTGGCCCCTGCTTGAAAGGAAATAATTTTCTCTTCTCAAGAAAATTCACAACATTTCTATCCTTCAATGACTAAGTATTTATATCTTATGCGCAACATTTCTGAGAAAAATTCAAGATAAAATCATATAATATGAGTGGGGGACTTCAACATAAACCTGGATAAATTGGCGCATTCAAGACAGACTATTGTCTGTTACTTACCGGTAAGATAGGCACCATGCACAAATCCGTTATAATCCTGGCTCGTAAGAAATTATCTGTGCACAACAATCTGGGGAAATTCTTGGGTCAGCCACGAAGTAATTATCTTCTCCAAAGTCTTCAAAGGAAGGAACTGGCTCCACGTTCTTTAAGCATGCAAAAAGCCCACCACATTCAATATTCTTGATTTTATGCTTAACGGGGAATACTCCATATGATGTAGTTGGAAGTGACACAGAATATGATTTGGTGTGCCGCCAAGATTGAGATGTCTTCCTCTCCATTTTCAGTAAATGTTAGAGACAGATTTTCACACAACTCTGACGAGGCTGTCGCCCTCTCAAATATTGTAAATGTTGAGCTTCTAAAAGTATTGGCAGAGCCTGTTTCAAACACTTTTTTGCTGTAAACCATCGCACCTACAAGGCCTAAAGAAATCATAAAAGCCCTCTCACTAATATTTACAACATTCCCCTGTTTAGAATCTTTCAATATGTAATCAATGGCTGTAAATACCTCCTCTCTTCTCAAATACTGCAGAGCATCCAGCCTTTTGGGGCTAAAGATCTTTCTAAGCAAACGCCATCGAGGGCCATAACTAAACTAGTTCCCTGGTAGGCAAATGCCCTTACAGCTGTATTGATTGTCCTGCTTGAGAAGCTCTGTCATTGTTCTTTAGTACTTCTCTTGCCATGGATGAAGATGACACAACCAGAGTTGTCTGTCTGCCCAATTTGACAGTCATCAGAGGCCCATATTTCTTTGCAAGCAGGGAAAGAGATTGGTGGGGTTTGTCCCCAAGCTGAAGTAGGTTTCCAATAATGGGCCATCCAGGAGGACCTGGTGGTACAAATTCCCCTTACTCTTCTTCTTCTTGAAACTGATAAGTACCAGCAGGAGAATTCCTGCACCTATAGAATAAATTGATGGAATGAAATTGATCGAATCCATGACAAAATAGTAGTAAGAAATCGAATGGGTGTGTGACCAAGAAATCTTTCTATCCCCAGCCTCTAAAGATTACTTAGTTGCTTTTGGTACAGATTCAGACGATCCAGCTCAGGACAAAGTATAATATAAAGTTTGAATGCGGGGTAACCGCTATGTTTTTTTAAACTTTGTTTTTTTTTTAATTCTTTGTTTTTTTACTTTGTGCTTTTTTAATTTTTTTGTTTTTTTTCTACTTAATTTTTTAAAATTCTATGTTTTTTCTATTTTGTTTTTCTAATTTTTTTACTTTGTTTAATTTAAATTTTTTATTTTTTTCTACTTAGTTTAACATCATTCCAATCTTTCCAACATTAAAAAATGGCAGCACCTTCAATCGTCCTCTCCTAAAGAAAGCTTGGTCGGATCACCATTGGGACATCTTTAAGAAAATAGGGATGTTATTCAAAATTAAGAGGAGGCAAAATGATATGGCGTCAAAGAGAAAGAGATGGATTTCTCTAAGGGGTAATGAAAGAAGTAAGGTAAGACAATAATTTGCATCTTTGGAAGCCAATGCAAGATAAAATTAGAAAAATGAGAGATTTTTTTAGAGGACTAAACAAGTTGGAGCAAATGAGAGATTAGGTTTGCAAATCCTAAAAGTCAAAACAAGACAAATATGGAAACATAAGGGGATAAAGAGGAAGAGGTTAGCAAGGCCAGGGCCAACACAAGAGATAAAGGAGAAGAAAGCAAGAAGAAGGAAGCAATGCCAACAAACCACGTAGTTGGCAAAGCATCCATCAAATTTTTGGAGGAGTTTCTAGAAGTTCAGAAAATGAAGCTTCAACAGGAAGCCATAATTGGTAAGTTTTAGAATATCTCCATTTCATTAAAGGATTTAGAAAAATGGAATGATTTAGAAGAAGTTGATATTCTAGATTTTGAAAGTGGGTTTTTCATAGTGATATTCAAATCTAAAGATAGTAGAGACAAGATTCTTTGAAAAAATGTTTGGATTTCAAAACATCTAGGTTAGATATGAAAAGAAAGATCCCAAACTTCAATAGAAAATATCATTGCTATAAATTCATTCTCATCTAGATCCAACTAGATTATTTGTCATTAGGATACAAATACAAATATATCTAGGAGGTCTTTGGAAATGAATTAGGAATCTTTCTTAAATCAGCCCTATGCGAGGAAACTTGAAGCCCTAGGATCTGTGTTATAATGGGCACTGAGAAAGAATTCCCTAAAACCCTCAAAATATGGTATCTAAATTCAGAGGATTGCTTATGATTATATTGATAGGGTTGAGGGTCCTCCAATTTTCACAATAGAATTCTTTGAGGCAACCCAAGCAAAGGAAGACCCATGCAATATGGAGACTCATAAAATAATTAAGAACTCTAAGTTTGAGGAATTGTAGAGATGATTTAAATGAAACCCCGACACTTTATTCTTAGAAATATTATTATAGTAAACCTGAAGGGGAAGCCAAATACTTATATAATAAAATCATGTTGTTTCTTTGGGCTCTATTTTGGAGATAGACTCATTATTGTACTAGATTATAGGAAAGAAAACTCTTCGTGCTACTAGACATCAAAGGTATGAGGAAAATAAATATCAAATTTATAAGGAATGTTGGATTAAGAATAAGCCATACATTGAGGGGACTGTGTATGGGGGCATATCTAAGATCTTGAGATTGGATCAAATCACCATGATTAAAGAGAAACACAATTTTAAAAGAATAGAATCTCAAGACTACAGATACTTAAAGAATATAGGAAGAAAGGATGCTCTCATTAACTTAGATGTTTCAAGGGGAGAAGGATGGTTCCCAATAGAGAAAATAACATAAGTAATCAATAAATGAAAAGATTCATAGTGTAATGATTGGAAGAGATCCATACCAAAATTATAGTTGAAATAGAAAATCAAGTTTTAGAGGAGGGAATGATAGATATAATGAAGAATATTATAGAAAAAGAGAAACAAAAAGATGTTGACAATGAAAATATGAAGGATTATGATAAGATATTAGAAGAAAAACTTATAGACATTATCAACTCATCCTCTAATAATAATAAAACTATAGAGGGCACAAAGAAAATTCTTCAAGTGAGATAGGTAGATCTAATCAACAAAGGCAGTATTTCCTCAAAAGGAAATTTTATGCCAAAGGGAAAAATTGATAACATTCTTAGAAACCCAAGGAGAGGTAGAACCATAGGGAAATCCAGCAAGAAGGAAGTAAGTAGGCTGTGGGAATCAAATATTAACTCATTAGAACCAAGAATCTTAAAAATAGGATTCAAAAAATCTCTAAGATTGATGGAAAAGGATAATATATCAAGGTCAAAATCGGTTCCATTGAATAAAAAGAATAAGGATAGAAGATTGGAAGATAGATATTGCTATTCTAGGAGGATAAATTTTAATGGTTTGGCATTACATAAGGATAAAAGGTTTGTAGATGCAGATAGCTCCTTGCGGAAAGAAAGAGTTATGGATTTGGCATTAGATGAGAATCCTCTACGACAAAATAGGAACATAAATAGGAATAAGGATAAGATTACTACATTGAATAAAGTTACATCTCATATTCTATAGATTCATAAAGGATGCTCACCTCTTTGGAAGATAAACAAAGTATAAATCGAAGGTGTTCTAATACCACTTACAAAACTTAAAAAAATGAGGCAATGATTTGGAAGGAAGAGAGTATAAAGGAGGATCCAACTTAGGGGAAATTAATCAAAATTAAAATATATCATGAAGACTCCAAGCAGTATATGAACTCTTTGGAATATATGAGAAAGATCCAGTGGATTCTAGAGATAAGCGTATAGAAAGAATAAAGTATGAAGTTGTTGGTAGGATGATGGATTTGGGTTGTCCAGATGAAGGGGCTTTATTCTATGAGGGGAAAGATATTTTTGAGATAGATATTACATAACATGAAGAGATAGAGGGAGATTCCTTCAATTTAGCCCAATTTCATGACAAAGAGAATTGTGAAATTCAAATACAAGAAGTGGAGGAATCTATAGAGCCATCAGGAATGATAGAAGTAAGAATCTCAAAACTAGGAATACAAAGCAAGTTTCCAGCCAAATTAACTCTAGAATGTTGGAAGAAAAAGAAGAAAGGATAGGGGAGAAAATCCCTTTCTTAATTGAGAAGTGAAGAAGGGGAGGAGTCATCAAGAAACAAAATCACAACTTATTTTCATGTAGGGAAGGGGAAGTTCCTTCCCAAGGAGAAATAAAAATTATTTTATTAAGTGTTAGGGGCACGAATGCTCCTAACAAGTAGCATTTAATCAAATGTTATAATTTTTCATTCAAAAAAAATGTAATCATGCCTCAAGAGACAAACTTAAATACAAACCAAATAGAAAAATTCAAAATATCAATAGACAAGTGGGAATTATAATCAATAAAAGCCACAAGTGCCTCGGGGGGATTGGCAATCCTATGAAACCCAAGCATAGTTCTCTTTCAAAATTTGGATGGTAGATTCAATTGGCTAGGAGGATTAGTGCACAACCTGTATAGAAATCTGAAGTTATCTTTAATTAATGTTTATGGTCTAATAATGACAAAGAAGAAAGTGGAAGCATGGGCAGAGATAAGTAGTCTTTTTAGATCTTGGATAGAAAATAATTTCATCATTGGTGGAGACTTCAATTCCATCCTGCATCTATCATAAGAAAAGGGGTATAGAAAAATAATTTTAGTCACATATTGACTTTAAAAACTAGGTGACAAAGGAAAATCTCGTGGAGGTTGACTTGGAGAATGTAATGTTCACATGGAACAAAAGAAGACTTGGCTTTAGTCATATAGATGAAAATTAGATAGATTCTTATATAGATGTGACTTAACTTCTTTTCTTTTTTATTTGAAGGCATCCATTTCTCCTGTATCAGGATCAGACCATTTTCCCAAATAGTTGGGCATATTAAGAGAAGATAAACCAATGTTCTATCCCTTCAAATTTGAAAACATGTGTATGAAATTTGAAAAACTCTTAGGTTTGATAGATGACTGGTGGAAATAATCTCATTTTGAAGGATCCAAATTATATTGCTTTATTTCCAAACCAACGAAATCAAAAGAAAATTCCAAGAATGAAACAAGAACCACTTTAAAAATAGTTTTGAAATAAAGAAATCAATTGAACAAATCATGAAGGAACTGAATGAACAAGTCACTCTTCAAGGAATGGACAAGGAAAGATTATATTAGGAAAATGAGTTATTAAAGGAATATGAGGACATTTTGGCTAAAGAAGAAATATTTTGGAGGCACAAATCTAGAAAGCTTTGGCTTGAAGAAGGGATAAGAATGCAAATTCTTTCCACAACAGTACAAAAAAAAGGATGATTGTTAATAGAACTCATAAGATCAATGATGGAAATGGTGGCATTATAAAAGATCAAACATAAATTAAAAAAAAAGATAGTGAGTTTCTATTCAAATTTACTAAATAATTTTTAGGGTTCAGATTTGTTAGTGCAATAAGAGATGCTAAGTGACATCCCTCAGCTTGCGACTGTTGGAATTAGGAGAGATAGGTACTGAGAGGGGAGGGGTGAATCAGTGCCTTGAAAAACTTTAATTGAAAAACCTTTCAGATCTATAACTGTGTACTATGATAACCGATCAAAATAACTTGAATATAATTGTATAAATCAATCATCTAGTTAACTTGAGAAAGTAAACAACATGAAATCAATATCACAATCCAATAACACATGTATTTTGGTAACGCAGAAACCCTTGTAAGAAGGTAAAAACTGTGGTGGGGATGACACCCACAAATTCTTCACTACTGCATATAGAAAAGGTTTGCCTGTTAAGGCTACAAGTTTTGATCACTTCTAGTGATCTTACCCTATTTATAAGATTTAAATAACACTAATGAAGTGTGTACTCGGTTAAGAGATTTACATAACACTGTTAAGTCTACTTTGTTAAGAGATTTATCAAAACTCTATCACAATTGTCAGAAAGTAATAGGCAATTATCTGTTAGTTGACAACTCAATTGTCTGAAATAGATCTATAAGTGCTTATCAAAATATCACCTTATTTGTGATGGGTCTCTACTCTGTTCTGCTCGGTAGCCTTCTCTGATTCTACTCAATCTGATATCCTCTGTACTCTGTTCTGCTCGGTAAACTGATTGTCTTGAAGTTAGGTAATGTCTTCAAGTGCTCCGTGATTCATATATATTAGTTCACCAACCTCATAAAATGGTGTGAACATACAAAATATATAGTGCTTTATTTTTTCCACCTTAGAAAAAATTAGGTTACAAGAATAATCATAACCCTAAGATCTACAGTGCAAAATAACCTAGATCAACTATTACAATAAGATAAACATTATATTAAATGAGTATCTTTTACAATAAATGCTCCTCGATCTTGGTAAACTATTTTACGATTTGTTGTAACCGTTTGCATAGAAGAATGTGCCATTTTAGATTACTATGCCATTTTTTGTGATCATCAGTAAACACTGTATAATCTGCTCGGTGTATACTGTGATGCTCGATGTTTACTGACTGTCAGTGCCGGTGTCGTTGGTGCTCAGTAAACTATGTGATGCTCGGTGTAAAGACTTTACCGACTGCTCTGTCTTACTTCTGGTTACCGACCAACTCATTATAAGTAACCGACCGACCTGTTTACTATCATTTGATACTAATGACAACCTTAAATGCTCAATAGAGATTAACAATCTCCCCCTTTGGCATTAATATCAAAACTTCAAATGTATATAGACAAAATGTTTCTATATATTCCTTATGTCTCCGCCATATATACATATCCACAACAAAAAATTTCTAATTACAAAGTACTCCCCCTCGGTGCATGTTCCCGGTAGGTATGTAATATACATATCAAAGTATACGTATTTGGCATATACATGTTTTCCCCCTTTTTTATAATAATGCCAAATGCAAAAAATATATATATAATGTATACTTACATCTTACCAAAAATGTTTTGATGGGTTTTCTTTACAGACTCCAAGAGGTTGTCCCATTCCTCTTTCAAGTTGGTAAGAGCAATATGCTCAAGACCGACTTGTGCATGCATGTCAAAGATATTATCCAACACCAAAATCTTTGGTGTTGCTACAAGTTGTTCAACTTTGACAATATGTACTTCAAAAAATTTTAGGTAAGGGGTGAGTTCTTTTTGTAACTCTGTGACCTGATCAGTGATGTGTGCTTCTTGTTTTCTTAAATCTGCTATCAGCCGCCGGAGTTCATGAAATCGATGAATATGCTTTAAGAAAGTAGTTGGATTGGCGATAGCTACTTGTGTACTCAACTTTATCTCTACTTCTAAACCTTTTATCTTTTCACTGACTTCTACAGTGAAGGTGTTTGAAGTACAAAGCATGATTAGAAATTGATAGATTATCTGGGTAATAGATTTTACCTTGGTAATGACCTCAAATAATTTTACCTTGTTCAATGCCACTTCTGTGCTAATCTTTTCTACCAATTTGTTTTGAATCTTTGATTCTGCCTGTTTTGTCTGCATCTGTATCAGGGGCATTGATTTTGTCGGCAAGTCTAGCAAGTTGATCTATGATGGGAGTATTCGCATCAATATTTGTCTCCAGTACTATCTATTGCAGAATATCCCTCACATCATGTAACACTTCTTTACATTTGTGTTCTTGCCTTAACTTCTCTTGTGCCACTTTCCTTGAACATAATTCCCCATATCTACTTAGTTCCTTGGGGCTTAGGGTTCTCGGGTCACATTCTGGTATAATTATAACTTCATCAATGGTGACCGGCCCTTTGGCTTTCTTCTTCTTCTTTTGTGCAAGAGGTGACTTCTTCTCACTTATAACAATAGCTTTTTCTCCACTTTTTGAAGTATGTTTCCTAGTTGACACCGTATCATCCTTCTTTTGCTCCTCGGTAGATGGTGTGGGAGTCTTAGTTGTAGTGTCAGGTGGGTTCACCTCGGTCAACTTTGTTTCTTCTGGTTCCTTTGTTTCTATAGACTGTGCCTCTATTTTGGTAGGCTCATTTGTATCTGCAAGTTGCTCAGGTGCTTGTATCTCAGTTGTATCTTTATTTTGCTCAGGATGAGAAGCATCGAGTTGTACTTGTGAAATTATTTCAACTGCCTTTGCAAGTACAGGTAGTTAACCCGGTAGAGATGTGAACACACTATCAGTGTCTAATGCTTCATCTTTGTTTGGTGCAATTGTTACATCTTCATCATCCTCATCATCAGGATCACCGTTAGTGATGTCCTCAATGAGTGCATCATCATCAGTTTTCTTCTATAAGTGGATCTTTACTTGATCCGGTGCATCCTGTGAAATTCTTATTTCTTCCTTTTGTTCAATAATATTAATTACCTCGGTAACTGATATAGTGGTGTCCTCTATTTCCTTTCCTTTGTTATCATCGATGAAAATACCTTTACCTTTTCAATTGTGTCTCTTCTTAGATAGTTTCAGGAATGCTTCCTGTTCAGCTTTCTCTTCTACTTTCAAAATTGATGTCCACAAAGAATCACATGTGACATCCATATCACCCACATTCTCATCCATTATCTGCATAGTTCTATTCTTGACTAGAAATCTAGCCTGATACTTTGTCATGTATTCACTTACAACAGCATAGCTAAAGTGTGAGGCTACACGACTTAATGATTGTTCTCTTTTCCTTTTCTCTGTATCTAGTGCAATAGCCCATCTCTCAGTTATTTTTTCATCAAGTTCCTTCAGTAATTGACATGCGAATTCCATTGGTACTCCCTTGAATTTAATCATCATCTAGATGACAACATGTTCTAGCTTTGTCTTGTCCTCAATTGACATTTTGTCAAATTTTCCTATGCCGGGATTTGTAAGATTTCTATTCTCAATTATATCTTCAATTATTTCTTCTATTGTACTTTCCCTATTACGAACTAACTTGAATTGATCAGGATCATTTTCAGTGTCAATCTCCTCTATATCTTCTTTACTTCTTATGTATTTCCTCTTTTTCTTCGGTGGCTCAGCTACTTTCTTGTTCTTTCTCTTAAAATATTTTTGTGTTGGTGTAGCTGCTCTTCTTTTTGCTACTTTTACTACTTCTTGCTTGGTAGATTGTGTTGCAGTTGACGAACATGTCCTCATTCCTTCAGGTTCTAGTAGCTGCATTTCCTGTTCAACATTGATGGGAGGAACCGGTGTGTGATCCTTTTCTTTGTTTGACTCCATCTCCTCACTATCATAGGGCTTGTCAGCCAATTGTAACTGACCTTCAGTTGTTTCTTTAACTGGTGACTCCTTAGATGAGTCAAATGCATTTCCATATTTTGCTGTGAGATCTTTTCTCATTTTCTTCACCCTTCTTGACATTTTTCCGATCTCTATGTCTGTAGTGATTCATGACTTAGCTTCCTCATATACGCCAAACCTACTGGTAGTGATGTCTATCGGTAATGCCAGCAATGCATTAATAGATTTCAAAGAGAAATCATGGTTCATTTCATATCCCATCGGTGCTAACCATTTTGTTCTCGGTTCTACTGCCTTTATCATAGAGTGATCTGTGCTGACTACAAAACATATGTCATCTTAAAATTTACTCACTAATTCTTTTGGAATTCTACTCCTTTGTTGCATTTTTGCCTAAAATTCCTTATTTAGATTATCTCCTAGACTTTTCATCATTTCACCGATTTGTGCAGTTATCGGTTTGTCAGATTGCCAGTTCACTTTACCGATACTAGGTACATATTTTTGTAGATAGAAAAATGTACAGACAAGAAGTGATCTGTACTTACATGTATTGGACTTCTTTGCTTTTATTGTCTTCATATTATCGTGCATTTGGTGTAGTAGCAGTTCAGCAAGATCTACCTGGTGATCTTTCTTCACAATTTTATATGCCATGTCCACGATGCTGCATGGTACACTATTTGGTTTGCTAGATTGAAATATCTTGTACCCGATGACATGTGTTGCAAATTTTACCGTTGGGTCTTTGATGGTTGAGATTTTTAGTGCCCTACCATCGCATTGAGCTCCAGTGTTCTTTTCAATGTCGAGATGAGATGAACTTTGAAAAGCTTTGGCTTTGTCGGTTGTAGGGTACCTAGTAACCCTATTGATAATCTTCTTTGTGACCTCAATAGGTTTATCCAACCAAAATTTTCCATCATGAAATCTTCTTAACATGATTCTTATCCAGTCATTTTGGAAGGATTGCGGGAAGTATGTCAAACACAGTAACCCTGACTCCCCAATCTTCTTGTATTTAGATTTAATCTTTCCATCCGGTCCACAGACTTGTTGATAAGCAGCAATGGTCTCAAAATCACATACTTCTCTAATTTTGCAGTGAATATAGGCCCTAACGTCTTCTGTTAACAAAACCCTATCTGGAATACTAAAAAATGCACCCATATCATCTGTTTGTGCTGTGACCTTGGGATGTGGTTTGAATTTTTCCTCGGCGAAATGTGCCCTTACAATTAATTCTACTTCCTCCTCAATGTTTTTTGATTTGCTTGCAGTTGATGTTGATGCCATAAATTATTTCTTAGGGTTTCGGCAAGCAATAGATAACCAGTGTTCGGCAAGCAGATGAACTTACTCGATATCATCAAAGAATTGTTGTCAGTTCATTCTACAGTAGCTTTGAATCTTTTTTGGAAATCTTTAGCTCAAACTCTTCTCTGTAAGATCTCTATTCTTCGAAATCGCAATGTAACAATGAACTCTATTTTCGTGTATTTATAGATTTTTTGATATTCCCGCTCAAACTTTGGTGAATTAAATGCATGACCTAACTTTTGATACAAGACAAGTGTCAACTCAGTAATGTCTACAATTTCCTTTGCTCGGTTAACATAGAATTTCTTCATCGGTTTGTAGTGTTGTTGGTTAATCTTGTATAGTGATTACCGACAGGTAACCAACTCATGTTTCTTCTTTTACCGACTATGTGACATTTGTAAACTTATAACACAAACCATAGTGCATCTTTATTCATGCAAATTTGGTATTTGTACATCATATATAAGGAACTATGTGCAAAATGTGATTATCTAAAATGTCAGTTCCATACATACCTTTGTCATCTTAAGTAGAGGTACCGATGTCACCCAATCCAGTGGACGAGGTTTCACCGACAATGTTAATTGACTCAACATTCTCATTAGATGCCTTCTTCCACATTGTGTTTCTTAACTTCATAATTTTTGCAATGTTATATCCACTCTCAAATATATGGTTTTCATCAGGTGCTCGGTCTTTGCAGTTCTTTCTTACATGACCAACCTTGTGATAGTGCATACATGCCATTCCTGCATTTGTCCAATTTCTTGATTGTCCAATCTGATTCTTTCTGTAACAGATTGCTGCAATATGTCCATACCGACCACATACAACACAACTAGTCCATGTATTATAATCCCAAACATATGAGTTACCTTGTCTCTTCGGTTGATATGGCTTTCATTGTAGTTTCTCTTTAGGTGTCCAGACTTGTTTCATTTTTGCCTTGCAGTCCCTTGTAGTATGTCCATGCTTATTACAAGTATAGCATATTTTCTCCTCAGTAGTATTATTAGCAATGTCATTCTTCTTAGCTCTACATTCATAAGCTGGATGTCCAAACTTACCACAGTAATAGAAATATCCATTGAATTTTGGAATGACAGGAGGTTTACCTTGTGCTTTACTTCTGCACACATTAGATGTATGTCCTAGTTTTCCATAGTGATAACATGTCAACACTTTAGGTTTCTGACTTTGATTGTTGTTGACTTTTTCAGCTTGTTGTGATGATTCTCCTTCACCGGTGTAGCCTATACTGGCTCTGCTTTCGAATCTCCTCTGATTAGTCAAGAAATCATCAATCTTTTTAGAACTATCCTTAGCTATCTTCATCATTTCATTGTGTTGCTTTTGTATCTTTATTTCATTTCTCAGTTTTTCATTATCTTCTCTAAGTATTGTAACATCTTCAACTCTTCTTGATAATTCTCCATTTACTCGGTTCATTTCTTGATTAACTATCATCATTTGATTTGATACTTGGAAGTGACGATCAATGAGTCTCTATATTTCACTTTCTTTTTCTTGAAGTTGTTCAGTCATCAATCTTTGGTCTTCAATAGCCAGATTCCAATCTTGTTCAGCTTGTCTAGCATTGTTCATGATTTCCACCATTCTCACCATTTGAGATTCATGACCGATTTGAAGTGCTTTCACTTGCTTAGATAGATGCTGATTCTTTTCAGATAAATCAGAGATTATGCTTTCAGATCCATCAAAGATGCTTCCAGAGCTTGATCCAATATTATCAAATATTTCATCAATAGGTTCTTCATGATAACTGATTTCATTCAGTTGAATTGCAAGGTTCTTCCTTTCAACTAGTAATTTCTTCAGTTCTTCCTTGGCTTGTTTATACTATTCCACAAACATCTGTATTTGTATCTTCTGATTCTCAATAGTCTTGTCAAGCTTGTATCTCTCCATGGCTTAGATCTTTACCCTTCAGTGGTTAGACTGTTCAACAAGAGAATTTTTCTCTGATACCAATTGTTGGAATTAGAAGAGATAGGTACTGAGAGGGGAGGGGTGAATCAGTTCCTTGAAAAACTTTAATTGAAAAACCTTTTAGATCTATAACTATGTACTGTGATAATCGATCAAAATAACTTGAATATAATTGTATAAATCAATCATCTAGTTAACTTGAGAAAGTAAACAACATGAAATCAATATGACAATCAAATAAAACAACTATTTTGGTAACGCAAAAACCCTTGTAAGAAGGTAAAAACTGTGATGGGGATGACACCCACAAATTCTTCACTACTACAGATAGAAAAGGTTTGCCTATTAAGGCTACAAGTTTTGATCACTTCTAGTGATCTTACCCTATTAGTAGTAACATGTTAGATCAGCTAGATCTACCTAGTTATAAGATTTAAACAACACTAATGAAGTGTGTACTCGGTTAAGAGATTTACATAACACTGTTAAATCTACTTTGTTAAGAGATTTATCAAAACTCTATCACAATTATCACAAAGTAATAGGAAATTATCTTCTAGTTGACAACTCAATTGTCTGAAACAAATCTATAAGTGCTCATCAAAATATCACATTATCTGTGATGGTTCTCTACTCTGTTCTACTTGGTAGCCTTCTCTGATCCTGCTCAATCTAATATCCTCTGTACTATGTTCTGCTTGGTAAACTGATTGTCTTGAAGTTAGGTAATGTCTTCAAGTGCTCCGTGATTCATATATATTAGTTAACCAACCTCATAAAATGGTGCGAACATATAAAATATATAGTGTTCTATTTTTGTCACCTTAACAAAAATTAGGTTACAAGAATAATCATAACCCTAAGATCTACGGTGCAAAATAACCTAGATCAACTATTACAATAAGATAAACATTACATTTAATGAGTATCTTTTATAATAAATGCTCCTCGATCTTGGTAAACTATTTTACGATATGTTGTAATCGTTTGCATAGAAGAATGTGCCATTTTAGATTACTATGCCATTTTTTGTGATCATCGGTAAACACTATATAATCTGCTTGGTGTATACTGTGATGCTCGGTGTTTACTGACCATCGGTGTCAGTGTTGCTAGTGCTCGGTAAACTATGTGATGCTCAGTGTAAAGACTTTACCAACTGCTTTGTCTTACATCTGGTTACCAACCAACTCATTATAAGTAACCGACCAACCTATTTACTATCCTTTGATACTAATGACAACCTTAAATGCTCAATAGAGATTAACATCGACAACTAAGGATAAAAAAGTGTTGATTGATAAATTCTTAGAGGAAGAAATACATACATCCTTATTTCAGCTTCATCTAGACAAAGCACCAGGTCCTGATGGATTTCCAATTGGCTTCTTCCAAGAATGTTGATCAATTTTAGGATCTAAGATGACTGAAGCATTAGAGGCAACAAGAATCTATGGAAGTTTTTTGAGATAAATAAACAACACCTTTTTAGCCCTCATTCCAAACAAAGAAAAAATCAACATTCTTGGATGAGTTTAGACCAATTTATGTCTGTAACACCATTTACAAGGTCTTGAAAAAAGCGTTAGACAAGAGATTAAAAAATATACTCTTGAAATTAATAGAAGAAGAACAAACAAGCTTTGTTGTTGAAAGATCTATTTTTGACGATGTAATCATTTCCCAAGAAGCTATTCATTCTATTTAAAAAAATAAGACCCCAAGTATGATCATTAAACTAGATGTAAAAAAAGTGCATGACAATGTGAACCGGAGATTCTTGGCTAAATGTTTGGAAAGGTTTGGATTCTGCAAAGTGTGGATAGATATGATATTTTATTGCATATCCATGCCATGGTTTTCTATTCTTGTCAATGGGAATCCTCAAGGCTTTTTGACATTTCAAGAGGCATTCGATAAGGAGATATTTTTTCACCTTTCTTGTTTGTCATTATGGCTAAAGCTCTTGGAAGGAAGTTATCCACCCTATAAAAAATGGAAACTTGAAAGGGGTGTAAGTGACTTCTTTAGTTCAACCACTGACATGTCGACTCTTTGTTGATGAGACAATGTTATTTGGAAAAGGGAATAAGGGAGCGACCTTCTAATTGAAAAGACTACTTAAAACATACTCTAAAGCTTTAGGTTTAGTAGTAAATCAGAAGAAATCACATATATTATTCTTTTTTATGAAATTAAAAGTCCAAGATTAGGTGTTAAGGTTGCTAGGATTTAAGGAAGGTAAAGTCACTTGCCTATATCTAGGCCATTGGACAAATCTCTACAATCAACCTCAACTTGGAAATCAGTAAGAGATAAAATAGTAAGAAAATAGAATCGTGAAAATCTAAATGGATAACATGGGAAGGGAGAATTTTAATAATAAAGGAAACATTATTTGCAATCCCTATATACTTAATATCATGTATTTCCCTATCAACTGGATCTTATATTGATCTGATAAAGAAGTTAAGGAAATTCTTCTAGCAAGGTATAAATGTGAAGAAAAAATATTCTTTAATTTCATGGGAAAGGATATGAAATCCCATCAAGCATGGAGGTACAAGAATCAAGAACCAACTATGGTAGAAAAAAGCACTAGGGGCAAAGTTGTTTTGAAAATTCATAAGGAGTCACATCTTAAATGGGTAAGAATCATTAAAGGTAAATATCTAACAAATTCAAGATTGAAGATATTTTAAGGTTATCTAACTTCCTAAGTGGTTCTCATATTTTGAAATTCATTTCCAAATGCAGTGATATCATACTTAACCACATATCATGGAACATAAAGGATGGAAAAAAAGCCCTTTTTTGGTAGGACTCTTGGGGGGAGGGATATTCAATCATCATCAATCTAATGTATGTGAATAGAATCAAACACATTTGTGAACTCAATTGGGGAATATATGTTAGAAATTATATTGTATTCATAGATCCAAATCTTGATCATAGATGGGAATGAAAAATTTTTGAGGACATGGACCTTCCACCTATAGATATTGAGTTGATAAGAGAAATTCTTGATAATGGATTTATTTCTTTCAAATAAGGTAATATGAAATAATATGGGGAGGCTCTAAGAAGGGAGTATACAATTCCAAGGATAGATATAATGCATTATCATGCATGAGAGACAGAGAAAAAACACAACTACCAGTTCATCTATGTTGGGATAAATTATGTCTACCAAAGGCAATCATCTTCACTTGGGCTTCTCTAAAAGGAAAGTTTCTAACAACTAATTGGTTTAGAAAGATTAGTTTCCAAGGTTCATTAATTTTTTTCTTGTACAAAAATAGTGAAGAGGATACTAATCATATGCTACTAACATGCCCTTTCTCTCAAAAATGTTGGCAATGACTATGCACCAAACTGGGCTTGATTTCAACACTTCCAAATGATATTTTGACATTATTCCAATCTTGGTCGAGAATACGGAACAATAGTTTATTCGGAAACATATGGATAATTTCACCCTCAATTGTAACTTGGGATATTTAGGAGGAAAATAATAGTAGAATATTCCAAGGGAAGGCTATGGAATGAGTGGATTACTATATCATCTTAAAATGGAAGCACTTCCATGTTAAGAGCATTTAGCCCTCCGAGTAAGTGGTTTGGGGTCATATTGGATGCCTTGAATTGATCTTTTCTTTGATCTGGCTTTATCCTCGCTTTCCACTTCTTTTCTACTTCATCCTAGGTGAAATTAGGGATAGGATCTTAAGGATTCTCCTAAATTTCACTCTTCCATAGCTCTATTTTCTAGGTAGGATTTAGAAATGGATCCTCCTTGGCTTCATCTTAGTAATCATAGGATTTTATGTCTATTCCTGACATTCTGTCCTATTCTGGCATCAGTTCTAGGTTTGTAGACATCCTTGGGACCTTTTGACTTGGTTTTGAGTCAACTTAGGATCAGGGTCAATGTCTTAGGTCAACCTTGACTAGGTCAGGGTCAACCTCGACATTGACCCCTTCCTCCAAAATTTCAAATTCTAGAATCCCCAGGCTTCGGGCTTTCAGGAGATTTATTTTTCTGCTTCCAGGTCGGCCATTTCAGGTTTTGGGATGGTAAATCCTTTAATTGCATTTAATCTAGGTATATTTTCTAAAGGTGAGGACCTAATTGGGATTTAATTCTCCAAGGTGGCCCATCTAGAGGAGTGTGCCCTAGATCACTAGAAAAGGAGGCCTTCCTCTCTCATTTTCATCATCAAGTTTTGTGAGAACATATCTCTCAATCAAGTTTTCAAGCTCTCAAAGCTCTCAAGTTCTCAAGGTGATCAAGAAAGCATCCATTCAAGCATTTCAAGTCTTCTTCTCCATCCAAGTTCTCCATTGAAGATCAAGGATTCAAGCATTCAAGCCATTGAAGGGATTTGGTTAAAGCATTCAAAATTTATCATCCAAACCCTAGATCTAGCCATTGTGACGGTGTGATCTTCCTTCAAGATCCTTTGATCATCTTCAAGATCCATTTCCTTCTTCTCTCAAGGTGAATTCCAAGCATACAACCATGGAGGTTTGATTTACATTTATTGTTGTGTTTAAGCTTTCATATCAATATACTTGTTTACATTTCAAATACAATTGCATATCTATTGAATTGCATAGCTTCATTATTAGATCCTTTTCTACTACTTGCTAGCATTCCCCATTTCAATTTCAATATTAAGGTTGATTCCAAACTGGGGTTTGACCAAGGAAAACCCCCCATACAACAAAAACCCCCATTTTCTTGTAGGTACAGGTGCGGAGTTTCAGATTTGAGAGTGAATTTTGGATACCCTTTATGACAAACTTCTGGGATTTGCGAACAGAATTTGAATCGAACTTCAAATAAAGAATGTGGTATTTGACCTTTTATGAGGGTCAAATCCAAGCTGAGCCATCTTAAGGAAAGATTTCTGGGTTTTCTCTGTCTTGGCATTTCCAATGCAGGATAGGTTTTAGATTTTCCCGAAAGTGTACACAGATACCAGAATTCAACATTTTCCAGATCTGCCCTAATTTTGAGGTTAGTAATTGTATTTCAATTATTTCATATTCCAAGCATAAATTCCATTCATAGGAAAATATTGGATTTACTCTCTCTCTCTCCCTACTCTTTTCCATAAATTGATTCGATTGTGCATTAGCCTTTTTGGTTGATCAAATCAGATCTCTTCCTTGGGGAATTTGGGTTTGAGAATAGATCTCAATATTTTCCCTTTCCCTTTCTATCTGAATAGTGGTGAATCCATTTTACCTCTATTCATTTTGGTGAACCCAAAAAACTTACTCTCTTTATTTTTGGTGTTAGATTGCCGTTTACATTAGGTTTAGTTCAAAAAAAAAACAAAAACATTATATATTCAATAGAATCCAAAAATATTTCTTGCATTTCATTTTCCATGGTGATTGTTAAGATGCTTTGGTGTGTAGTTATGTTCTTCATTACTCTTCTTTTAGCATCTCTTTATCATACCTATGATGTTTATGAAAGTATTATTCACTTCATCATGTTGATGACCCTTCACTTTGCTCTTGTCTATGCTTTTGTAAAGTTGACTGACACTAGTCTGCCTACATTTAAAACTTTTGGATTATGTGAACAATTGGGTAGATGACACACCACCTCCTCATCTTCCTAATCCTCATCCTATCAATCCTAATCTTAATCTTAATATTCCTATTCTGATACCTACTTCTCCGTCTGTTAATCCTCGCTCTTCCTGTACTTATGATGGGATTCAAGCTATCGTTCAGGATGCAGATGTACAAGATTTCTTTGATTTACCTTCTCCTCTGATTCATGATGATATTAAAGGAAAGGGTATAGACACTTCTACCAAACCTATTATTCCACCTTATGCGACCTTTACTCATGAGCATGATAAACAATCACCTCCTGTAGAAGCTTTACATAATATGTATACTACTGGATATAATATGGTGACTAAACAAGGTTATAAAGGTTTAGGGCTAGGTGTTAATGAGCATGGTATTAGGTTTCCTGTTCATCTACCCCCTAAATTTAATATGTATGGTGTTGGGTGTTAAAAATCTCAAGTTAAGGTAGGTGATGCTAAACATCATCCTCTTTTCCCCATGCCTATCCTAGATAACCCTAATACTCATCAAGAAATTGCTAAGAAGGTATATTTTGAGCTAATGAATTCCAAGAAAGAAATCTTTAGACCTATGCTGATAGATGCTCTATACAAATACAAATGTCCTTTTCATTATAGTAACAAACATTTACTTTCTGATTGTAAACACTTCAAGCCATATGTTAGAGAAAGAGCTGCTTTAGGAATTATATCTCATTCTTGTGCCGTTTTACAATTTCTTCATAATTTTGATATAGGGGATTCCCCTCCTTTAGATATAATGTAAATGTTCTTCTCCTCTTGTCTTATGACTGGGGGGCAAGAGGTGTATCTTCATCCAGTCTCCTAGGATCCATTAGGTCTTTTTATTGGGGCTTAATTGGTATTCTTTCTCTCCTATTTTTCTATGGTTTTGCATTATGTTTTTAATCATCCATAGAATCTATCCTTTCTTTTCAAGATATCTTTTCTAAGACATTTGTTTTCCAAAGGTATCCCTTGTCTCTATCTCTGGGGGGCAAGGTACCTCTTTCTTTTTCTTTGTCTAGGGAGCAACTTTCCTTAGCTTAGTGGTATTTGTTTATATTGCAATATTATTTCATCATATTGATAGATGTGTTGACTACAGATAACCTTCTTACATGAGAAGTTGTTGTCCTAGGTTGTCACTTCTTCTCTATGTTGCAAATTATGTTCTTTATAAACTCTCACCCTTGCTTTGGTGTTAGAGTTGTTTCCTTCAATCCAAAGATTCCTTTTCCTCTTCTTTGCAAGAGGCTTGATGGTTGAATCTTTGTTCCTGCCTTTGAAAGCTGATATTTTATCTAAAGCACTCCTCTTTGGTGGGGGTCTTGTTGATAAGATCTCTTTCATTTGAGTATCCTTTTCCATGAGTGACATATCCTTTTCATGATTATCTATATTCTTGGATGTAGGGGTCAATATCTCTCGCTAAGGATATGGTGTACATTGTTGCTAAACAAGATATCTCCTTGTATTATGAAGTAGGTATCCTCTTCCATCTTTTTTCCTACACTTGGGGGGCAAGGATGTCATTTCCTTCTATTTTTCCCAAATGTACCTCTTTCCTTGGGTAATCAGTATTTATCTATTATATGACATTCAATCCTACATGAAAATTTTGGTTTGCATTGAGGATCTTTGTCCTTGATCACAACCTCTTTCATTGTTTGACATTGGGTTCCCATGGTTGATATATCTCTCACCTTGGAAACTAAACAATGTGCTATCCCTCATAAGGGTTACTTTCTTTTCACTTCTTACATGATATCTCTTTACATTCATCCCTTCCATGGCCTCATAGGAGTTGTGACCTTCTTGGCTTGGACTGGGTGTTGTTTGTGGATATTGTCTTGATGCTGAAGAAGGCTTTATCCTCATTCTGTTCTTTCCTTAACATGACAAAATAGTTTGTTTTTTCCATATTAAGGAGGGGGGCATATATAGGGCCTACCTTGTACTATAGTTTTTTATTTTTACATGCTAAATCTTGGAAGGTAATGCACATAAGTTGCTAAATCATGAAAAGACACAGATTCATATGCTAAATCTTCTGAAGGTAACACACATAAGTTGCTAAATCCTGAGGAGACATGCATTTTTCAATTTTTTCAATATACTAAATCCTCTGAAGGTAATGTACATAAGTTGCTAAATCCTAAAGGGACACGCATTTCCAGTTTCAAATATGCTAAATCTTTGAAGGTGTAGAGGATAAAATATGGATGGGGTCCTAGAACAATGGCTTGCACATAAAAGAGACCCAAAAACCAATATTTTATACTTACATTTGAGTTGTATTGATTTGGAAAGTAAATGTAAATGACTAATATTGAAATGAAGAGATAAAGGTACTTACCTTTGAAAAAGAATCGGCTAAAAACCCTATCAAATGATCTCGAAAACTATTGATTCCCACATTTTTAAATCGAAACTGTGAGATCTACAAAACCTAGAAATATTTTCTCCAAATTCATACAGGTCAACTTTGACCTTTTAAAAGGTCAAAGACCACATTTTTATTCTAAGGCCCGATTCCGATTCTATTCGCAGATCCTGAAAGATTGCCAAAAAAGGTATCCAAATTCACTCTCAGATCCGAGATTCCACACCTGTACCTACAAGAAAAATGGTTTTGTTTGTTTGTTTGAGGGGTTTGCCTTGGTTAAACCCCGGTTTGGAATCAACCTTAATATTGAAATTGAAATGGAGAATGCTAGCAAGTAGTAGAAATGAATCTAACAATGAAGCTATGCAATTCAATAGATATGCTAATGTATTTGGAATGTAATCAAGTATGTTGATATGAAAGCTTGAAAAAAACAATAAATGTAAATCAAACCTCCATGATTGTATGCTTGGAATCCACCTTGAGGGAAGAATGAAATGGATCTTGAAGATGAACAAAGGATCTTGAAGGAAGATCACACCATCATAATGGCTAGATCTAGGGTTTGAATGATGAATCTTGAATACTTGAACCAAATCCCTTCAATGGATTGAATGCTTGAATCCTTGATCTTTAATGGAGAACTTGGATGGAGAAGAAGACTTGAATGCTTCCTTGAAAATGCTTGGGAGATACTTGCTTGACCTTGCTTGAAAGATTGAGTGCTTGATGCATGAATGAGATGGAGAAAATGAGAGAGGAAGGCTTCCTTTTATAGTGATCTAGGGTACAATCCTCTAGAGGGGCCACCTTGGGGAATTAAATTCCAATTAGGCTTCAACCCTATAGGAATGGACCTAAATTAAATATAATTTAAGAGTTTACCATTTCAGAGATCAAAATAGCAGACCCAGAAGTGGAAAAACAAATATTTCTAAAACCTGACAACTGGAGATCTCGAGACCTTGAAATTTGAACCCAAGGTCAAGGATGAGCTCGACCCTGACTAGGTTAGGGTTGAGGTCGACCTTGACCCAAAAATGTAGTCCTTGACCCAAAAATGTAGTCATTGACCCAAAAGTCAAGAATCTCAGAATTTCAGTTCAGGATGCCAGAATTATGCAGAAAAGAAGTGGAAAGTGGGGAGAGAGCCAGATCAAAGCTAAGATCAATTCAAGGAGTTTGAGATGACCCAAAACCACTTACTCATAGGGCTAAATTCTCTTAACATGGAAGTGCTTCCATTTTAAAATGATACATTAAGCCCCCACTTTAGCAAGAGTATGGACTCGATGCAAACTCTTGGTAAAGGAGAAGAAAGAGAAGATCCTAGTGGATTCAAAATGAGATAAAATACACTTAGTCAGGAACACTAGCCCCTAGACCAAGGATTCTAACTCAACATACATACATGAGAGTGTACAAAAAGAACAAGGGTTAGTACTAAACAACCTGAATCAATTAGCATAAGAAACCTTGCTAAGAAAAATTTCTCATGCCAATATCATATTTGGAAAGCTATCATAAGAGCATAAATGATTACATAAAAAAGACAATAGCAACACTATAGACAACATAGCTTCATGATCCAGTCCTACTAGCATGAAAGCAAAAAGAGAAGAATAGAGAAAGTGATTACCTCACTCGGTAAGATGCCTACCTTACCATGAATCACCTTGGAGGGAGAGCCCAATAGGTTCACCCATAAACTGTGCTTGCAATTGTAATGCATCTTCTGACAGCTTCTGGAATACCCATAGATCCACCTTCTTGTATCACTATGAATATGAAATGCATATCTCCTCAGGATTTAGCAACTTATGTACATTACCATTGGAAGATTTAGCATATAGGTGCGTGTCTTTTCAGGATTTAGCAAGTTATGTGCATTACCTTCCAAGATTTAGCATGTTTGAAATTTTTTGAAAAATGCTTGTCTCCTCAGGATTTAGCAACTTATGTGTGTTACCTTCGGAAGATTTAGCATATGAATGTGTGTCTTTTCAGGATTTAGCAACTTATGTGCATTACCTTCCAATATTTAGCATGTGAAAATAAAAAACTATAGTACAAGGGAGACCCTATATATGCCCCCCTCCTTAATATGGAAAAAACATACTATTTTGTCATGTTAAGGAAAGAAAAGAACAAGGATAAAGCCTTCTTCAGCATCAAGACAATATCCATAGACAGCTCCCAGTCCAAGCCAAGAAGGTCACATCACCTATGAGGCCATGGAAGAGATGAATGTAAAGAGATATCATGCAAGAAGTGAAAAGGAAGTAACCCTTAGTGAGGAATTGCACACTATTCAATTTTCAAGGTGAGAGATGTATCAACCATGGAAACCCAATGTCAAACAACAAATAAGGTTTGTATAAAGGACATAGGTCCTCAAATGCAAACCATAATTTTCATATATGATTGGATATCACATAGTAGATAAATACTTCTTAATCAAGGAAAGAGGTGAATCCCTAGAAAAGAAGAGAATACCATATGAAATAACAATGCATAGATTTGAATAAGATAGAAAATCATACCAAGCCTCCAAGGCTAAAGTACTTCTACCAAACTCACAATCCGTATTTGTGACTCCATGTTGGAAAGGAACAAAAATTGATAATGCTAAGATTGAATCCTTGAGACCAAAAACCCTAGCATGAACATGTATGGAATAACAATGCATAGATTTGAATAAGATAGAAAATCATACCAAGCCCCTAAGGCTAAAGTACTTCTACCGAACTCACAATCTGTATTTGTTACTCTACGTGTGAATACTTGAAGATAGAAAAGAAGGATAAGGCATCCTTTCCCCCCTAGCGTAGGAAAAAAGATGGAAGAGGATACCCACTTCACAAAGCAAGGAGATATCCTATTTGCAACAATGTATACTATATCCTTAGCGAGAGATATTGACCCCTGCATCCAAGAGTATAGATAATCATGAAAAAGGATATGTCGCTTATGGAAAAGGATCCTCAATGAAAGAGATCTTATCACCAAGACCCCCACCAAAGAGGAGTGTGCTAAATAAAATATCATCTTTCAAAGATAAATCAAGCGGGAACAAAGATTCAATCATCAAGCCCCCTGTAAAACAAGAGGAAGAGGAATCTTTGGAATGAGAGAAAACAACTCTAACACAAAGCAAGAGTAAAAGATTATATCAAATATAATGTGCAACATAGAGAAGAAGTATCGACCCAGGACAACAACTTCTCATATAAGAAGGTTATCTGTAGTCAAAACATCTATCAATATGATGAAATAATATTGTAATATAAGCAAATACCACTAAGCTAAGAAAAGGAGTTCCCCTAGACAAAGAGAAAGAAGGAAGAACCTTGCCCCCCAGGGAGAAAAAGGCAAGGGATACCTTTGCAAAATACATGTCATAGAAAAGATATCTGGAATAATAGAAGAGAGCAATGGATGAAAAGCTAACATAATACAAAACATTGATATAAATGAAAGAATAATCAATTAAGCTCAAAGCAGGAACATAATGGATTCTAAAAGATAGGAAGAAATATACCTCTTGCCCCCCAATCTAGAGGGAAAAAGAGAGTGAGGGGTAACATTATGAATAAATCTCAAAGGAGAAGTTTATTTTCTCTTATATTTATGGATCGAATAATAAGGAGAAGGTACTTTGAAGAATATTTTCACATCTACATCATGAACCATAGTTTGAACCTCAACATAAGTGTGGGAAGAACTAGGAATAGTAGATGGAGAATTAGGAATTGGATTATGAAATATAGGATTAGGATTAGGAAGATTAGGAACACTAATGAAACTGTAGGAAGTGATATGAATGGAAGACACAACCAAAGGAACACTTGGAACCACAATTGGAAAAGGGTTAGAATAGAGATAAGTAATATTATGGTAAGAATGATGTGAGGTAGGATCTTGATTTTCCATAAGGTCATCACTAAGAGGAAGAGCATTAATGGAATTCATATCTTTCTCCGCTAATGCCTCATCACTAGAAGGAATCCTAAATGGGGATGAAAGATCTATAATGTCATGTTCTTTCAAAGGAGGGGAGTGTGTTTTAGAGAATATGTCATCCTTTTGTATTAAGAATTCTTCACAAGGAGGAGATAAATCAATGTATTTATCCAAGAGTTCATCCCAAAAAGTAGAACTATCCACAATGGCTTCATGAGGAAGAGAGTAATCAACATCAAAATCCAAAGGTTCATCCCAAATAGGAGGATTATCCACAATGGATTCATAAGGAAAAGAGTAATCAACATTGAAGTATAAAGGTTCATCCCAAATAGGAGGATTATCCTTAATGGTTTCATGAGGAAGGGAGTAATCAACATTGAAATCCAAAGGTTCATCCCAAATAGGAGGATTATCATCCCTATCCATAAAGTGCATTGTAGGAGTGTCATAAGTAATTAAAGCTTGATCCCTAAAGGGGAAAGTAGGCTCATAGAAAAGACATATATTAGGAGAAGAATAATCATCAATCCCTAGCTCATCTTTGTAAAGGTCAATTAAAGAAGTTGTAGAGGAAGATGAAATAGGAATAGAATCAATAAATATCTCATTCAAACAATTTTCATGCTCACTTCCATGTACCTCATTAAGGTATCTATTATCTTGAACAACAAAAGCCTCATCAAAGTACTCAAAACAAGAGTCATACATGTTGAATACTAAAAGCATGAAAATGTAAATGTTTTTGTATTTTTAAAGAAATTTTGCAATTTTTTTTGGATTTTTGAAATATAAATACAAGGGCATAAAAGAAACCTAATCTTAATGCAAGAAAATAAATGATCTAACACCAAAAAGAAAGAGTTGTCTATCATAGGTTCACCAAAATGTAGAGGATAAAATATGGATGGGTTCCTAGAACAATGGCTTGCACATAAAAGAGACCCCAAAACCAATATTTTATACTTACATTTGAATTGTATTGATTTGGAAAGTAAATGTAAATGACTAATATTGAAATGAAGAGATAAAGGTACTTACCTCTGAAAAAGAATCAGCTGAAAACCCTATCAAACGATCTTAAAAACTGATGATTCTCATGTTCCTCAACCGAAACTACGAGATCTACAAAACCCATAAATCTTTTCTCCAAATTCATACAGGTCAACTTTGACCTTTTAAAAGGTCAAAGACCACATTTTTATTCTGAGGTCCGATTCCGATTTTGTTAGTAGATCCTGAAAGATTGTCGAAAAGGGTATTTGAATTCACTCTTAGATTCGAGATTCCACACTTGTACTTATAAGAAAAATGGTTTTGTTTGTTTGTTTGGGGGGTTTTCCTTGGTCAAACCCCGGTTTGGAATCAACCTTAATATTGAAATTGAAATTGAAATGGAGAATGCTAGCAAGTAGTAGAAATGAATCTAACAATGAAGCTATGCAATTCAATCGATATGCTAATGTATTTGGAATGTAATCAAGTATGTTGATATGAAAGCTTGAACAAAATAATAAATGTAAATCAAACCTCCATGATTGTATGCTTGGAATCCACCTTGAGGGAAGAATGAAATGGATCTTGAAGATGAACAAAGGATCTTGAAGGAAGATCACACCATCATAATGGCTAGATCTAGGGTTTGAATGATGAATCTTGAATACTTGAACCAAATCCCTTCAATGGCTTGAATGCTTGAATCCTTGATCTTCAATGGAGAACTTGGATGGAGAAGAAGACTTGAATGCTTCCTTGAAAATGCTTGGGAGATACTTTCTTGAACTTGCTTGAAAGATTGAGTGCTTGATGCATGAATGAGATGGAAAAAATGAGAGAGGAAGGCTTCCTTTTATAGTGATCTAGGGTACAATCCTCTAGAGGGGCCACCTTGGGGAATTAAATTCCAATTAGGCCTCAACCCTATAGGAATGGACCTAAATTAAATATAATTTAAGAGTTTACCATTTCAGAGATCAAAACAGTGGACCCGGAAGCGGGAAAACAAATATTTCTGAAACTCGATAGCCGGAGATCCTGAGACCTTGAAATTTGAACCCAGGGTCAAAGATGAGCTCGACCCTGACCCAAAAATGTCAGGGTTGAGGTCGACCTTGACCCAAAAATGTTGACCTTGACCCAAAAATGTAGTCCTTGACCCAGAAATGTAGTCCTTGACCCAAAAATGTAGTCCTTGACCCAAAAATGTAGTCATTGACCCGAAAATGTAGTCATTGACCCAAAAGTCAAGAATCTCAGAATTTCAGTTCAGGATGCCAGAATTATGTAGAAAAGAAGTGGAAAGCAGGGAGAAATCTAGATCAAAGCTAAGATCAATTCAAGGCATTCGAGATGACCTAAAACTACTTACTCAGAGGGCTAAACACTCTTAACATGGAAGTGCTTCCATTTTAAGATGATATAGAAGGTAACACACATAAGTTGCTAAATCTTGAAAAGACAAGCACCCATATGCTAAATCTTCTAAAGGTAACGCACATAAGTTGCTAAATCCTGAGGAGACATGCATTTCATATTCAGAGTGATACAAGAAGGTGGATCTATGGGTATTCCAGAAGTCATTAGAAGATACATTACAATTGCAAGCACAGTTTATGGTTGAACCTATTGGGCTCTCCCTCCAAGGTGATTCACGGTAAGGTGGGCATCTTACTAGGTGAGGTAATCACTTTCTCCTTTCTTTCTTTTCTACTTTCATGCTAGTAGGACAAGATCATGAAGCTATGTTATTTATAGTGTTTCTCTTGTCTTTCTTATGTAAACATTTATGCTTTTATGATAGCTTTCCAAATATGATATTAACATGAGGAATATTTCTTAGTGAGGTTTCTTATGCTAATTGATTTGGGTTATTTAGTGCTAACCCTTGTTCTTTTAGTTTTATTGTTTCACACCCTCGTGTGTGTATGTTGAGTTAGAATCTTTAGTCTGGGGGTTCATGCCCTTAGCTAAGTGTTATTTTATCTCTTTGTGAATCCACTTGGATCTCCTCTTTCTTCTCCTTTACCAAGAGTTTGCATCGAATCCATACTCTTGCTAAAGTGGGGGATTAATGTATCATCTTAAAATGGAAGAACTTCCATGTTAAGAGTGTTTATCCCTCCGAGTAAGTGGTTTGGGGTCATATTGGATGCCTTGAATTGATCTTTGTTTTGATCTGGCTTTCTCCTCGCTTTCCACTTCTTTTCTGCTTCATCCTAGGTGAAATTAGGGATAGGATCTTAAGGATTCTCTTGAATTTCAATCTTCCATAGATCTATTTTTTAGGTAGGATTTAGAAATGGATTCTCCTAGGCTTCATCTTAGTAATCATAGGATTTTATGTCTATTCCTGACATTCTGTCCAGTTCTGGCATTAGTTCTAAGTTTCTGGACATCCTTGGGACCTTTTGACTTGGTTCTAAGTCAACTTAGGATCAAGTTCAATGTCTAAGGTCAACCCTGACTAGGTCAAGGTCTTAGGTCGACCCTGACTAGGTCAAGGTCAACCTCAACATTGACCCCTTCCTCCAAAATTTCAAATTCTATAATCTCCAGGCTTCAGGCTTTTAGGAGATTTATTTTTCCACTTCTAGGTTGGCCATTTCAGGTTTCAGGATGGTAAATCCTTTAATTGCATTTAATCTAGGTATATTTTCTAAAGGTGAAGACCTAATTGGGATTTAATTCTCCAAGGTGGCCCATCTAGAGGAGTGTGCCCTAGATCACTATAAAAGGAGGCCTTCCTCTCTCATTTTCATCATCAAGTTTTGTGAGAACATATCTCTCAATCAAGTTTTCAAGCTCTTAAAGCTCTCAAGTTCTCAAGGTGATCAAGCAAGCATCCATTCAAGCATTTAAAGTCTTCTTCTCCATCTAAGTTCTCCATTGAAGATCAAGGATTCAAGCATTCAAGCCATTGAAGGGATTTGGTTCAAGCATTCAAGATTTATCATCCAAACCCTAGATCTAGCCATTGTGATGGTGTGATCTTCCTTCAAGATCCTTTG
Source organism: Chamaecyparis obtusa (assembly GCA_027943335.1). Lineage (NCBI taxonomy): Eukaryota > Viridiplantae > Streptophyta > Pinopsida > Cupressales > Cupressaceae > Chamaecyparis > Chamaecyparis obtusa. The sequence goes on from BSBK01003264.1 coordinate 271,245, forward strand.
TTCATCTTCAAGATCCATTTCCTTCTTCTCTCAAGGTGAATTCCAAGCATACAACCATGGAGGTTTGATTTACATTTATTGTTGTGTTCAAGCTTTCATATCAATATACTTGTTTACATTTCAAATACAATTGCATATCTATTGAATTGCATAGCTTCATTGTTAGATTCTTTTCTACTACTTTCTAGCATTCTCCATTTCAATTTAAATATTAAGGTTGATTCCAAACTAGGGTTTGACCAAGTCAAACCCCCCATACAACAAAAACCCCCATTTTCTTGTAGGTACAGGTGCAGAGTTTTAGATCTGAGAGAGAATTTGGATACCATTTTCGAAAAACTTCCAGGATCTGTGAACAGAATTCAAATTGGACTTCAAATAAAGAATGTGGTATTTGACCTTTTATGAGGGTCAAACCTGAGCTGAGCCATCTTGAGGAAAGATTTTTGGGTTTTCTCTGTCTCGACATTTCTAGTCTAGGACAAGTTTCAGATTTTCCCGAAAGTGTACACAGACACCAGAATTCAACATTTTCCAAATCTACCCTAATTTTGAGGTTAGTAGTTGTATTTTAATTTTATCATATTCCAAGCATAAATTCCATTCATAGGGAAATATTGGATTTACTCTCTCTCCCTACTCTTTTCCATAAATTGATTCAATTGTGCATTAGCCTTTTTGGTTGATCAAATCGGATCTCTTCCTTGGGGAATTTGGGTTTGAGGATAGATCTCAATATTTTCCCTTTCCCTTTCTATCTGAATAGTGGTGAATCCATTTTTCATGTATTCAATTACAAATAAGATGGAAGAATTTATAGTAGAAACAATGAATTCAAGGATTCATGCTCAAGGGAATAAAATAAATTATTTCATATGATTGGATGAAAAAATACATAAAAGTTGGTATGGGTTAAAACTTTCAAAAGTCATTGGTAAAGGACACTAATCAAACAAAAAAGACAAAGATAATTGAAAATGGTGTTCCCTAATACCAAGATGGTTCAAATTGAATTCTGATGGGGCTTCTAGAGGCGGTCCAGGACCCTCATGGGCTAGGTGTGTAATTCACTCATGCCAAGGCAAGATGATAGAAGTATTATCCAAATCATTAGAAGAAGACAAAGACAACAAAGATAAATTTAAATCTTTAGTAGAAGGACTATCACATGCATGGAATTACACTTGAGAAGGGTTGAAATTGAAGGGGATTAAACCATTACCATAAATGCCATAAGGACCAGGCATACTCCCATCTGGAGATTATAGTCATTCCTAGACACAACGTTGGAATTAATGGGAAGGTTGGAGAGTGTTACAATGAGTCATATATATAGAGAAGGAAAAAAACTTGTAGATGAACTAGAAAATTTAGGTGCAGAGGGAGTTACCATCAAATAGATCCTCACCTAACTAATAAGGATAATGTTGGTTAATCATTTAAAAATTCATTTATTTTGTAGCTAGCAGATAATAGTTTAAGATGGTAGATAAAGTGATTATGATGGAGATCAACATGCAAAAAAGGTAGAGGATGCATAGTTGGTTGCATGGATAACTATGTGGAAGACTTTGAAAAAGCAATGTTAGAAGAATCTGAAACTTTCTATTCTTGAAAAGATATTTGTTGAAGATTGAGGAATGTTTTCAACTTGAGAAGGATAGCGTTTTCAATTATTTGCATGTCGATAGTGAGAAAAATTTGTTATCTAAATTAGAAAAAGAATTACTTCATAATTATAAGGAGAAAATTTTGGAAAAGGGTTTTAGTCCCTTGGATTTGTTTAAGGCTGACAAGACAAATGATTATCTATCCCATGCCTTGGATCCAATTGCAAACTCTTTGGAATAGTTGGCCACTATGGAAGGAACGTAATATTTTAACTAGATAGTGGCTAAGTTTACAAGAGGAGGGATTCCAATGGAACATAGGATCAAGAATTCATAAGGAATCTTATTGAACTGCATGACAAGTACAAGATTTATGTTCTCAAGTGTTCTTATGACAACAAGAAAACTAATAATGCTCTAAAGGAGGGGTTTGATGTATTTTATAATAAATCAGATGAGTATATCTTGATTACAGACTTAATCTCTTCATTTTTTGATAATGTTGTAAAGGACATCATGAGGAAATTAGATGATGCTGAGATTAAACATGAACTTGGAAAGGTGGTGAAGATTCTTTCATACATTTTAGATAAAATTATTTTTAAGGAATATTACAACTGAAGGTTGATGACTTAGGTAGTGAGGACTCCTCATAGGTGGAAAAACAAGATGCAACATTAGTAGAGAATGTAGAGTTGGTTCACTAGTAAGTAGGGCCTTCCATTCTTATGGAGATACATAACCAAAATTAATCACCCAAGATCGAGATAGCATGCAGGTCTAAGATAAAAGCTACATCCCAAGATTTTGGATGAAGATGTGCCAAATTGCTAGAATGAACAAGAGGAAGAAAATTTGAAGTTGTTCTCAAAGTCATTACATTTTAAGATATTATTTTTTGATATCTTAGGTGTACAAAAGGTTTAGATAGAAACATGATCTAATGTATGAGTAGCTCGACACATTGTATTGGTTTTTGTATCAACTTGTTGAGGTTCATACATACATTTGGTCTAGGTTGTAGCTCCTCAAGATCTTTTGACTAATGTTTTTTGTAGCTGGATGTGATAAGGTGTCATTTGGATGTAATTATGTTTAGTTTTTAAGGTTTTATGAGCTACAACCAGAGGTTTTCTGAGCTTTTTCTTTCCTTCCGATATACTCTCTTGAACTAGGACCAATGTATACTTCTTATAATAAATAAATAATACTATATCTTAGCCATGGCCTCTTATCTATAAAAAATATTCAAAATGCAATTACCAATTTTCTCTATAACAAGGTGTGGACAACATTTATAAAATTTAAGTTAAATTTGCACATGTTATGATGATTGTCACAAAGGGGAAAAATCCCACTAGCTTAATATAAAAATGCATGATTTTGGTGAAAATAAAATGCCTTGTTTTAATTTGCTAAAATGGGAAAACCCCAAGATTATATGTACGATTAGATATTATAGACTTGAGGTATCAATACTAGTAGTGACTTTTAGAATCTTTTTTAGAGCGATTGGTATGTTGTAAATAAATCTTGGTATGGTGTTATCCAACAAACATTTGGGAACCTGGGGAATTTAGATCTAAGAATTTTCTATTTAAAATAATTAGGATTTTATAATATGATTTTTGGGTAAAGTGGTTTTCTTATTCTCAATTTCACTTCTACAGCTCAAATTGTATGCATTTTACAATTCATTCATATAAAAAATAAATATATAATTTGGTATTAAAATTTAAAAATGATTATGATATTTATTCAAGTTGTAGAGATCATAAAATGACTAATGTATTTTTACCTTTTCATGTCATTCATCTTCTCATCAATTTTTTAATCCATATTAATTAAATGATTTTAAATTATTTCATTAAGCTACCATTTCCTTTATTAATTAAATAGTTTTATTATTTAAATAAATCATTATCTTAAAGTTATGGAAAAACTAGTTTATCATTTATCCTTCAATATTTTTTTAAACATGGTGGCAATGCCACTTAATATATTTTATTAATAATATATATTTTTACAAACTGGTTTAGTGAGAGTTCCTGGAGAAAAGAACCAATGAACAAAAACTCTGGTCATTGCCCATCAAAATATGAATACAAGTTTCTGGCCCAAGCTAGATACCAAATAGAAATCTGACTAAGGAGCATACAAGCTCATTCAGAGTGAATACCAAAATAAATTATACAATATCAAAATATGAACAAAGTATACATATGAAATTTCCTTGCAGCTGGAGACATGAGAGAAACTCCAAACAAAAAACTGCCACGATGACCATTAGATGAAAAATCTATCAATATGAACCAAAACTACCCTGAACCCAAAAAATACCTACAACCAGAATATGCATACAAGAATGAAAAAGATATATTAAAAAGGTAGAAAATTATACTTCCACCATAAAAGAATATTAACCATGATACATTTCTTCTTGAGAAATTATAAATAAGTTTGGGAAGCTCGTCAACTCACAACCTAACCGAGAGGAATCAATATAAACTTTATTACAACCAAAGTTAGCAAGGCAGTCCGCTAATACATTTCCTTCCTAATATACATGTGAGATGGTGAGGTACTTAAATGAATCTAGAAGAGCCCAAATTTTCTCAAGAATGTATTTGAAATGTCAGTTATCAGCTTTCCTTGCTTTGCAAGCATTAATAATAATGGCAGAATCACCTTCAATATGAAGGTGCTTTAGATTCAACTTTTTTTCCATAACAATGCCTTTCAAAAGAGCACATGCCTTCACCATATTGTTTGTGCTAGGATAAAAAGACATAGCTTTTAATGCTAATATAGCACCCAAATTATTACGAAAAACTACCCCTATTCCTGAATCACTAGGATTTCCATGAGAGGATCCATCAAAATTTAATTTGCACAAAGGAGCATTAGGAGGATGTCATTTAATTGATCTTCTATCTACCATGGATTTCTAAACCTGTGGAAATATAGGTGATACAGGAATAATGACACCTTTCCAAGAAGAAACCAAAAAATTTTCCCAAGAAGAAAACTCTGAGTTATGATTAAAATGTTTCTGAACTTGAGCATTAACTTGTTCAGAAATACTTTTATTGGGTTGTACGTAAGTTAGAGGGTGGAATGTAGTGGAGAGGGGAGAGGAGGAATAAGGATGGCAAGGTTTCACAAAAAGATGGTACATGGGAGCCATAAGGGGCCGAATTCTGAGGAGGAGAAAATGGTGGAAATTTATTTACCAAAAGAGGTCAAAGAGGATGCATCTTTGTGGGAAAAGATTACAGTCATAGGGTGTTTCATTGGTGATAGGATCAACAGAGAGAAAATGAGAAATTGGGTCTCAAAGAATTGGAGCAAGGAAACCATCATCAAATTCATGCCCAAGAATTTCTTTATTGTTATCTTCCAGAATGTGGAGGATAGAGATGTGATTCTGGCACGCCAAAATTGGTACTATGGACTCTCACCCCTTTATCTTCAACCATGGCAATCAAATTTCAACCCTTTACCTTTGGGGGTGTATCAGTAGCCAATTTGGATTAGAATGTACAATTTACCTCTTGAATTTTGGGGAGATTCTAGTCTGGATTGCATAGACAGATCTTTGGGCACTTTGCTAGAAATAGATGAATCAATTATTAACAATGATTCTTACCTGTATGCAAGAATCAAAATTGCAGTAGTTCAAGAAATCCCTAATTTCATATACCTGAAATCAGGAAATGTGTCCTGGAAACAATCCATTGAAATAAAAAATCCACCATTGGAATGTTTGAAATGTGGGATGAGCAACCATACATTGTCAAAATGTAGGGTTTTTGTCAAACCTACAAAAGTCTGGAGGAAGATGGTTAGCATTCAGAAAATGGTTACTCCAACCATCCCGCAGCCACAGGGGAATTTGCAGAAGGATTCACCTCGGAATCCATCAAAAGAGATTTTAGAGGAAGGGGAATGTTCATTCACTCAACAGGTAGTTTCAAAAGATAAGGATCATAAGGGTATTATTCCTTATTCTCACTGCCGATTAAGGGGATCATAAGGATCATAAGGGTATTATTTCACTAGGATTTCTGAAAGATTAGATAGATTCTTGGTGGATTCATTTTGGCTAGATTCATTGTTTAATGTTGAATCCAATATCATTCCTTTGTCATTATTGGATCACTTTCCTATACAAATGAATCTTTTCTCATTTGCTCAGAAGATTAATGGCAGTTTTAGATTTCAAAATATGTGGTGGAGAGACAAGGACTTTCTTTCGAAATTGGAAATTTGGTGGAGGGACAAGAATCATTTTCAGGGCACACCGAGGTATGTGATGATCAAAAGATTGAAGGAAGTCAAGTCTTGAATTAAGGAATGGAATAAAAACTCCTTTAAAAACATTTTCTCAGAAAAGCTAAAGATAGAAAAAGAATTGGAAGACTTTATAAACAAAGTGGTGATTGAATCTGGTATGAATAATTATGACTTTGAAAAAGAGAAATTCCTCAAAAGTGAATTAGCATAGCTCCTTCACAGAGAGGATATCTACTGGAGGGATAGGGCATGAGTGCACTAGATTAATGATGGAGATCATAATACAAGATTTTATCATGCTTTGGTGAAGGCTAAAAGATCCCAAAATAACATCTCTCGCATTCAAGATAATCTCAGGAACTGGTAGGAGAAAAAGGAAACTATAGAAGCATTGGTAGTATCTCATTTTCAATCTATTCTAGGCTCTTATAATGACATTTTATCCTCGTCAGCATCAACATTTTTAGGATTCATTCCTAAAGTAATCACAGAGGAAGACAATACTCATTTGATGCGACCCTTTTCTCTACAGGAAATTAAAAAATCAACTTTTGACAATTCAGTTGATAAAGCATCAGGTCTAGATGGATTCCCTTCAGAATTCTTCCAGAAGTGCTGGTCTTTTTTAGGGGAGGATATTCTCAAGATTATGGAGTCATTTTAGGTTAAAGGCTAATTTTTAAAAGAACTAAATAACATGGTCATTGTATTGATTCCTAAGAAGCAAGATTGTTCTACAATAGATGACTTCAGGCTGATTGCGCTTTCCAACTCTCTATACAAAACTCTCTCAAAGGTGCTGGTTAACAGATTGAAACCCATTCTCAGTAGAATCATTTTGGCAGAACAACATGGATTTGTTCCCGGTTGAGAAATTATTGACAACATTTTACTGGCAAGTGAAACCATTCATAGCATGCACTTAAACAAGAAGCCAGGTATGATCATTAAACTTGATGTTAGTAAAGCCTATGATAGAGTTCATTGGCCTTTTCTTCTTGAAATCCTTTCTCGATTTGGATTCAGCCCTGAATGGATTAAATGTATTCTTGTTTGTATCTCCTCTGTGCATTTCTCCATCTTTGTAAATGGGTCGATTACTGGTTTCTTCCAAGCAGCTAATGGGCTGAGGCAAGGTGATCCCTTATCTCCCTTTCTTTTTGTATTGTTGGCAGAGGCATTGGGTTGTCTCATCAAATAGAACACTAGACTTCACAAGTAGTGTGTGATCTCTATTCAAGACAATATGGACCCCATTACCCATTCACAATTTGTAGATGATGCTATCCTATTTGGAGTGGCATCGGTTATGGAAGCAAGGATCATCAAGGAGGTGTTGTCAAATTATGGAAGGTGTTGGTGTAATTAAATATTTACTAATTACACTTACTTAAGTTTACTTAGGATAATGCATTTGCATATTAGTTGTCATTATGACACCTAGGAGTTTTCATTTCATTTTAGCACATGGTTAGGAGAATTTCCACTTTAGGTGTGATAGTTGTCATCACATACCTCTTTGTGTGTGAGATCCACCTTTAGTGCTCTTATCAAATTATCATCCTCTCATTGTTGCACATGCTTCACATACTTTGATGTACAATTGAGGATGATCCACCTTTGGTGGACATGTGATTCCACCTTGTGTGGGTGATATCTTATCATCTCCTTATCATGTAGTCTTATTGTATTGCCTATATATTTAGGCACTCCTACTTTGAATTCAATTCCATTGGCTATAATAAATTATTTGATCATTTTTCCTATCTCTCTTGTGCTATCTCTTGAGTTTCTAGATCTTGGCATTTATTCTTTTCCTTAGGAAAATTCTTACATGGTATCAGAGCAATAGGAGTTTCATTTGTATAGCCTATTTGGAGAGATTTTTATTGTAGGTCAAAATTGGAGCTTGCTGGTGCAAATCAGAGGTTGGCATCACATTGAGGAGGTCCCAAAACCCCTAAATCGAGTTTTGTTTCATCCAAATCGGATATCTGAAGCAAAATCTAGAGCCATTTGAATTTTCAAGGTTCAACAATGGGGATTTAGAAAAAATAATTTCAGAGGCGATTTTCAAACAACAATATCTCAGTCATCTGGACTCTTTGTTTTGAGCAATTTTTTTTGTTTTGGGGTAGAATTTCATGATCTACACAATGGTGTAGGTGATTTCTGATCTCTATTTATGATATTGTCTGAAAATAAAAAATCTTGATTTTTACAACTTTAGAGGCTTCGTTTGGGCACATATGGTCACATTTTTAAGTGCTATTTTTTTTTAAAGTTTATGATTTTTTGTCTACTTTCTAGATCTGGTATCAATTTAGATAAATTTTGAGTGGACATAGTACTTTCAAAATTTGGTCTATTTTGGCCTATTTTTGGTACTTGTAATTTGTTAGATCCTTGAGAGATCCTGTGTCTTATTTGTTTGAGTCTACTATAGCTTCATATTTTTTGTTGTAATCATCAAAATCATAAGTCCACTTTGGTTCATTTTGGCAAGTGGAAATTGTACTCACACTAGTTATAAAGTGCCAAAATCATCTATTTTGGGGGGGTTCTTTGGCTCATTGCATTTTGGGGGGTGCATTGATTTTTTGGTCTCATTGTTTCATGTGCGAAGTATATCATGGATGGTTTAATTAAGTTGAGAAGAGGAAATTATAAGCAATGGAGTGAATTGGTTCTTTCTCATCTTAGTGAGCATAACCTATTGCCCTATTTGTATGAGTATAGACCTAAAAGTCCTTCTTACAATTGTGACTCTTACTCAGAAGTTGTTAAGGTTATCTATTTGAATATGGATATGGATGTTATAGATTCCCTTGATGACTATGAAGATGAAACAATGAATATTCCTGATCTTTGGACTGTTCTTTTGGAAATGTATGGAGATCCACATATTCCTCCACTTCCAAAATGTCCAGAACTTTCAGTTGCAGCTCCTTCTCCTCCTATTGAGATCACATCTATTGTATCTCTTGATGATTCTTATCTTCCTAAACCATTGGCTCTTCTGATTCAGTGCATCAGGATATTCATTGTCTTCTAGACTTGGTTCCATGGGATGCCTACTTGACAAACATTGCAGGTTTGTTTGTGGAGTCCTACATTTCATATTTGGGAGACTTCATTGATGACATTCATCTTCTCTTTATTGAGGATGATCCTTCTTTAGTTGTTGTGAGGGAGCATGCTAACCCTCATCTTCATTCTCCACTTGATCCTTCTTTTGAGATTGACATGATTGTGGATCCTTTGATACAATATTTGGAGGAGGTCTCTTTAATTTTAGAGAAGACATTTGACTCTTTGGAGATTGGTTTTCACGAGTCTCAAACTTCACTTGAGATGTCACATTGCATGGTTAAGGTTGATCATACTCATGTGTTGGAGATTCCTATTTAGTTTCCTGAGAAATCATACATTTTGAGGATTCTTCCTTTAGATTGGGGAGGATTCATTGATACACCTATGGACTTGTTTCTTCCTAAGGGGAGGAACATTATTTAGTTTTCTTGGTGCAGTTTGTACATTGATCCAGGTGCATCTATCATGGGTGTACATTCTACATTGAGGGGAAGCTTTCTTGCTTCTCTTCCTACTTCATTTGAGGAGGAATCTTTTTTTTTGGAGTGTACATTCTACATTGAGGGGAAGCTTTCTTTCTTCTCATCCTACTTCTCTTCCTACTTCATTTGAGGAAGTGACACATGGGCATACTTCAGAGACATCATACTTCATTTGGATTCCCCTTCCTACTTCCTATCCACAATGGGAAGCCTTCTTACATCTATACTTGGTGTATCTTCTTCCTAAGAGGAGAAATGTTGTTTGTAGGCATTGGACTATGTTTTGTCTTCAAACACTTACTATCCTCGGAGGAGATTACTCATTATGGGGGATATCATCTCTCCTTGTTTCCTTCCTTTGGGGGGATTTTTTGTTGTATATGCATGATGGATGTCATAATTGGGGGTTCTTGATTACTCCATCCATGCATACATCTTGTATTCATCTCTCTTTTTGTGGGAGGGTTTTTCCCATGAGGTTTTCCCTCTTTCTCCACTTTATGAGAGATTGCATTGTTCTTGCATTTTGTACATGGGTACCTAACATGCGTAGTAGTCGGGACACATCTTGCATTGTGAGCTTAAGTGCATTCCCCTAAGTTGGACTTAAGGGGGGGTGTTGGTGTAATTAAATATTTACTAATTACACTTACTTAAGTTTACTTAGGATAATGCATTTGCATATTAGTTGTCATTGTGACACCTAGGAGTTTGCATTTCATTTTAGCACATGGTTAGGAGAATTTCCACTTTAGGTGTGATAGTTGTCATCACATACCTCTTTGTGTGTGAGATCCACCTTTAGTGCTCTTATCACATTATCATCCTCTCATTGTTGCACATGCTTCACATACTTTGATGTACAATGGAGGATGATCCACCTTTGGTGGACATGTGATTCCACCTTGTGTGGGTGATATCTTATCATCTCCTTATCATGTAGTCTTATTGTATTGCCTATATATTTAGGCACTCCTACTTTGTATTCAATTCAATTGGCTATAATCAATTATTTAATCATTTTTCCTATCTCTCTTGTGCTAGCTCTTGAGCTTCTAGATCTTGGCATTTATTCTTTGCCTTAGGCAAATTCTTACAGAAGGGAATCAGGGCAAGTCATGAATAACTCCAAATCCAGGATCTATTTTCTTCACACCAGCAGAAATATGTGAGGATATATCATTAATATCTTGGGATTTGAGGAAAGTAATTTCCCTATACTGTATTTAGGAGTTTCTTTGTTTGTTGGGCGCATGGATAATAAATTTTTGGATGGAATAATTAATCAAATCTAATCAAAAGCTTCTTCATGGAAGAATCGATGGCTCTCTCAAGCAAGAAGGATTCTAATGATTAAATTAGTTCTCTCATCCATCCCAATTTATTACATGTCTGTGTATAGACTAACAAAAAGAGTCTCCTCTACCATTGATGGTTTATTCAAAAAAAAATTGTGGGAAGGTCCAAAAATAGAAAAAAGGATTCATCTTATCAATTGGGACACAACTTGTTTAGAAAAATAAGAAGGAGGAGCAAGCCTCAAAATTATGGACTCTCAGAGCATAGCTCTAGGTGCTAAGTTGGCCTGGAAGATGTATAAATCTCCAGACAAGCCTTGGTGTCAAATTATGAATGCTAAGTACCTCAATTCTCAAGACTCAAACGTAATTTTGACTGTGGAAAATTCTCAATCAGGCTCCCCCTTTTGGAGACATATTTGGGATAGTAGAAAAATTATCACTAAGCATCTTACATGGTAGATCAACAACAAACAATGAGCATTGTTTTGGAGAGATTCATGGTTAGGGGATGAGCCATTGGACAACTTCTTTCCAGATAGAGATTGGGTGAACAGTATGGAATCTTCGATAGGTAGTAGAGTGGTGGATTACATGTTCTTTAAATTCCCATCATCCTCTAAGTCCAGTTGGAGATGCTTGGGAGATCCGGTGCCAGTGAATAATATTTGCTTGCAGGAGCTACTGTGCAACAAAATTGTAATCCGCACTATTGAGGAAGACTTCTTAATCTGGAGTGTGTCTAAATCAAGATGGTATAAGGTTAAGATTGGTTATGATCTTCTTAGAATCAGATAGATTAATATATACTGGCCATCCAAATTATGTTGTGGAAGATGGCCACTCCCTAAGGCAGGAGCTTTCCTGTGGGTGGCACTCCATGGTAGAATTTTGACAGGCAATAGACTGAAAACTATTGGAATCTTCAGCCCTAATTGGTGTATCATGTGCCATAAGGAAGAAGAGTCAGTAGATCACCTTCTTCTATGGTGCCCTGTTACTCAGGAATGCTGGGATTGGTTGATGAATAGGCTTCAATGGCAGGGGGTCTGGAATGCCACGTTAAAGGATTTTTTATCATCATGGCCACAAGACATAACTCTATCTAAATGGGGCATTTTTTGGTTAGTTAGTCTGTCAATGATGGTCTGGCATATCTAGAAGGAATGCAACCAGAGGATATTCAAAGAAAAATTCTTGGAGATCAATCAAATCAAGATAAAAATAAAAAATGCCATAGAAGAAGTTGTTAATTCCAGAATTGTGGGACTAAACTATAAATTCATGACTAAATGGGATATGGATATGGAAAAGTCATGGTGTATTAATAAGAGGGATGATCACATATTAAAAGATAATAAAGCAGACATAAAGGCTATCAAATGGATGGCTCCTCCTAGAAATTGGGAAAAACTAAACTTTGATGGAGCTAGCAGAGGCAATTCAGGAATAAGTGGAATTGGAGCTATCATCAGGAATGAGAAGGGGGAAATCTTAAAAGGCATCATGAGGAAATTGGGAAACACTAAAAATAATGTGGCTAAAATTGTAGCTTTGGAAGCAGGGTTAGCTTAGTGCTCCTCCAATAACATGGGCAATTTAATTATTGAAGGAGACTCCTAGATTATCATAAATGGAGTCTTGAAATCAATTTTTCCTAATTGGCGGCTGGCTTCCTGGCTTCCCTAATTGAATGAGCACTTTCTGAAATTTGATGATTTTAGAGTACAACATGTGTACATAGAAGGCAATAGAGTGGTGGACAAATTGGCTAATATGGGAATAGACAAAGGATTAGATTGGGAATTTGGTAAAGATGATCTGATCCTAGAGGATCTTCAAAATCTATTAAAAATGGACATTGGCTCTATTGACAGGATAGGAATAGGATAGAGTTAGCTTCGTTGATGCCGGCGCAGGCAGATGGATGGGATATCTCTGCCAACATGTGTTCATTGCAGGGTACCTCTCAACTCTATAAAGGCAACTTGATGAAGCCTCGTGAGTGGAAGTAGCAGCCATATATTTGATGCACAGGTATCTTTGACAGATTTCTACCTCTATAAACTTTCCTTTCCAGGATATAGATCAATAATTTATTTGAAGAAGTGTGTCTTTTTGTAGATTCAAATGGAAAATATGATGGGAATTGCGTGTAAATATTTGTAGGATGTGAACATCACAGAAACTTCGGATCAACAAATCAATTGTATCTTCATACAAGAAAATGCTAGGGAGATAGTGACTTTACTGAGTCTTTTGGGAGCCGAATATTGGATAGGACCACACATCCACGATGGGAAGATCATTTACGATCTATTCCAACCCATTATTCAGGTAATAGGTCATGCGATGCTGGTAAACGGTATGATCAAAATGATGATTGTAGAGGATAACTATTTTTAGGTGACTTACGCTTTGGATTTAATGGATACCAGTCTTTCGGGAGGTTTTTTAAAGGCTTTGTTCTCTCCGATAGACAAAGACAAAAATAAGTTGATGAAAAAAGATTGGAAGTGCTATCAGTCTTGTGTGGTGGTCGAATATGATTTGGGAAATTTTGTGGCTTTTTGCCAAGTAATGTTAAGCTTTTTTTTGATGAGGTAGTGGCTAGGCTGCTTTCCATAGGCAAAGGCATTGGTTATCTTTTTCATTAAGGAGGGATCATAGAGGCTTAAGATTTGGTTTTTTTGTAATAGGAGAGCCTCCTCCTTAATCGATTGAAATACTTTTTCTCTAGCAATATAATGGGTACTGCCTCCTAGGCATAGCTTGTCTAAAAAAAAAACTTGTTCAGAAATACATTTTTCTAGAATACTAAGAACAACCGACAATTGTGAAGACTCACCTCTAAAGATACACTTATTGCATTCCCACCAAATGGACCAGATTACTGGAGATGGAACAATGAACCAGAGAAACACAAATAGGGAATAAGAATACAAGGTTGGCCAAGACTGGAACATATCCCATAAAGAAAAAGGGAAAGCAAATGAGAGGGAAAGCTTATGAAGAACAAAATGCCAACAATTTATAGCAAATTCACAATGAAGAAAAAGGTGGTTAACATCCTCAAGATCATTACCACAAAGAACACAAGGAAATGGAGCTGCAATATTAAATTTGGCTAAGCGATCACTAGTCCAACTTTTGTTCTACAAATCCAACCAAGAAAAATCTGTAGGTTTAGGCAAAACTAAATTGTTCCAATAAAAAATAAAAGCACAATGATAAGATTGATTATTAGCCATTTGTTGAGCAGTAAGATATACTTCCTTAACTGAATACTTCCCTATTTTAGAAGGACACCATACAAGTTGAGCTTTGGAATTAGAAAGAAAAACAACTTGATCTTGCAAGATGGATTTGAAAGAATGAACTTATTACAAAGATGATAGAAGGGAAGAAGGATCCTTCTAAGAAACCTTATGAGAAAAAAAATCCACACTATCCACATGATAAAACAACATAACACCCCATGAATGTGAAAGTATAACATAAATAGATGCAAGGGAGTCAAACTTAGAGAGAGGGGGAAACCCATTACAAGAATCCTTCCAAAAAAGAACATCCTCCCCTAAATGAACCTTCCAGGAGAGGAAATTGGAAACCACTTCTTGATAAGAAATCATGAAATTCCAATTGGCAGACCCTTCAGGAAGATTAGAAATAGTGAAAATCCTTGCAGGGTTTTGGGAATCTAAATATTTAACCTGCATAATCTGGAACCACAAAGATTGAGGCTTGTTATACATGGCCCAAACCAATTTACCACCAAAATCTATATTTCTTTTGGATAAGTCCTGAATCCCAACCCCACCAGCCTGTGTAATGCTTTGCCAGGGAACCTAGGAGAATTTAACCTAAACATGTAATCCATCATCCTAAAATAACCATAACATGTAGAAAATTAGACTATGGGAGGGGCATTACATCCACCTACCATAAAATTAGGCTTACTCTTGGAAGCCTACAAACATATAAAGATATGCATCCCTCAAGAACAAAACATTTACTAAAATAAATAACAAAACAACATCTAAAAACAAGCCATAAAATAAGAACATGATATACAGTCATTATGAGTAATATAATTCTTGTTTAAGAATAAACCAAAAATCACATTGATCAATCATTCATTAACAATTTAAATAGATCTAAACCTTTATTCATTCATTGGTATAGAAAACATCTAGTAATCAATTGTATAAAGCACATATTTTTATTTACATCAAATAATAACTTGAGAGGTTCATGCAAACCTAGTTAATGCAACACTCAAATAAAATTCAATCTGAACATACAAGTTTAATATCATACCTCTAGGTTCATAAATAATAGTCTTAAATACAAAAGAGTTATATGTCTAAGTTTGGTTTTAAGTTTTGATAGTTTAGAAATCTAATGGGAACACATCTTCCCAGAGTTCCCAGTGTAGAAACTCAGGCTCTGATACCAAGTGTAATGCCCCACAAGGGAACCCAGGAGAATTTAACCTAAACATGTAATCCATCATCCTAGAATAACCATAACATTTATAAAATAAAACTATGGGATGGGCATTGCACCTTTTTGGAGAGGGACATGTTGTCAAGAGAAATTAATGAAATCTTTTTCTCCCCAGTCATGTTATTATTCCAAAGGAAGGAGCGAATAATTTTTTCAATTTGATTAATGACAGATCTAGGAGCATGTAGAACTAAAATGTAGTAATTAGGTATAGCATCTAAAACTATTTTGACTAAAATGAAAGGGACAACCATTTAGTTTTCCAATCAGAAATACGAGACTTTAATCTCTTAATGACAAAATTCCAAAAAGAAGGTTTGGTAGATCCCAAAAACAAAGGAATCCCCATGTATGTTAAAGGAAGAGAATCAACAGGGAATCCTAAGAGATGACAATTCTATCAGCCACCACCTGAGGAGTGTTAAAAATAAAGATTCTAGACTTATGAGGGCTAATTTGTTGACCTGAACCAACAGTGTAAGTATCAAAAATGAACTTGATATATTTGGCTTCTTGAAAAGTATAATACCCAAATAGAAATGTATCATTAACAAATAGATTATGAGTAACAAAGATATCTGAATTAGGAATTGAAACCCCTTACCAGAAACCCAATTCCCTTTTCTTTAAAATCAATTGATTGAAAGCTTTTGCCATGATAATAAATGAGAAGAGAGATAAAGGGTCTCCTTGCCTTACACCCTAAGAAGAGGAAAAGAAACTAGAAGGGGCCCCATTAATTATAACAAAAAAAGAAGTCGAGGAGATACAATTCTCAATCTATTTGCACCAAGAAATAGAAAAGCCAAATTTTTGCAGGACTTTAAATAAAAAATCCCAACAAACTTTATCATAAGCCTTCATCATGTCAAGCTTACTGATAGAAGATGGAATAAATTGGATGAATTAATGGAATGCAAAGTCTTGTGAGCAATAATTGTACCCTCATGGGTTTCTCTACCTAGGACGAAACCCCCTTGTTGGGGAGAAAAAATATGAGGGAGAAGTAGCTTCAACCTTAAATAAATAGCTTTAGTGAAGATTTTATAAATAGAATTGCACAAGGAAATGGGTAGACTAAAATCAACAAAGGTCTGAGGGTTCTAAGACTTTGAAATCAGAGCAATATAGGTGACATTAAAGTATTTAAGAACATACCCACCCCTTCTAGATTCTTCCAAAGCCATTAATAAATCAAATCCAATGAAATCCCAACACTTCTGAAAAAAGAGAATGGTAAACCATATTTTTATTATTTAATTAACTCATCTTTGATCCTATATAACTAAATAATTTATTATTTATTTTACTCACTAGACTGTTGTAATTGTGTTGGTAAAAAAATTTAGACTTTCCAAACTAATATATTACATCTCAATCAATAAAATTTCAAACACAATATGATCGCCTTCACTCAAAGAATTGAAAGTCTTTCAAAGATTTTTAGAAATTGTGAGGTAAATGAATAAAAGCTATATTGTTCAACAATCTCAATCTTTTAATTTATTCTACTACTATTATTATCTTCCCACTAGCATTAGACCCCCTTATCCTCTCTCCATTATTTTTCTATTAGGCCACCACTTCCCTACTCATTTAATGTCTTTATTTTTAATTTCACTAACTGTTACACATTAATCTTTTAAACTTGTGTAAAAATGTATTAGACATAGCTAATGTGGGATGAGCTAAGTTGCTTTAAGTTATAACATTTACATGTATAAGGTTATGTAGCCAAATAAGGAAAAATATAAAGAACTAAGTCCATTCAATTGGCAACAATTAGGGTGTTGAGGAATGCCCATTTAAATAAAAAAATGAACACTTTAGCTTTAAGTCATTTTTTTAGGGCGATTTCAAAGGCTACTTGGCCTATTTTGGTCACAAGATAGAAGTAACGCATATCAAACATTCTTGGAAACCAACTTCACTTTTCTACCCTAGATGCATGTTTTTCTTTCATAGAAAATCAAAGGTCATGTTTTCTTAGAACAAAAAAAATCAGGTTGGTCTCACAAAGAGATCTGACATGATCACGATACAATGAATTTATGTTGCCTCAATTTGAGAAAGTGAAATTAAAATTTTTGATCTTATCAGTTCTATAGTTTCAAGGTTCCACATTCTTCAAGTGTTCATAGGGTTTGAATTGATATATGTGAAGCTTTGAATCCCTTTCCGTTTTAGATTTCTAATAGTTAAATTGATATTTAAATCATTTGAAATATTTAAATAATGATATATGTAATTTAATACATATGGAAATATAGTGAGCTCCATATATTTTATTTGGCCCTTGATGAATGAAGGTAAGATTGAAAAATAATAAATCATTTTTAAAAATGGATGATTTGAATACATTGATGTTAATTAAAGAATTGAAATTTTAGTGTAATCATTATTGTGAGACACATTGTCTAAAAACATGGCAAGCTTTTTATTTGGGATTTTATCATGGAGTGCCCAACATACAATGACATTCATTGCAACTAAGTGGATATCTTAGAATTGGAAAATTTACGTACCCTATTTGAAGAAGCACAACTAATCAGAACAATAAACCTTGTGAGCAAAATACATTGTTGAAGAAGAGATCTAAAGAAAAGGTTACAAAGTGATTAAGACCTTGGTGCCTTATTCTAAGGGTGCGTCTTGTTTATGGGGTCCCATAGGATGCTTTGGCCTTGTCGATGTTATTAAAATCATTCACTCTTTCATTATTCAATCTATGAAGCCTTTATCTACTTCACTGATGGTAAAAGTTTCATGAATGGAAAAAGAGGTTGCCACATCAACATTTGTGAAACATAGAAACAACCTCCAAGCATGCGACTTGAAATGTGAGGTTGAGTCTCTGAAGAACTCCAAATCCCTTACAATCAAGGTGCACCTAAACTAATATATTTTAGGGAAAATGGAGAAGGATATGCATAAAGGGAAAATGGGTGATACACTAAGATTGAATATTTAATCTCTTTCTACTTTTGATTTCCCTTAAACCTTAAAGAAACTACCAAAACCACACTACTTCTTGAATTTGATCAAATCCTAGAACATTATGAAAGTTAGGACTCAAAAAGACTTTGCAAGGAACCTAAAGATCCACAAGCCTAATGAATCAAGCAAATTAACACAACCATATAACATAGAAGATGATTAAATGCATCCAAATAAGAAGGAAAAGATTACACAAGATATTTGGACTTGAAATAGGTAAACAATAGAAATTTACTAAAGTAAGAAAAGGCTAGTTACAATTACAGAAGAGAATTCTACAAAAGAAACAAGAGGTTGTAGATCTTTAATTTTTTCATAGTGACTCTAATGAACTGCAACTAATTGAATATCTGAATGACTTGAAGATCAGTGATTAGAGATCATTGAGTTACTGAATTGATATGTAAGATGATTAAATCAGTAATATGTTGTCATTGATGTCAACTAGTTTTGACAGTACTTATCATGTAAGTTACAAACATCTAAACAGTTGTAGAAGGGAGAAAGAGATGAAGAACTGAAATATCTACATGAGGAAGATGGATATGACAGATGAGGATAAGGAATACTTTGGGTAACTTATTGATGAGTCTATGACCTTATGTTATTGACTTGATTATGTTGTGTTTATCTATGATAAAGAAGAAAGCAAAACTGTACAAAGCAATGTGGTCGGTAAATGAAGCACTTCAGTATACACCGAGCTAGTGTAGTGTATATCGAGTGACATTGTCAACCGAGATTGTTTTCATTGACACATTTTTGTGTTAGCCGAGTATGGATGAAAGAATTAAATGCTTAGTTTAGCTGACATAAATTGATGAGCTGGAATGTGTATGATTTTGAGGTTGAAGATAAAGTTTTTTATGAGATCCATGACTAACAAAATTTGAAGAAGATCTAAAGGATGGAATTGAAATGTGTTATTGACACATCTGGTGAGGAAGGTTTAAGCGGCAAAATCAATGAATGAGATTAAGCGGCAAAATCTGATGGATGAAAATAAAATGGTTTACTTGTCTATATAAGAGATATTAGTTTCATTGTTGAAACTATGCCAAAAGAAAGAAGACTACATACATTTCACATGAATATAGCTTCATGCATGCTTGATCAGACTGGTTGAAGGAGAACCGAACTGCAGAGTTAACCTAGCATCAGAGAGCTATTACTGAGTGACGGCAAGTTATTGAATATTGAAGAACTGAATTGAAATATTGATCAAAGGATTTGTATGGGCTTAGAGTAGATATGAACATCTACAAAATCAAGTTGTATTGTAATAAGATCAACTACTGTTTCAGTTTAACCATTGTTACAGATAAAATCTCTTAACCGAGTGGACTTAACTGTCTTATGTTATGCCCTATGTCATTCATTGAATGTACATTGTTATCCTATCAACCCCATAGTGAATGTTGGTTGGATGATAACTGTTATTCTTAAATCCTCTAACAAGGTCACACCTTATAGTGTGTTTTGTAACCTTTAACAAGGTTGGCTCTTCACTGAGCTCACTTCAGAAGAGTGAAAATTATTTTGGGTTACCGGTCCCAGGTGCTTTTTTCCTTAAAAGGGTTTCCATGTTAAATCATTATGTTATGTGTTTCTGTGATGAATGTCTTGTTATCATACTTTACATATTACATATTTGGTTTGGTCGGTAATCACAGTAAGTTATTTGACTGGTAATCGGTAAAGACACAGACAATATAGTATTTTATGTTACCGAGCTGCAAAATTATTTGGAATTGTTTTAAGAGTTGCATAATTGTTATTGGGATTGTAGGATAACTTATCTAATTGATTCACCCCCCTCTCATTTATTCTAACACACTCCATGTCCAATAGATTTCCAGACTACTAATATTGTATACTTAGCAAGAAAGTACTATGAAGAAATTGCCAAAAATATTGACTTTATGTCACCATCAACCCCTTGGGTTAAATTTCCATCACAAGCTTCAATATGTACATAGTGTTAGGGATTAAAATAAAGGGAAAAAGGCTTAGAAACCCTTAAAAAATCTCCTAAGTCCTAAAATCCTAATAAAACCTAAATTTCCCTGTACGCGTTAACTTTTCCTATGTTATGAAATTGACTTCCTATACCAGGTCACAAATCACTTAAGTGACCTATTAATGTCACCTTTATCATCAAAAAAATTGACCCATTATCTTTTCCTAGCTTCTTAACTGTCTTCAAAGATTTAGGAGTCTTTTTTCATTAGAATCAAACAACCACGAAATGGTGAAGGTAATCAAGTGGTGGGGTCCACGACTCTTCAAAGACATAGTTCCCTTCGTTGGTTTGCAGAATGCCATTTCAGTCAAATTCCATTGACTGCAAAATAACAATAGAATTTCTAGGTGAAACGACTAGAGGGAGGTGGGCGCAGTGGCCACGTGTTTTAATTTTATTGAATCAAGCAAGGTGGTGGTTAAGAGAAGGAATGATTTGTCATCATTTTGCAATGTGCATTTCAGTCAACTTTTTTGACCTAGAAAATTGTGAAAGTTATTTAAATGTTTAAATGTTAATGATCAGTGATGGTACAATGGTGGTTTGGGTCAATTGTTTAATAAATTAGTACTAAAAAATCAGAATTAGGCACTATACGCTGCCTTTGGCAGTGTGAATAGATTACATATAATTCTAAAAAATGGTTCTAAATTAGGTACACTTAATCCTATTTTAGCATCCTAAACAAATTACATTCATGGGTCAAATTCAATGCTAAATTCAGCATTAACCATTCCAACATTAAACACAAAAAATCACTACGACATTAAACACAAAGACATTGAACATTTCCAATTTTTCAAATGCCATATAAATGAATTAGATTTGCAGGACAACATTCACTATAGCACTGACTAATAAATCGAAAAGAGAAAATTAAAAATTCTCATCTACATTAAAATTACCGCCACAGGTCGCTCTTATTTTATATTTCAATTATTTTTTATTTGTTAGGTTTTTCTTTCTAATCTTTTAGTTTTCATTTTGGTCACCCCCTTTTATTTTATTGCTACACACAAAGCATATGATATACATGTTTTACAATGTTTAGCCAACCGACTTAAATTTTTACGAGATAGAGAGTAAATGATAGATAGATATAAATTGAACCCTTGATTTCTCATTAAATATGAAAACCAAGTAAGTTTTTCCTTTTGGTTCAATTTGAATCCATTTAAAGATATTTAGATAGAATTTTTATTAATATTTTTTCACAAAAGGTATGACACCTAGATGATAATGGTCGGGCTTCCATTGATTTGGGTAATTTGGTGGTCTTATTTTTCAATTATTCATTCCATCATAGGGTTTGAACTCCCATGAGATATCTCATAGGGAATTAAATCTAGAAAGAGAGTCAATCAAGGTAAAGCTTGCTCATTAATCACCCATTTTTATTAATTTTGCTGATTGGTGAATTTTTTTCATACCACAAACAAAACTCTCATGTTTGGCAATGTGTACTTCATTTGCCTCCATAGACTGGATGAAAATAATTTCCCCTAGCTCACTTCAAAATACATATACATATACATATACATATTATATCATCTTAAAATGGAAGCACTTCCATTATAAGAGCATTTATCCCTCTGAGTGAGTGTTCTGCAGTCATGTTAAGCACCTTGACCGGGTCTTTGCACAAATCTGGCTTTCTCCCCCCGTTTTGCTTCTCTCTCCACTTGTTTTCACTTTATTTTTGCATTTCCTAGCACTCTAGATTGAGGTCCAAAGGTTTTTGACCTCAAGGTCAAAGATGATCTTTAGGGTCAATGACGGCCTTGACCCTGACCTAGGGAGGGTTCTACCTCATCCTTGACCTAGAGTTCAAATTTTAGGTTCCTATGATTTTCGGATGTCGAGTTTCAAAAATATTTATTTTCCCACTTCCAGGTCGACCATTTTGGGTTTTGAAATGGTAAATCATTAAATTAAATTAAATTTGGGTCTTCTATTCCTGTAGCTTCTTACACTTTACCTAGTGTTTCTAATGTTGCTACTCCTATTTCATCCAATGATTCAACAATTATCAGTTTGGCTCAAATTGTGTCATCCTTACAAAAACAACTTGCTTCCTTAACTCAAAACAAGTTTAGTATTCCTACATGTGACATAGGAAGTCCTTTGTCCCTAGATATCATTTGTACTCCTATTCCTCAACAAGTTGATATGCCTCATCTTGAGAATTACAATGGAAAAGGAGATCCCCTTCATCACATTAAAACTTTTCAAATCCTTTGTAGTGATTATTCTCATGACCATAAGATTTTAGCCAAACTATTTGCTAGAACTTTTCATGACAAGGCCTTACAATGGTATTGTTCCTTGCCTTCTTACTCTATTGATTCATTTCCAAAACTTTCTAATACCTTTATTTAAAAAATTTCAAAACAACATTGGCCTGCAAGCGTCTTTGACTGATTTGATTCATTGTAAACAAAGTGCTAAAGAAAAATTGACTGAATTTATTGGTAGATTTAAGCATTTGTATGCTCAGATTTCCTATCATGTTCCTGATATTGATATTCAATGTATGTTTATTTCAAATTTGCAAAAGGATATTAGAGATAAGATTCTGCTTACGAAATTTACCTCTTTTCAACAACTTTGTGCAAGGCTTCATCATTATCAATTACAAGTGAGTCAATTTTAGAGAAACACTCCAATGGCTCCTATTCCAGTTGATAAAAGTGATGTCACTCCTAATCCAAATAAATTTAAAAAATTTAACAATTATGTCAAGATAAACAAACAAGTGAATGTAGTTGTTGATCAAGTTGTTGTTGCATCTCACAATGCCACTCCTGCATCCACTACTTTTTGATTAATTTTTACGTTTACTCCTCTTTCTGAATCTTTACATTATGTTATGAATAGGTTGTTAACTGCTAATATGATTACTTTACCTGATATTTAACCTCTTTTACCTGCTATGATTGCTTCTAAATCTTTTTGTCAATATCATCGTCATAATGGTCATGATACTGAGAAGTGTTATTCTTTGAAATATAAGGTTGAAGACTTAATTGATTCTAATGCCTTATCTATTGATAATCTTGATGGTATTGGGAATAAATCTATCTCTCCTCCTGATCAAAACCTTCAAATCTATACGAATCATTTACTTGGGTATGATACTAATACCATTTCTCAACCATCTTCCATGGAAATTGTGTATGATTCAAAGATGGATGATCTCAATCATGTTGTTAATCAAGTGGAGCATGTTTGTCAAAATGTATCTCCACCTCAACCTCAAGTTCAATCTCAACTTCAACCAAAACCTAAGCCTAAATTGAAAACTCAACCTAAACCTCAACAACAACCTAAGAATAAAAGACCTCAAGAACTTTTGATTACCTTTGATGATTTTGATACTATTAAAGCTCATGATGGTCCTCTTTACATTTATGCTAGGATTTCTCAGAAACCTACTTTTGGTTGTCTTGTTGATCCTGCATCCTTAGTCAATGTTATTACTGAAGAAAATCTTTTTATGAAAATCTTGCAACACAATTATTATGATACATCGGATGTGTGGATTCAAACTTGTAATGGTTTTCTTTATCCATCATTTGGTTCTATTAACTTACCAGTTGAACTTTGTGGAGAAATTGTGAACACTTCCTTTGTTGTTGTTCCTACTTCTGATCAGTTTCAAGTTAAGCTTGGTCTGTCATGGTTAAATGCCATGCATGTTTTTGCTTCACCTATCCATAAGTGTCTTAAATTTGTTCATGATGAAGAAGTGAATATGGTTAATCATAGTTTATAT
Source organism: Chamaecyparis obtusa (assembly GCA_027943335.1). Taxonomy (NCBI): domain Eukaryota; kingdom Viridiplantae; phylum Streptophyta; class Pinopsida; order Cupressales; family Cupressaceae; genus Chamaecyparis; species Chamaecyparis obtusa. The sequence continues at coordinate 295,328 of BSBK01003264.1, forward strand.
CAACCTTCTAGGCCTAGAGATTATGCTACTCTTGATTTTTTTTGGCCTTCATTACCTAATTCATATCCTTCTCAACTTGATAATCTTTTCCATTCATATCAAGCCTATAAGCATCATAAGATTCTTGAATTAAGTGTACCTCCTATGGACCTTAGTCATGGTCTTTTTCCTACTCCTTCTATACCTCCTTTAACTATGGCTTCTAGTTCTATCAATCAGGTTCCTCCTATTGCTAATAATCCTATTGATCTTCCTAAAGAACCTATGAAGGATCTTGTGGTTTTTCCTCCTAGTTCTCAACCTATTTCAAGTAAAGAAAAATGTAATCGATCTGCTAATGAACATTGTAAGAAGCATCATGCTCATGCTCATGCTAAAGCTCATAATTCTATTCTTCAAAGATCTCTACCTTCTTCAGATAAACCTATGTATGATGTGTTAGAAGTTGTTACTAATAATGATGCTAAGGTGCATGATTATGATGAGTCTATTTGTATCTCAGATCCTATTTTGATTAATTTGGATGAAGAAAATACTCTCGATGATGTTAATGATGAATATGATACTATTGACATTGACATTGATTTACCTAATATGCTTTCATCTCAATTAACTCTTACACCTAGTATCGAATATTGTGATTCTAAAGAGGATCCTTGTTTGGAATTGGCTATCCTACTATGTTGGATGTAGTCTCTCTTGAGAGTTACCTACCTTCCCTAAATGATATACAACAAGATGGGGAGAGTAGGTGGCATGCTTGATCAACTTGTCCTTCGTGGTAGCTTTGTTGTGTGTTTTCCTATTGTACTATGCTTCTCCTATGATGTGTTTGCTAAATTTTGTTAGATTCTTTTATATGACCCTTGTTACTGAGTTGGTGCAATGTGATAAAAGAATTGAACCCATTGTACAATTCCTCTATATGCATCTCTATTCTTTTATATGTTGCTTCATGTTATGTTGTAAATGTGCTATTGTTCGTAAATGATTCCTTGTATAATCTACTTGGATTCGAGATGTGGTAGCACTTATTCTTTTTGGTCTCCATGTCATGGTCTGAAAAAAATTCTTCTTTGTATATCTTATGTGATCTTTCCTCCTCTGTGATTGTAGTTCTACTTTCTTTGGGGAATGATGTCAATTCATTTACAATAATATCATATCTATATTATCTTATGATCATATTGACCCCATGGCAGGTAGATCCCTTCTATGTTATCTGTATGTTTATGTGGTATTTCCCTTGATTTATCTTCATCTAGGGGCATCTCATAGTGGAAACGTAATCATTGGAGTTGTTTATGTTTGCGTTAAAGCCATTTCTCTTGTTAAAGTGTTAGCAATGACTTTAATGTGGGGGCATACACTCTGCTCACTTATTGCACATACACACTTTTCGATACACATATATTATTTTTCAAATTACCTTTTCTCCCTTTTTGGATTAGTGACTAATCCTTAAAGAATGGATTTATATTTGAGGATCTCTTGATCCCACTAGTTTCAAATATATTTATGATCCCTTAAGGTCGGAGGTGTCCTTAAGATTGGATCTCTTTTTTTTTTCTTTTCTCTTATGGAATATAATATTCCTAAGGTTGAATCCTTGATGGGTTGACTAGTGAGTAGCCACATTCACTAGGCGGTTCAATTCCATCTTTCTAGTTGTGTCATTTCCTTGTGTGGTTCACAATGGGACATAAGTTCTCATTGGGTGAGATAATCTCTCTCTCTCTCTCTCTCTCTCTAGAGATGTCCCTCTTGTGATCTTGGAGTTGATAAAAAATTGAGTCCCTGGGGACTTGAGGTTTCCCTTTGTCCCTTTGATTATGATAAGATTATCTTTTCATTTTGATCTCCTTTACCAAGAGTTTGCATCGAGTCCATACTCTTGCTAAAGTGGGGGCTTAATGTATCATCTTAAAATGGAAGCACTTCCATGATAAGATCATTTATCCCTCCAAGTGAGTGGTCTGGGGTCATGTTAAGTTCCTTGACTGGGTCTTTGCATGAATCTGGCTTTCTCCCCCTGTTCTGCTTCTCTCTCCACCTATTTTCACTTTATTTCTACATTTCCTAGCACTCTGGATTAAGGTCTTGAGGTTTTTGACCTCAAGGTGAAAGATGAACTTGAGGATCAATGATGACCTTGAACCTGACCTAGGTCAGGGATAAATTTGACCCTGACCTAGGGTGGGGTCTACCTCATCCTTGACCCAGGGTTCAAATTTTAGGTTCCCATGATTTCCAAATGTTGGGTTTCAGAAATATTTGTTTTCCTGCTTCTGGGTCGGCCATTTCGGGTTTCGAAATGGTAAATCCTTAAATTACATTTAATTTGGGTCCATTTCTAGGGGTTAAGGCTAATTGGGATTTAATTCCCCAATGTCGGCCTTCTTTAGAGGTTTGTTCCCTAGATCACTATAAAAGGAAGCCTTCCTCTCTCATTTTCTCCATCAAGTTTGGTGAGAACATCTATCAAGAAATTTCATGATCAAGCTCTCAAGTGCAATCAAGTAAGCAAGAAGGAGAAGGAAAGAAAGAAAGCATTCATTCATCCTCAAGCCAAGCATTCAAGCATCTATCAAGGAGATCCATTGTTAGCCATAAAGGATTCAATCTCTTTGGAGCCCCCTTGAATATTTCTCCATTCACATTCATCCAAGCCTCCTCATATGAAAAGATCCATTCAAGATCAGTGTTGAAGATCAAATGCCATTGATTTGAGACATCCTACATTCTGACGTAGGGGCAGGGTAGATACAAGCAGAATTAAGTAGAATTGAGTCCACTTGAATCCACAACAAGCCCTTGCTCAAAGTTACACAATGGAAACAATATAATATCACATGAAATCAATGGAAACACAATGGATATGAGACAATCAACTGGCAGCAACAACAGAGAATTATATTATTTTTTTCAACATGCCCGACTGTGAGGCCTTCCGAGTTTCGGCCTTATACAATGAGAATTATGAATTCAAAATTACAGCTTGCATCCTATCTTTTTCTCCAATGATGTATCTTGATAATTCTTCCTATATCTCACCCATGATCCTCTACTACATCAATCTAGACCCCTTATATAGCCAGCTAAGCCACAGGTTAGCCAGTCAGGCATTTAATTACAATATAGGTCCAGTGTCAAGATTTAAACCAAAACTAATGCTAGAATGAATATAAATTGATGCACCTTTTGATTTAGGTCTTAAATTGACCCAAGAACATTCCTTTAAGTGTGAAAGGTCCCATATGAGCACATGGAACATCGCAAGAAGAAACACCACACGTTTCACCCAAAAACTGGCAGGAAATAGGTCCTGAGGCAAAATAGGCATAACTTTTTACTCATAATGAATTGGAGTTTGCGCTCTTGAGAAATGATAATAATTTAGGTACACTTTAATTCCTTAAGTTTTCAAAAGAAAATTCATTATAGATAAAGGTCACCAACATGAACAATCAGCACCAAAACTGTAGGAACCGCTTGGACGTGAAACTGGCAGAAAATAGGTCCTGTGCCAAAAAGGCCATAACTTTTGACTCATAATGAATTGGAATCTATGCTCTTAGAAAATGGTATTAATTTAGGTCCTCTTAAATTAATTAAGTGATAAAAATAAAATTCCTTATGGATCAAGAGAACCAACATGAACAATCAGCACCAAAATTGCAGGAAAACACTATTTCGACGGCAAGGAAAATAGTTGTAACTTTGAAACAGTCCATCCAAACTTTATGTGCTCATAGGAGAAGGTTCCCAAATATGTCCTCAAAATAATGTAATATTTTCACACCATGAAACCATCAAATGCAAAGATATAAAGAAAACAATAGCAAACATGTATAGAAATCAGAAAATGTTTTTGGTTGATGCAAGATTGCCAAAGACCCAAGATGCTCTTGCATCAGACACATAGGGTAAATAAAAAACTAATGTCCACATTAGGCACTACTCATATTATAACCTGAATCATAAAGATCCAACTCAGCTTGTGTAATCCATGAACTATCCTCAACTGGCTTGTCTTTCCACTGAACTAGATATTCCATGTAGTCTTTTCCTCTTGTACTCTTGCCAACTCTGCTATTCAAGATCTTCTCAATGCTATCCTTATTTTTCTTAGGATAATCTGGATCATATTATATCTCTTCATTTTATTCAAAGTACTCAAATATATCAGCAATGTTAAATATAGGTGATATATCCATGTCCTCTGGCAATTCTACTTCATAAGCATTTCTACTGTCAAACTTCTTCAGAATCTTACAAGGTCCAAACTTCTTCATTTTCAGCTTGTTGTAGGTACCAACTGGAAATCTATTCTTCTTCAAATGAATCATAACCTCATCTCCAACTTCAAATGATTTATGTCTCCTTCTCTTGTCTTCTCTTTGTTTATATTTCAGATTACTGTCCTCCAAATTCTTTTTAACTTCATCATGTAAAGTTCTCATGTATTCTACAAAATGATTAGCTTCAACACTTCTTCTGGTCTCAGTAGGTAAATCTCTCAGCTCTATGGTTCCCTTAGGATGAAATCCATTAACAATCTCAAATGGTGTCTTCTTAGTACTTCTATTCACTGAATTATTATATGAAAACTCTGCTTGTGCCAAAATTAAATCCCAATTAGCAGGTTTCTCTCCAACTAAACATCTCAACAAGTTTCCCAAACTTCTATTCACAACTTCAGTCTATCCATCTGTCTGAGGGTGAAATGTAGAACTAAACTTCAAATTAGTATTCATCTTCTTCCAAAGTGTCCTCCAAAAATAACCAGTAAACTTAGTATCTCTGTCTGAAACAATAGATTTAGGCAAACCATGCAATCTTACCACTTCCTTGAAGAATAATTCAGCTACATGCAATGCATCAGATGTCTTCTTACAAGGTATGAAATGAGCCATCTTAGAAAATCTATCAACCACTACCAAAATAGAATCATTACCTCTCTGAGTTCTAGGCAATCCAAGAACAAAGTCCATACTCACATCTTCCCAAGGTTTATCAGGTACAGGCAAAGGTGTATACAATCCTAAATTTTGACTAGTTCCTTTTGCTGTTTGGCAAATTCTACAACATCTAACCATTCTCTGTACATCTTTGTAAATCTGTGGCCAAAAGTATCTTTCTGAAATCAAATTCACTATCTTATTAATCCCAAAATGTCCAGCAAGTCCACCACTATGTTTCTCCTTCATTATGTTCTCTCTCATAGATCCTCTAGGTATGCACAACTGAGCTCCTTTAAACAACATGTCTTCTTGAATGAAATAATCAGACCACTTATCACTCACTGTGTGTTCTTTACAAGCTTTCCAAGGCTCTGAAAAATCAATGTCATCCTCATACAAATACTTCAAATCATCAAAACCAAGTACTTCAACTCTCATTTCTGTCAGCAAATTTCTTCTTCTGCTCAAGGCATCAACAACCTTATTTGACTGTCCACTCTTATGCTTCAATGAAAAGGAAAAATTCTGCAAGAACTCAACCCACTTCATATGTCTCTGATTTAACTTATTCTGACTTCCCAAATACTGCAAAGCTTTATGCTCAGTATACAACACAAAATCTTTAGGCATCAAATATTGTCTCCACTTCTTCAAAGCTTGAACAATAGCATAGAATTCCTGGTCATAAACTGAATATTTTCTCTTAGCATCATTCAACTTTTCACTAAAGAAAGCTATAGGTTTTCCTTCTTGACTCAGAATAGCTCCAATTGCACTACCACTAGCATCACATTCAACTTGAAAAACTTTATTAAAATCAGACAAAGCAAGTGTAGACAACTCTGCAATTCTTTGTTTCAATGTTTCAAAACTCCTTTGTGCTCCATGTGTCCATTTGAAATCCTTTTTATCTCCTCTCATAGTTTCAGTCATTGCATTACAAATAGAACTAAAATTTCTGATGAACTTCCTATAAAAACTTGCCAATCCATGAAATGATCTTACCTCTCCAACATTCTCTGGTGTAGGCCAATCAAGTATAGCTCTCACTTTCTCAAAATCCATCTTTAATCCATCAGCTAAAATTACAAAACCAAGGTAAACAATATCTTCTTTCATAAATGAACATTTCTTCAAATTAATTAGCAACTTTTCTTCCTTCAATCTCTACAATACTTGTCTGATATGTTCAAGATGTTCCTCCTTACTCTTACTGAATATCAAAATGTCATCAAGATAAACAATAACAAACTTACCCTAGAATCTTTTCAGAACTTCATTCATCAATCTCATAAAAGTACTAGGTGCATTAGTCAAACCAAAAGGCATAACCAACCATTCATACAAACCTTCAGTAGTCTTATAAGTAGTTTTCCATTCATCCCCTTCTCTGATCCTTATTTGATGATATCCAATTTTCAAATCAATCTTTGTGAAATACTTTGCTCCACTTAAACTATCCATTATATCATCCATCCTAGGCAAAGGAAATATGTACTTTACTGTTATCTTGTTTATAGCTCTAAAATCAGTGCACATTCTCCATTCTCCATTCTTTTTAGGTGCTAATATAGTAGGTACTACACAAGGACTCAGACTTTCCCTAATCAAACCTCTTTCAAGTAATTCTTGCACTTGTCTATTCAATTCAGTCTTCTCATCAGGTGTCAACCTATGTGGTGCTTTATTAGGCAAACTAGCTCCAGGTATCAAATCCATACAATGACTTATACTTCTCATAGGTGGTAAACCATTAGGTACATTATCAGAAATGATGTCATAAAATTCATTCAATAAAGGCTTAACATCAAGTGCATGTTCTAACTCATCTTGTTTCTCAGTCTTTCTTGGAATCAAAGAAAAGCAAACATTTTGTTCTTTCATTTCTCTTGCAAACTTTTTACCATCAACCAAACGTACTCTGACTGTGGTATAGTGACTTTCATCAAACTTCTCTATCAAAGGCAATAATATTTGTTTCTTTCCATCCATCCAAATAGTATATTGATTCAATCTACCATCATGTAAAGCTTTCCTATCATATTGCCAAGGTCTACCCAAAAGAATATGACAACAATCCATAGGCATAATATCACATAAGACTTCATCATGATAATTCCCAATTTTGAATTTAACAAGGAATTGTTCACTTACAAGTAGTTTATGCTCCTTCTGGATCCAAGAAATATGGTAAGGCTTAGGATGTTTCAATCTTTGCAACTGCAATTTGCTAACCAGCTCTTCAGATGCCAAATTATCAGAACTTCCACTATCAATGATTACCTTGCAACATTTGTTAGCAATCTTACATTTGGTTCTGAACAAACTTTTCCTCAAAATAGGTTCCTCATCAGCTTCTTCATTCCACAAGATCCTTCTTAGCACCAAGTTCTCACCATGTTTAGGTTCATTAGACATTTCCTCAACTTCTTCACAAGCCAAATTATTTCTACCATTACCTCCAGTCTTCTTTCCAGAGTTAGTACATTCAAAAGGTCTATGTCCTTCTTCACCACATTTGTAACAAGTACCTTTAAACCAAGATTTCTCTTCCCTTCTACCATTATTGTTATTCCTAGAGTAACCAGTATAGCTAACTCTAGAGTAATTACCTCTTTTAGTAGGCTCATCTTTCCATCCTTTATCTTGCACCGAATTTTTAGATCTGCTACTTTCTCCATTAGATCTACCTCTACTTCTCTAAAATATGCCACCTCTTCCCCTTTGTCTTTGATCATGTCTTTTTGTCAATCTTTCTTTAGCCTTCAAAGAAAATTGGTATGCTTCTTCTACACTATCAATCTTCACATAACTAATCTCATCTTGAATAGATGTCCTTAGGCCATTCAGATATCTAGCCACCTTCTCAAATTCATCATCCACATGTCCAGATCTTATATCCAATTTATAAAATTCCTCAGTATATTCTTTCACACTCATGTCCTTTTGTCTCAGATTTTGCATCTTTCTCATCAGAATAACTTGGTAGTTAGCTGGAAGAAAATTCTTCTTCATCTTTCCAAGCATCTTCATCCATGTTTTGATCTTTTCTTTTCCTCTCTTCTGTCTCTCAATTTGCAAATGATCCCACCAAAGAGATGCATGCCCTTTCAACTTTGTGACTACTATCTTAACCTTCTTATTATCAGGAGTACCTTCATACTCAAATTATTTATCCATCTTAGAGATCCAATCCAAAAGTGTATCGATCTCAAGTCTTCCATCATAGCAAGCAACTTCAACTGCAGGTCTGGAGTTAGCCTTAGACAAAAATCTCAAAAGTCTTTCCTCATCTTGTTCAACTTCAGGTTTAGCATTAGGTGCTGCTTCTTCTTCTTTATCACTAACATCTTCAAGATGTGCTCCTCTTCTTTGGGCTGTCTCTACAACTTCAAGCCTAGTTGCAATCTGCCTCAACAAATCCATGATAGCATTATCATTTCCTCTACCATGAACCATCTTGACAATCAGGTTCTAGCAAGATCATAACCTTCTACAAGTTATAGGTCAGATCTTAGATCTGCCACCCTACAACCAAATCCAATAAGGTTCTCCATGATCCAATCCATAAGAAAGAACTCGCTCTGATATAACTTGACGCAGGGGCAGGGTAGATACAAGTAGAATCAAGCAGAATTGAGTCCACTTGAATCCACAAAAAGCCCTTGCTCAAAGTTACAAAATGGAAGAAATATAATATCACATGAAATAAATAGAAACACAATGGATATGAGACAATCAACTGGCAGCAACAACAAAGAATTATATTATTTCTTTCAACATGCCCGGCAGTGAGGCCTTCCGGGTTTCGACCTTATACAATGAGAATTATGAATTCAGAATTACAACTTGCATCCTATCTTTTTCTCCAATGATGTATCTTGATAATCCTTCCTATATCTCACCCATGATCCTCTACTACATCAATCTAGACCCCTTATATAGCCAGCTAAGCCATAGGTCAGCCAGTTAGGCATTTAATTACAATATAGGTCCAGTGTCAAGATTTAAACCAAAACTAATGCTAGAATGAATATAAATTGATGTTACTTTGGATTTAGGTCCTAAATTGACCCAAGAACATGAATTTAAGTGCGCAAGGTCCCATATGAGCACATGGAACATTGCAAGAAGAAACACCACATGTTTCACCCAAAAACTGGCAGGAAATAGGTCCTGAGGCAAAATAGGCATAACTTTTTACTCATAATGAATTGGAGTTTTCACTCTTGGGAAATGATAGTACTTTAGGTCCAATTTAATTCCTTAAGTTAGAAAAATAAAATTCCTTATAGATCAAGGTTTCCAACATGAACAATCAGCACCAAAACTGCAGGAATCGCTCAGACGTGAAACTGGCAGAAAATAGGTCCCGTGCCAAAAAGGCCATAAATTTTGACTCAAAATAAATTGGAAGCTGAGATCTTGTAAAATGGTATTAATTTAGGTCCTCTTCAAGTCCTTAAGTGCACAAAATAAAATTCCTTATGGATCAAGAGAACCAACATGAACAATCAGCACCAAAACTATAGGAAAACATTGTTCTGATGGCAAGGAAAATAGCTGTAACTTTGAAACAGTCCATCCAAAATTTATGTGCTCATAGGAGAAGGTTCCCAAATAGGTCCTCAACATAATGTAAGCTTTTCACACCATGAAACCATAAAATGCAAAGATATAAAGAAAATAACAGCAAACAGGTATAGAAATCAGAAAATGTTTTTGGTTGATGCAAGATTGCCAAAGACCCAAGATGCTCCTGCATCACATTCGATCTACATTGATTGGAGCATCCATACTTGTGGATTTGAGGATTTGACTCCTCTACAAGGACTTCAACATAAGCAAGGTGAATTGTTTCATTTACTTTGTTTATGCACAATACAGTTTTCATTCAATTTCAAGGTTAGTTCCTAAATTGGGGTTTGACCAAGGCAAACCCCCATACAAACAATAAAAACCCTTTTTTTATTTCAAGTGCAAGTGCAAAAATGAGGATTTGAGCTTGGATTTGGATACCCTTTCAGTGAAATTTCAAGATCTGTGAACAAAGTCAAGGACAACCTTCAAAATCCCAAAGTAGTCTTTGACCTTTTATCGGGGTCAAAGACTACCTACTGTCAGAAAGATAAAAGTTTTCTGGGTTTTCTTCATCTCGACATTTCTAGTGTGAAATAGGTTGCAGAATTGCCTGAAACTACACACAGACATAAAAAATTAGCATTTTCCAGATCTGCCCTATTTTGAGGTTAGTATTTGCCTTTCAATTATTTTAGATTTCAAGCATATACTCTTCATAGGGAAATATAAGGTTTTTCTCCTTCATTCATATTCTCCATAGATTGATTATTTTGTGTATTAACCTTTTGGTTGATCAATTTGGATCTCTCCTTTGGGCATTTGGATTTAGAGGTAGATCTCATATTTCTCTGATTCATTTTGGCACCCATGCACACTATTCCATCCTATTCACATATACATATACATATACATATACATATACATATACATATACATATACATATACATATCCATATCCATATACATATGCATATGCATATACATATAAAGGGACATGAGACTGACAATGAAAAAGAGGCATTGGCTTCCATATTAGGGGAAGAGGTAGTGAACAAATTAGATTGTATGGACTTGACAATGCTTTCTAGATACATGGAAAAATGATCTAGTAAAGACCTAGAAACAATGTAACCAAATCAACCATCTCAAAGGGAATCAATTGATTCCCCAACCACTCTTGAATCAAATATAAGATCTAAGAATAATTCAGTAATAGTTAACTCTAAGAATGTGGAATAGGGAACACAAATTTCCAATATCCCAATATCCCAACCACTCTTGGGACACAAACTTCTTCTACCACACCATGCATTTCATCTTGCATTGGTAGCTGCAATACCAAGACAATTCTCATATTTTATGTAGATGGGGCTTTTATTTCATCACTCGAACAAGTAATCCCATTTTCTTTAAACACTGAGAACACATAAATTATATATCTCCTTATCAAAATCATGGAGGAGTGTTATGCAGATACTTTTAAATGCATCCTCCACATTTTTGTAAGGAACATGAAGATATAGAAATAGATAAATCAAATAAAAAATAAAAGAACATAAAGGAACAATAGCTTTGATTAATTTGATTTTAAATTGAAAAACCCTCTAGGTCTCTCAACAATCCAATGCCCAATCTCATGCTATTGAGTGAAAGTAAAGCCATTAAAAAGATCCTATGAATAGATGAAACTTAACTAGTGGGTTTTGAATATATTAATGCTTAACATTAACAAGCCCACTCATGTTATTATAAAGTTCTACTTCAAAAATCCATTTTATACATGCTAAGTTACATCATCATTATCTATACAAAGAAATTCAACTCTCTCCAATATGTATCACTATGATTCAAGATAATAAAAGTGATAGCTCCAGGGATTGGAATAATTTTAAAACTATAAAAAAATTCTATTACTACACTAAAGCATTCTAGTATCCTTGTAGGAACCAAAAAACCTTTTGATATCCCTATAGGTACAATGTTAGCATCACACTGCTCCATTTTTTGATCTTTGCATGCTTCCTATAATTGAATTTTGTTAAACCATTCCATCCTATACCAAAAAAAACTTATATTATCTAATAACTTCATCCTCAACCTTCTTAATTAAAGGAAAACTAACCTATTGCAAATATTAGAACCAAGAAGCATCATTTATAGTCTTACCGCCTTAGAAATATAGTTCACATTCTTCAAAATATTGAATAGAAACAACCTTTTAATGAACTTGTAGAATTTTCCTCATATACTTGTGTCAACAAGATAGTTTACATAAAATAGATTAGGAAACATCTCTCTTCTGATGCCAAGTACTCAATTAAGAAACATTGAGATCATAATTGGTTTTCTTCTTGGTAACAACAAATCCACTAGGATACTCAAAAAAAATTGATGACAAAACAAATGATTTTCGGTCACATTGATTACTTGAGCTCTACAATATTAGGTAGGTGTCACAGTAACCATCTAATCATTACCTTCCCTCTTTCTTCATCACATGACATATATTTTTCCAATGCCCTGTGTGGACACAACACCAGCTATGGTGCAACTAGAATGCACCACGGTATAGTGAAAATAAAATAGACTTAAAAAATAAAACTATATGTGGGTGCATTCTACTTGCTTTGTAACTAGGGGTGTCTATGCTCACATGTCATAGATATGTCATTATGCATTCATGTATTCTATGCCAAGATGCCAAAATTTTAAAATATGGAATCCCTCTTTAATGTCTTCCTTATTGTTTAAGTTGTCATAAATATCACTAAAAGGGGGGTAAATAGAAGGTTATATGACATTGGTTTTATGACTACAAGAAGGGTATACGACATTGAGAGAGGAATTATGCGAGTTTGTAGCTAAATAATTGTAGAGAAAATGTGTTTCAAAAGGTGTGAATAGAAAAATGTGAGGTCCACTGATGAGAAGTGAACCAATAGTTCATCAAGTAATCTTGTAGGATGTACAGTTTGTGAGCCATATTTCTTGCAGAATTTGGGAATTGTGGTTGGTTAAACTACTTTTTGAAGTTTAATGGGTTTAGTTATAAATTTTCTATGGAATATTGTCAGAAATTTAACAATGGTGAGGTAATGTGAAGGGTTTGAAATTTATTACCACAAAGGAGAGGATTTTTGAAGTTTTAGGGTTACCTTTTTTAGAAGAACCCTACCCTAAAAGTAAAGTGTAATGGCATAAATTTTACACTCTCATGTAGGATGTCATTTTAAAATTTTTTCTTCTTTAGCCTAAGCCACAAAATGCCATCACCCAATTTATCCTCGTCATCAGCCAACTCATCATCTTGCTTGAAATCCCCACAATGAAGCCCTTAATAGTTTTGGGCACATGTGCATAGTAGAGACATCTGTATGACATACTCTCATTTACAAATCTGTATACATGCATGTAGTCATTGGAGCATTATGAATTTTCAACCTTGAATTGTAACACTTTGAAATGATGGCTCATCTATGCGAAATATATTCGGTTCCACCAAATACCCTTTTGCAACTCTCATTTGGTCTTCTTGCATGCTTATCCAAACTGCTAATAGCTTCTTCGACTAATTATTCACTCACTTGGTTGCTCATATCCTCCATTATCCACCATTTTTGGCCCTACATGCCACATATTTGTAGGTTTTTCTGTATTATCAAGAAACTCCAAACTTCATACTTGGTCTTGCATCAAAAATTTGAGCTATTTGCCTTCACTTGGGAGAGTTTTCTCTCATATCCTCTTCATTCCATGACCATATTTATCTTTCTTATCTCATGTATAGCTTATATTATCTTCATTTATTTATTTTAGACTTAGTTATCTATCACCAAAATTATTATGTCTAACGACTTTCCATGGAGGTGAAAACACCAAAGTGGGGGGTTTGACTAGGACGAGCCTTTGTATGGCCACAAATATTCCTTCTTCACTTGTGTGTAGGTTTCTATAGAGAGTTGATGGGTTTGAAATCTATGATTAGAACATGTTATCAACCATCGAATCGGGTTCTATCATCTCGACTCTTCTCCTCATTTCATTTTCTCATAAAATATTAAAAAATAGTTGAATCATCCACACTACTAAGTTGATTTTGTTGTAGAATCATAATTTTTTATTTCCATTATCATTTCCTCTTATTGTGTATACTTTACTTCATCTATTTTTGTTCTATTTATTTACCTTATTTGTATTTTCATATAATAGTTCTATCATTTACGTCCTTCTATTTCATTCCTACTAAGTTTGTACTTTTCCCATATGAGATGTTAGCATAGCATGATGGTGTCCATCAGTTATGTTGTTGTCCTTTGGTTGTGTCGCTATCAAAGGTAGTGAGCTTATAGAACTCAATGTTTAATTCTTTTAGTTATCTCTTTCACTTTCTGTAATTGAAACACTTTAATCAATTCATCCATCTAAGTTATTTGCATCTGATTAGTTTAGTTGCATTTGGACACTTACACATAAATGTTTAATTGACTTTTCATCAAACTAATTCACCTCCAAGCATCTAGACAGTCATATTTTATCAAAATAAAGTCACATCAAGGTAACCAAGCAACTTCCTTCATATTGTGTCTGATCTCCCTAGCATTCCTATCTAGCAACATGAGGTGGCTCAAGAAAGTTGTGCATCCCTTGAATTTTTAACTAGCCTTGAGGGAGGTGCATTAATTTATTCACCACATAAAGACACTAGAATAGCTAGAGTAGAGTTTACTAGACCTTGGGATTCTCCACTTGAAGTTGATAAACATGAAACAATGAGGCTTCTTTACTAGGAACATAGAGTAATGTTGTTGTTTATATCATTAGATACATTTGCTATGAGGTTCGATTGTCATGTCTACATTCTATACACTTCAAGCTTCTAAGCTACATGAAACATGGAAGGAGAATGAATGTCCCCAATGTGCTATACAATTTGTTGGAAATCATGGCTATTGAGACAAAGAAAGGAAGGGAAAATTTTGTTTCCCATCACTATTTAATTAAGGTCTTTGTACAAGATGTGTCTTGGATTTCATGGGATGAGTTTTGTAAGATTAAAAAGTTAAGAGAAGTGAATGTGGGTCTCAGAGGTCAACCCTTGACCCGTAGGGTTAGTGGGGAGGCAACAGCTACAAAATGCACCCCTGGGGATTCAAATTCTAGGTTGGTTTCTAGCACAAACCCTCCTGCATCAAAAAATAGTTTATCTAAATCTTTTCACAGAAATGTAAGTAGTTCATCTTCAGACTCTAGTGAGGATTTTTCCCCTAAATCAATAGTTTGTACTAGGACAACAGTAGAAATGCAAAAAGGAAAAAGACTAAGGATGAAAAGGGAATGGCTAAAATGCAAAAAATTGTAAAGGAAAACCCTAGCTGTAGAAAATGGAAAACTAGGGATGAAGAACCTCCTGTAGCTAGTGAGAATAAAAAAAATCCTACTAAAAATTCTAAGACAAAAAAATTATGGAGAAAACACCCTAGAGGAAGAGTCCTAGGCTTAGGGGTAAACCTAGTAAAGAGACAAAATTTACTGCACCTATAGTGAATATTCAAATTGAATCCTTAGACTTTGTTCATACCACTCCTTTTGAAGAAGAATGGATAATCCATAATAGGCCTCCTAGGGGAAGCCCCAAATTTTCCTCGTTAGCTAAGCAACATGATATGGCAATGATGCCTACACAAGAATCTGAGGAGGGGGTTGAACAAGTATCTTAAGAAAGGGAACTTCCCTAGGAATAATTGGGGTTGTTGATGGAAGGAAACTTGGAAAATGATAATTTAGGATTAGCTAGGCTTACTGTTGTAGTTGAGCAAGTGGCAGGTGAAGAAGTATAATATAGGCAATTCCTAGTAGGTATTCACTGACCTACTACTTTCTTATGGGAATCAATAGCCATAGATTTATTGAAAGATATGAACAATAAGGAAGAAGAATGGAATAAAGAGAAGAACAATCTATAGGAAGTTATTACAAATAAATATAGGGAGATTGAGTGGAAGAATGCATAAATTGTTGCATTAATAGATTAGGTAAACAATGCGATGACCTTAATGCCATAAATTTTAGAGTGTAGAACTCCCTCAAGGATATATGCACTGCATTTCAAGGAGCTTAGTATTTCATTTCAATTGTCAAGAGTAGTCTCTATTTTAAACCCTTCTATAGAGACTCCACAATAATTCTTACAAGATTACCAGTCTTCCCCAATAGAAACTAAAAACTTACTTTGTGAATTATACTTGCACAACTATGTTGTTCTTAATGATCATGAGTGGAATCCATTATTACATATCAAATATATACATTTAATGGCACTAATTTCTTGGATCCAAAATGAAAATAGTTGGGAGCAATAAATCATAGCACATAGAGATAGGGAGATCCATACCCCTTTGTCTTTAAGGGAAGAATCATGTGAACTTGCATACATTTTCTATACTTGGCATAGAGTTATCTACAAACCTGAATACAAATATTAGATCCTAGCTACAAGAGAATATACCTTTCATAAGTTATACTTGCACTTTCTATAGGACCAACAATCCATTAGGTTGGAGGGAGTGATAAGCCCAAATAATGGCTCATTTTTCATAAGATTTCTTACATATCTATTGCCATTATTATGAGATTTAACACCTAGTTGATGATACTTTTCATAATTCTTTCTTTCTTAAAATTATTTAGCTACGTTCATGAACCTATCTATGTATATCTTTGTTTTGATATCAATCTTCTATGTGATCTATCTATATTACTCTTGGATGTGATGCAATGAATATTATTCTAAAGTGGTTATGGATATACTATTATCTTGTGCACACTAAAGTTATTATATTACTATCATGTTGTAACAACATTTTGATGAATATAATGATACTTTAGTTGTCTATATTTGAGTTAAGAATTTGGAAGACTTGTCCAAGGGGGCCCCCAATTTTTCTCATTTGGCTAAGTATTTTATTTTCTATTCAGTAATTAGTTTTAGCAGATAACTATTGTTGCAACCATTGGAACTTTATTCTATGACTATTCCCACAACCATTGGAGCTTTATTTTGTGACGGTTCCTACGACCATTAGAACTCTTTCCTCTAATTGTTATTGGAACCATTGGAACTCTTTTTTGTAAATATTTCTACAACCATTGAAATTATTGGAGATTTATCTTGCAGGACAACAAAACACCAACTCGACAAGGCTTGAACAAACTTCTTCACTTCAATCATGACAAGATCAAGAGGGTATTCTTATGAAAAAAGTCTACATATTGAATAAACCTTCAATACATAACATTATGTAGAAACACAAAGTAGACACTTCTCAAACTTAAGGTAATGGAGACCATTATGGTAACAAAGTAACAGAACAAGGAAAAAGAAAGTAATTACTTCCTATTTGTTTTCTAAGAACTACATTTATGTAATTTCATTTAGTCTAGTTTAGTTGTTGATTCATGTAATATGATTATGATTTCATTTCATATGTTGTAATATTAGATTTATAATAGAAAAAAAAATTATTGAATAAATAAATAATAACTTTTCATTAAAACATTTTTTGTAGAACTTGATTCTTCTAGAGGATGAAGATGGTCCTCATGATATAGATCCAAAATGTGTTGGTTATTCTCCAAATCACATGGTAGAGGATGATGATGATGTAGATATAGAAGACATCAATGTTGATGAACATGCTGATGATGACGATGATGATCATGCTGATAATGACTATGTTGATGGTGATGATGATGAGACACTTGCTTGTATTAGTAAATAGTGGCATTCATGATCATATAGATTGCATCATGGATAAATACTAATATATCATTATGATGCCTCTTTCCATGGTTATTTGTATCTTTTCATGATATGTAGTATTGTATACACCTAAAAATGGTCACTTAGACTATTAGCCCCCATTTGCTAAATCATCAATTGTTTATTCTTGATCAAATCTTAGTTCTATCATTTATTTGATTATTTTCTATGGGCTAACCATCTTATCCTAAGTCTTTATTTATTAAAAGGAATATTCCCTCCCCTTTTAATAAATAAAAAGCCCCCACTTTTCCTCTTATCCTAAGTTGCACAAATAAAACATTATTCTTATTTTATAAAAAGGGAAAAAGCACTTTTTATCTCATATGGACACAAAAGTCAACTCTTATTTTCTCATTGGAGGATATTTGTGCACATGGATTTCTCCTCTTTCAAGATCCACCCTTGATTAAATCTTTTTCCTCTTAATCTCCATGGTCCATTGATTTTTCACCTCCTATAAAAGAAGAGCTCTCTTCCTCATTTGCACACACAAATTTTTATGCTATTGTTATGCTACAGGTTTTCTAGGTCATCTTGGAGCTTTTGGAGATATTCTTGCATCTAGGGTTTGAAGATTTGGATCATTGTTGGCATTCATCTTGGATCTTCATCAACACTCTATCTTCTTGTCTTCATTCTTGCATCATCATGGCTTTCTTGCTTCATAGTTAGATTTCATTTCTTGCATAGTAGTTTCATTTTCATGGCATTCTTAGTTTAGATTTTCTTTATGCTTTAGATTAATTCATTGAATCTCTCATTGCATGGTTTACTAACAAGGTTATTGACTTAATAGCTCTAGCTGAGAGCATTCTTAAAACCCTTGCACTCCATGCCTAGGGAGCTATGGATCGATTTGTGAGGGCTCATTCTTGAGTTTCCTTACATGTAATGATTCATAGAAGTGTGACACATTTATAGCACACATTTTTTGGCACCCACCATGGGGCAACCCAATTTTTTACATGCTGGTTTTGATTATTTTTGGAGCTAACACTTGCTGGTTCTGATTATTTTTGGAGTTAACCCTTGTGCAGATTTGTTTGGAGATGAGAAACCTTAGATTTTAAAAATTTGATCATATCTCCCAAACGGCTTGGTGTTTTGGTCTGAAATTTTTTTCGTAGGTTGGAGAAATATTAGAGAAGCTCTAAAAACATTTTTAGAATTTTTGGAGGTGATTTGTATTTTTTATAATTTTTTCTTGATTTTTCATAAAAAATTGATTTCTGGCTAAAATCAGCATATTTTTCAAAATTTTTTACATTTTTGGAAAGATTTTGGAATTCTAGAGGGGGTCCATTCATTGTGTTTTTAATTTGGAGATCATATCATAGCTCATTTGGTTGATTTACAAAAACTGGTCTGTTTTGGTAAAATGGCTCTCTAGGGCACAAATGAAGAGATTTTTCTAAAATTTTTATATTTTTGGAAAGCTCTCTATTTTTTGATAGAGGTCTCTTTTTTTAATTTTAGGTTTAGGGTCCAAATTCATGTGGTAAAAATCAGATCTTGTTGACTAGGTCAAATGCAAAAAAAATAAAATTTTGTGATGGGTATGCACTTATTTTTCATTGTTCAATGCATGATATGAGTTATCATTTGGATTATTTGCTGGTTATCATTGCTCCTAACAATTAATTTTTAGATCTAATCCTAGGGTTTGCATAAGTTGGATATACATTGCATATCTTGTTTGCTTGTGTCTTATCTTGTTCATTTGAAGGTGCTCTTGCTTTCATGAAATATGCTTAAAACAAAGCGTTGGACTTGAGGTATTTTGTTACATCCCTAAAACACTTGGATCTTGGGATTAAAATTGAACCTCTCATGTGTTTGGCTTGAGTGTTTACATGCTTTCATAGAACACATTTCAATTGATGCTCTTAATGAGAAATGAATGAACATAGATTTGCTTTCATACAAGTTTGTGTAAGTGAATGCTTGTGTTTGAACCCTAAGTAATTCTTGGTTCCAATATCAAATATCTCATTGAGTGATTTAGGGCATGGATTCATTCTTTGTTTACATAGGGAGTTAAATGCACCACTTTGTGGACTCACTCTATGTTTGCTTGGAAAGTTAAATATTTCATTGATTCAACCCTTTGTCATTTGTGAGTAGTATTGATAAGCAACTTTAGATTACTTGTGATTGATCTAGATTTCTATCTTGGGTTATTGGACTCGCTAATCCACCGGCCCCTCATTTCCACCCCGTAGTTGCAAGATCAGTGCTACATTAAAGGGGAGGGGTCTACAGGAAAGAAGCGTTAATTGCTCCACTTGGCAACCTTTTTGTGCTTTTTGGAACTCACTTGTTTTCTAAGGTGTGGACTCACTTTGAGTTGATGTGAGGAGTTAAATATTCCACTTTTGGACTCACTTTGAGTTGGTGTGAAGAGTTAAATGTTCCACTTTTGGACTCACTTTGAGTTTGTGTGAAGGGTTAAGTGTTCCACTTTTTGGACTCACTTCACATTCTCTTGAAGGGTTAAATGTTCCACTTTTGGACTCGCTTCACATTATCTTAAAGGGTTAAGTGTCCCACTTTTGGACTCACTTTGAATTTACTTGAAGAGTTAAGTGTTCCACCTTTAGTGCTCTAAATACTTTTGATAGTGAATTACTTAATTTTATTTTTAGAAGGCCTGCTTGGGGACACACCACCTCAAGGGACGACCTTAACTCCTGTGTTCTGGCAGAGTATAAATAGCGGGTGGTGAATCAAAAGACACCTCTCTTGGGAATTGAGTTTGATATCACTCTTGGCTAAGCCTCAAAGAACTTTATACCTTTGAGAAGTGAAGGAGGAGATTTGGGTTACTGTCTCCCCCCGACTGTGTGATTTTGGATTCTTCTCATCTACGGATTTGGGCCTCACATACCTTGCGTATATCGAGGACTCCCTTTAGAAAAGCCATGTATAGCCTTATAGACAGCATGATAGGATGTTGTTGTGTTTTATGTGCCTGCTAAAACATTTTCAAGAACATACACAAGTAGCATCTCTAGGGAGTAGAAATACTAAGTCACTATCTCTGTTCATGTGCAAGGTTGTTTTGCCCCTTGCTCATTGTTTGAAGACAATTGCTTGCTTGAACTCCTTGATTGCTGTCTTATGTGCTTGATCAATGATAAAAATCTGTTGATATACTTACTTGATCTTTTAAAATGCTTCAAAACTAAGTTTTTCACATTCACTGGTCAAAAAGTCATACGAATCTGCAACAGTATCACACGCCTTACTGAGAAATATCGTGCGATAGTTCGCGCCCTACTATTTTATCGCGCACTTTGCTGAGGTATATCGTGTGATAGTTCGTGCCTTCTGGACTATCACCCTGCTAGCCTGGAGTCTATCGCCCAACCATACTATAGTCTATCGCCTAGCTTAAGGTGAAGTATCATCCGAACTGAGAAGTATCACCCTGTTTGCCTAGAAAGTATCGCCCAGAATCTTTTTGCTGTCTTGTCATTGTTGCAATTCAGAGTGGCTAAACTTGCACTTTAACCTGTCGTAGAGTGTCTTTTTCTGTTCTTACCTGAAACTGGTTTGTTACCTACATGCTTAGATTTGTTCTAGACTGAAACAAATGAGCTAAAACTATTGGTTTTGAGTTTAACGAATGCTACTCTTGATCACTTGTCGCATCACGGTTACCTCTCTAGCTACTTGCTTATTGAGCTTCTTGCTCATTGCTCGGCTTTAGTCAATTGATTGCTGTAAGTGCTTGAGCACTTTTGACGAGCCATCTCTCTATTGTTCTACTTTGAGAAGTGATCTTTATTAGCTTTTCTTATCTCAAATCTAAGAAACTTTGTCTCATTCTATTAGTCAACCAACATCTCTTTTCATGCCGGTTACAACTCGGTCTCAATTTGAGCAGGAGAGTCATCCTCTGTTCAATTATACACAGTTACCTTCTCCAACTAGATGTTCAAAAGCACCCATTAGCAACAAAAGTTCTAGTTCTAACCAATCTAAGAATTCTAAGGCTACACCATGGTATAAAGGAGGTTTCCTCTTTTCCGCATTCAAGACCCCCAAAAACACAGACAGTGTCTCACTCACTTTGACTGAACAAGAAAAGTTTCAACTCTTGCGAGAACACTTTGAGCGTAAGGATAATCAAGCACGCTTAGACAAAGAACACAATCAACAAAGGATGGATGCTACTAGGTGCATGGCTTATAGGGGACATTTCATGAGCAACCTGAGACTAGTAATCATGAGCATAGACCTCTTTTTAATGGCAACAATGGCAACAACATGCCACCAAGATCTCCTCCAAGAACCACTTTTGGTATTCCTTCTTCACCTCCTAGACCTCCTCCCTCTCAACATGAGGCAGAGGCTAATGATGAGATTTCTAGTGAGGATCTTATGAGATGTGAACAAGATGTGGATTTTCAACGAATGATGCATAGGCTTTTAGAGCGTAATGGTGATCAATATTTTCAATATATGACTTCTAGAGGATACAAGCTTCCTCCCGGCTATGATGTCAGACAAATTGTCCAACAAAGAGTACCAACTGAATTGGAAGTCCTTCAAGAATAATTACGTCGGACAAATCAACGCCTTACCCAAATGGCATTAGAAGGAGAGCCTCCAAAGGTCTCTTTTGTAGAATCAATTTGTGCTCTTCCTTTTGATAAAGATCTATACATGGTCCCATTTCCTAAGGATATTGAGGTTCCTAAATATGACAAGTATGATGGAAATGGTGACCCTCATGACCATGTGCGTCATTTTTATGCTCTTAGTATGGAATTTCTTCATGAAGACACATATCTCCTACGCTTATTCCCTCAAAGCTTAAGAGGCCAAGCTTTGGAATGGTTTGCGAAATTGACACCACCGCTTAAGACTTTTGATGAGTTAGCTCAGCGATTTACCCAGCAGTACTCTTACAACATCCAACAACTTGTCACTGTGATAGATCTCAGTAATCCAAGACAACATCAAGGTGAGCCATTTGCAACTTACTTACAACGTTGGAGGTCATTGTATTCTTGATATCCTCGTCAGCTACCTGAAAGGGAAAAGATTGATATTTTTGTCAACACTCTTGTGCCTGAGCTGTATTATGATCTAAGGAAACAACTGTTCTCCTCTTTCAATGACATGGTTGAAAGTGCATATTGAATTGAGGATGTAGCTATAAGAAAAGGGGATATTGTTATTAATAAAGATGCTAAAGGCAATGGCAAAGACAAGAACAAACCTTGGAATAAGAACAAGTATGTTGTTAATGATGGGGTTGTTGATGCTCCTAAAGTTAAAGAGCCCGCTTTCAATCTCTCCAACGCTATCTATGCAGAAAAACAACAAGAAGCTAGCAACACTCACAATGCTCCTAAACCTCAATATGCAGATAAGCCTAAGAAGTCATTTCGAAAGTGAGTCTATACCAAGTTGGTAGAACCTTACGATGTGATACTTAAGACTTTGGTTGACAATGGATATCTTATGCTTCCTGATAAACCTGGTAACTGGGATCTGATAAATAAGCCTGATTGGTGGAGAGAGGATCATTATTGCCATTATCACAGAAATAAGGGACATCCAACAGACAATTGTTTTAGGCTTAAGGATGATATTCAGGATCTTATTAAGAATGGCACAATCTCCACTGATGGCTTAACTAAAAATTCTGATCACATAGCTTTCAAAGATCCTCTACCTAAGCATGATAAGGGGGAAACCTCTCAAACACATAAGAAGAATCATGATGCTAAGATCAATTACATGTATCCTTCTAATACACCTGTGATCAACATGGTAGAGCCTGTTGAGAGCATTCTAATGATGAGGTCTCAAGATGATAATAAAGCCAATCATGGTAAGCCAAAGTTGATCTTGCAAACACGTGATAGTTCATCTTCCCAAAGTGAGACACTGAATGCTATTACTAGGGGGAAAGCCAAGATTGTTCTTAAAACTGTGCAAGATCCCAAGAAAGCTTTGCCTTCCAAACAAGTGGCTCCTTCAGCCACCCCTAGCTATGATCTTGTCCAACATTTGCAAAAGACACTAGCACAGATATCTATCCTTGAGTTGCTTCGGTTATCCTCTTCGCATAGAGAGATTCTTGATGAGGCTCTACGTACAACACGTGTTCCCAATGACATTGATCTGAATCAATTTTAGGCTATGGTCAACCACATTTCATCTCTACTATCTCTCTCCTTTTCTGTAGAAGATGACATATCTATTGCTTACCCTCATAATCTAGCTTTACACATTGAAGTTCTAGTCTACAATACCCGAGTCCGCTGAGTCCTGATAGAAAATGGTGCAAGGTTAAATATTGTTTCTTTCAATGTCATACAACAATTGGGTTTGTCAGAATTCGCTGTGGATTCTAAAAAGAAGATTACTATAAAAGCTTACGATGAAGTGGAAAGATCTTCCAAAGGTCTTGTCACACTGCCTGTCCGAGTGGGCCCTGTCATGAAAGATATTAGCTTCCAAGTATTGGACATCCCACTCGCATATAACATTCTTTTGGGTCATCCTTGGATCCATGACATGTAGGTTGTTCCTTCCACTTATCATCAGTGCATCAAATTTCCATACAATGGCACTGAAGTTGTGATTCCTGGAGACCATACTATTGCTATCAATGCTCTTGCTGCTGCTAAAAAATTTGTTCCTCACAATGAACCTATTGATGATCCTAGTACGTCTCTAGTTGCTACTGAGAAATCATTTAAGATGATGAGCCTTGGTATGGGTGAATATACACTGGGTTCCTTTACTTCTATACCTATTTCTCCTAGGTCATATGGGAGACCTTTTGATCAGATGAAGCCTTCCACTTCTGCTATGGTGATCTTTGATACCTTTGTTCCTTCAATTCCTTTAGAACCAGAAAGAGAAGAACAAGCTATTCAAGAGTGGATCTATAGAGAGGATTCTAGAAATACTCCCATGCTTAGTAATTCAGACACAGATATAGATGAGTCACCGCTACACACTATGGCTCAAATGGGAGATGATCTTCCTTCTACTTCACTCCTTTGGGGAGAAGAATGTATATCTACTGATGATATGGCTGAGGCCTCTATGTCTAGAACCTATGTGCCTAAAGAATCATTGCACTATGATAGACAACGTCGCAACATTGCACGACTGCTACAAAGAGGTGATCTCTCACATAATGACATGAGTATCTCTACTTCTCGGCATCTTAAGCCTCTTCCAGAAGATCCTCCCATGATAGATATGGATGTTGATGTGGTTCATACCTCTCGTAACCCACTTGACGTGGTTGATGGGTCTTGTGTGGGGTCTGATGAGTTTGTTCCTCGTATTGCCTTAGTGGACCACGCTGGTTCTTCTATGAAAAGTCTAGATCTAGCTACTTTTGGAGCTTACTCTATAGGCTCAACCTCTTGTGTCACCAGAGATGACATCCTTCACATAAATACTATTGAACCAGTCACTTCATTTCATCTCACATCAACACCTATTACTTCTTCCACCAAAGAACTAGCAACAAAAAAGATTGAATCAGCAATCAAACATCACGGTCATCAAGTCAAAAGAAAAGAGCAATGGTCGGATGGTGAAAACCACATTGTGGTGGTATCTGCACCTAAGAAAAGTAAAAATAAAAATCTGCTCAAAAATAATGATTCTCAAATAAAAGATGACAAGCTAATTCTCTACAAAAAAATGATGCACTACCTCAAGCATGATCTCATATCTATTATACTTCAGCCCATTCCTAGAGCTAAGAACAAAGTTAGTAATGCCTTGGTTACTTCAACATCCATCTTACAAATGAAAAAGCATAAATTTTGCTTCAAGTTCCTGGTGGATGAATTACGCTATCCTGCTCACAAATCTTAGAATCCTACCATCTTTTCATATCTTCCACCTCATATTCCTCTTGCAAATCCACCATGCCATTCCTTTCGCCATCCCTTACACTTTGCCTTTGTCTCTGGTGACTTGTATAGGAAGGGTCTAGACGGAACTCTCCTTAAGTGTCTAGAAATAGAGGAGTCAGAAAAAGTGCTAGCTGAAATCCACGATGGCATATGTGGATCACATTCTAACGATCCTCTGCTAGCTCAGACATTGCTCAGGGCTGGTTATTATTGGTCAAACTGGTTGAGACCTCCTATTGTCACAGTTGCAGCATTTGGGCCTGGGGCCTATTAGTTCTCTACATTAGAGGAAGCAAATTCTTGATGCCCATTTCTATCTGGGGCATCCTTTGTACATATTTTACGATCCTGAAAAAGTACCAAAAAAATTCATATATGATGCTGAAAAAATCCTAAAAAGCATAAAAAGTACTGAAAAAATGAGCATCCTAGTGAAAACCTAGTAATAGGCACTTTGATGTCTCACCAAAAAAATCAAAAAATTTTAAAAAATAAAAAAAATTGAAAAAGTGCTTTGGTGAAAACCTGGAAATAGGCGCCTTGGTAGCAAAAATAAAAAAACAATTTATAAAAAGTCCTGAAAAAATTGCAATAAATCTATCAAGTGGCGAAAACCTAGAAATAGGCACTGCTTGAGACCCTCTGCACCTATGTCTATTAGTCTTGCGTGGCACTCATTCACTCCACTTCTCACTTTGCCTCTCTTAGCCTGGAATTGACTCTTGTCTTAGTCTAGGGGGCATACATTGTTTTAAGCTTATCTTGGGTCTCTTTGTGCATCTGGGTTTCTTAGGCACCTCGCAAATGGTGTTTTTCAACACCACCCCAACTGGGTTTTTCAACACTACCCTAGCATCAAGTGTTTCTTAACACTTATTAGATATCCTTCCCGTCGTCTTGGATGATGTAATATTTCTCATTGGCAGATGTGATACTCAAAGCTTGACTCTATGACCTACACACACACACTTGACTTGCTGAGATTTGTTTGACTTTATTTCTTTGCATGTTGTCTATGATGATTTCTTTGTTGAGTGTTCTCCCCCTATGATTGTTTTCGATGATGCATAGCTAGAAGACTAAGGGTATGAGAACATGTTTTATTTCTTTATCTGCTTGTGGGTATATCTTGTTGGTCCTCACTGTCATGAGCATTTATGCTGGTCTTACTTGACACTATGGACCTACAAGGTATTATCCTTGACTATTTCGCGAGTGCATGCTTCTAGTCATCTTGAATTTCTTGTGTCTCGATGCGAGCATAATCTTGCTATATCAAACTTAGGTGATCTCACTGCATTAGTCATCTGGACCTACATGTCTTTGATGCCTAGGTGAGATTTCCACATTTCTATCTGATATAGATCATATTCAGATCCACATAGTTATGCTAGTGTGTATTGTATGATCTTGCGATGCTACCAATAACGCTCAATGATGAATATTAGATGTCTATTGGCTTTGTGACCTTGCAAGTAAACCACTTTTCATGTAGCTTGCATTCTTAAGTTCATGTTAGTTTAGTTTTGCATCTTTCATATGGAGAGAGCTCTCCTTTCATCTTTCATGGACTTGTTAATCAACTGCACTCACCTTTCACTTCTTCCTAATCATGTCTTTCACTTCTTGTCTTTCATATCCCATCATTTTCTATTCATTTCAAGATCGAAACTGAAATCCAAGATCACCTTGATCATCCAAATCACCTTTTCCCCCTCTTCCACGTAGTTGGCTAACCTTTTTGAGGCCTGATCCTTCGATCTTCGCTAGGGCATTCTTCACCTCTTCATCTCCATCTCTTTCAAACTTCCCATCTTTCATTCACTTTCAAATCCCAAGTTCAAATCCCCCTCCGTGGTGTTTCTGGGTTGAGGGACCACTTGGTTTGTGCCCCGAATCCCAT
Source organism: Chamaecyparis obtusa (assembly GCA_027943335.1). Taxonomy (NCBI): domain Eukaryota; kingdom Viridiplantae; phylum Streptophyta; class Pinopsida; order Cupressales; family Cupressaceae; genus Chamaecyparis; species Chamaecyparis obtusa. Next base: position 322,502 of record BSBK01003264.1, read on the forward strand.
GTGTGTGGGCATACCTTCACTACTTGATGGTTGTTCTATTCTCTTCAGCTTCGATTATGATTTCTAGTGATTTGATCATGTCTCTCTTGCTTCTGCATTCCCTCTACCCGGATTTCACTTTTGATCCTGAGGGGGTAGACACATCATTTCTTATTGGTTATCTCTTTCCTAAGTGTTCAGTACTATCGCTACTAGGCTGACCATGCAGGATTTGCTATCTCTTTGCACTTCATTCTTTGGAGTCAGATCGCTATTTGCTTGCCTTCTTGGCTATCTCTTGCTTTCTTGGCTGATCTGAGTTGCTTTGTGATCCCAAATCGATCTCACATTTCAACTTCATTCTTTGATTACATGTGTTCTCAGATCGATCACACATTAGTCAAAGAGGGGCAAATGTATACACCTAAAAATGGTCACCTAGACTATTAGCCCCCATTTGCTAAATCATCAATTGTTTATTCTTGATCAAATCCTAGTTCTATCATTTATTTGATTATTTTCTATGGGCTAACCATCTTTTCCTAAGTCTTTATTTATTAAAAGGAATATTCCCTCCCCTTTTAATAAATAAAAAGCCCCCACTTTTCCTCTTATCCTAAGTTGCACAAATAAAGCATTATTCTTATTTTATAAAAAGGGAAAAAGCACTTTTTGTCTCATATGGACACAAAAGTCAACTCTTATTTTCTCATTGGAGGATATTTGTGCACATTGATTGCTCCTCTTTCAAGCTCCACCCTTGATTAAATCTTTTGCCTCTTAATCTCCATGGTCCATTGATTTTTCACCTCCTATAAAAGAAGAGCTCTCTTCCTCATTTGCACACACAAATTTTTATGCTATTGTTATGCTACAGGTTTTCTAGGTCATCTTGGAGCTTTTGGAGATATTCTTGCATCTAGGGTTTGAAGATTTGGAGCATTGTTGGCATTCATCTTGGATCTTCATCAACACTCTATCTTCTTGTCTTCATTCTTGCATCATCATGGCTTTCTTGCTTCATAGTTAGATTTCATTTCTTGCATAGTAGTTTCATTTTCATGGCATTCTTAGTTTAGATTTTCTTTATGCTTTAGATTAATTCATTGAATCTCTCATTGCATGGTTTACTAACAAGGTTATTGGCTTAATAGCTCTAGCTGAGAGCATTCTTAAAACCCTTACACTCCATGCCTAGGGAGCTATGGATCGATTTGTGAGGGCTCATTCTTGAGTTTTCTTACATGTAATGATTCATAGAAGTGTGACACATTTATAGCACACAAGTATCACATTATTAAGTCGATACATTTTGACATGTATCATTTTCACTTATATCATTTAGACATGTACTATCTTCCCTTGTATCACTTTCAATTACATAATTTATAATTTTTTTTATATCATTTCAACATGTATCATTTTGAATTATGTTGACTATTGGACATTTATCATTTTGACATATTTTTTTTATCAATTGGAATATTGGACTTTCACTTGTTTAGTTATATATCATGATGATCTTATCGGTATTGACTTGTTAATTTATATATATTGAAAGTGGTTAATGGTTTTTGGATGGATATTTATTATGAATGATTATTTTAATTTACTTCTTTGGATGGATGTTGTCAAATTCAAATAAATTATAGATATTTGACTTGCTTAATTTAATTATAGATGATGATCATGTTATAATAATTATATTTTTAATTCATTTTCTTTCTTTGGAAAAAGTTGATTAATTTTTCTAATTTTAAAATATCTCACATATATAGGGAGCAAAATGCAATGACAGATTCTCTCTTGAAGTTGGTGAATGAAATGAATCCTCAAATCGGATGAAGTGGTGAAAGTTGAGTGAAGTGGAGGTTGGTGACTGAAATAATGGAGGCAATTGGTGGTCAATGATATCAAAGCTATTAGAGGCAATTGGCTAGGAACCCTAAGAATTATTTAGTAAATTTGAATAGAAACTCGCTATCCTTATTTTTTAATTTCTGTTTGATCATCTGTAATGCCACCATTTCCACCATTGATCTTATGAGTTCTATTAAGTATTTTTCTTATTTCATCCACATGTTTTCAAATTTGAAGTGATAGAACATTGGTTTATCTTCTCTTAATGTGCCCAACTATTTGGGAAAATGGCCTGATTCTAATATGGGAGAAATGGATTCCTTCAAATAAAAAAGGAAAGAAGTTAAGTCACCTTTGTAGAAGAATCTATTTAATTTTCAGCTATATGACTAAAGCCATGTATTGTTTTGTTCCATGTGAACATTCCATTCTCCAAGTCAACCTCCATGAGATTTTCCTTTGTCACCTAGTTTTTGAAGTCAATATGTGGCTGAAATTATTTTTGTACACCCCTTTTTTTATGATAGATGGAGGATGGCATTGAAGTCTCCACCAATGATGAAATTATTTTCTATCCAAGATCTAAAAATATTACTTATCTCTGCCCATACTTCCACTTTCTTCTTTGTCATTATCAGACAATAAACATTAATTAAAGAGAACTTTAGATTTCTATACACTTTGTGCACTAATCCTCCTAGCCAATTGAATCTACCATCCAACTTTTAAAAGAGAACTGTGCTTGGGTTCCATAGGATTTCCAATCCCCCCGAGGCACTTGTGGCTTTTATTGATTCTAATTCCCACTTGTCCATTGATCTTTTGAATTTTTCTATTTGGTCTGCATTTAACTTTGTCTCTTGAGGCATGATTACACTTTCTTTGAATGAAAAATTATAACATTTGATTAAATGCTACTTTTTAGGAGCATTCATGCCCCTAACACTCAATAAAATAATTTTCATTTATCCTTGGGAAGGAACTTCCCCTTCCTTGCATGAAAATAAGTTGCGATTTTGTTTTTGTATGAATCCTCCCCTTCTTCACTTCTCAATTAAGAAAGGTATTTTCTCCTCTTTCCTTTCTTCTTTTTCTTCCAACAATCTGGAGCTAATTTTTCTGGAAACTTTCTTTGTATTCCTAGTTTTGGAATTCTTACTTCTATCATTCCTGATGGCTCTGTAGATTCCTCCACTTTTTTTATTTGAATTTCACAATTGTCTTTGTCATCAAATTGGGATAAATCAAAGGAATCTACCTCTATCTCTTCATGTTATGTAATCTGTATCTCAAAAATATCTTTCCCCTCATAGAATAAAGCCCTTTCATCTGGAAAACCCAAATCCAACATCCTACCAAAAACTTCATATTTTCTTCTTTCTATACTCTCATCTCTAGAATCCATTGGACCTTTCTCATCTATTCCAAAGAGTTCATATACTGCTCAGAGTCTTCATGATATATTTTAATTTTGATTAATTTCCCCTAAGTTGGATCATCCTTTATACTATCTTCCTTCCAAATCATTGCCTTATTTTTTTAAAGGTTTGTAAGTGGTATTAGACCACCTTTGATTTATACTTTGTTTTTCTTCCCAAGAGGTGAGCATCCTTCATTCATCTCTATTAGCTTGTGGTGACTAATCAGGAAAGTACTATCCAGAAAAGTACTGTACACTTTTCCTCCCGACCTTGCCGGGGTTATTTGGGCTGACTACTTATAACTCATTCTAACCCTAAAGTGGGAAAATATTGTATAATATGGCTTAGGGTTAGGGATTTTTTATTATGTATGATTTTAGTACTTGTGGTAGAATTGGGCTGTAAGGGATTACAGATTGTAATCAGGTTGTAATCACTGAATAATAATAATATTGGACTCGCTGTTGGTGGACGTAGCCTAGGGATTGGGTGAACCACATTAAATCTGTGTGTCTTATGTTCTATTCTGTGTGGTTTATTATTTTCTGATATTAGTTATATTTGCACATAATTGTTATTTTCTGCCTTGTTAATCCTAACAAGTGGTATCAGAGCGAGGTTATTTCATTCATTCTTTCATCTATTCTCTGAAGCAGGTCTCACGAGTTAGTGGGAGAGTCTCTCGGTTAAGTGGGAGAAATGGAAAACGAGGGTAGGCTGAAGGTTGATAAGTTTAATGGGCAGAACTTCCAGTTATGGAAGATGCAAATGGAGGATTATCTCTATCAGAAGGATCTATGGCGGCCATTAGAGGGAGTAGCCAAGAAAGAGCAATCAATGTCTCAGGAGGATTGGGATATTTTGGATAGGAAGGCACTGGGGAGTATTCGTCTATGCCTGGCACAATCGGTGGCATTCAATATTACTGAAGCAAAAATAGCTAAAGATCTGATGGAAACCCTAGCGAAGTTGTATGAAAAGCCTTCAGCTTCAAACAAGGTATTTCTTATGAAGCATTTATTTAATATGAAAATGGTAGAAGGTGGATCAGTTACTGATCATTTGAATGAGTTTAATATAGTTACAAGTCAATTAACCTCAGTTAAAATTACTTTTGATGAAGAGGTTAGGGCTCTCTTGATTTTGTGTTCTTTGCCAGAAAGCTGGAATGGCTTGGTAATGGCTGTTAGTAATTCTGTTTCTGGTTCTAATACCCTAAAGTATGATGATGTTATTGGTGTTATATTGAGTGAGGAAATTCATAGGAAAAGCTCAGGGGCATCCACATCGGGTAGTGTATTGAACACAGAAAGCAGAGGCAGAATAAGAGATAGAGGAAACAACTCTGGAAATCGTGGGAAATCAAGAGAAAAATCAAAGGGAAAGAGGTTTGAATCTAAAGGGCCAAATAATTGCTGGTACTGTGGAAAACCAAGTCATAAGAAGAAAGATTGTTGGTCTCAGAAGAAAGATCAAGGAGACAAAAATGATGGAAACAAGGAGGCAAATGTGGTAAGTAAAAAATCTGAGGAGGATGCTTTGCTCTTGTCCTTAGAAAGTATTGATGATTCATGAGTTTTAGATTCTGGGGCTTCATTTCATGCTACACCCCATAGAAGTTATTTTGTTGATTATGTCCAAGGGGATTTTGGGCTAGTTTATTTGGGAGATAATGAACCCTGTTAGATTGTTGGAAAGGGAAAAATTAAGATTAAGTTGCAGAATGAGAATCATTGGCTACTACAAGAGGTAAGACATGTTCCAAGGCTGAGTAGGAATTTAATTTTAGTAGGGAAACTGGGTGATGAGGGTTGCACAGTTACTTTTAATGATAAAAATTGGAAGGTTTCAAAAGGTTCCTTAGTAGTAGCAAAAGGTGTGAAAGTAGGCACCTTATATCTTTGTACAGGTCATACTGTTCCTTCTACTTTAATTGTTTCAGAAGATAATGAATGTTCAGGAACAGTAGCTGCAGTTGAGTAGGAAGAACATCAAACTATTGCTGTAGATTCTGACACAGCACTGTGGCACAACAGACTCGGGCACATGAGTGAAAAAGGTATGAAATTACTTCATTCAAAGAAAGTTTTACCTAGTCTGAAATGTGTCAATATGGATTTCTGTGAAAGTTGTGTTTATGGAAAACAAAAGAGAGTTAGTTTTGTGAAGAGTGGGAAGGAAAAGAAAAATGAGAGATTAGAGCTTGTGCATATAGATGTATGGGGACCAGCTCAGGTATCTTCCCTTGGTGGCTCTCTATATTATGTTACATTTATAGATGATGCAACAAGAAAAGTATGGATTTATTTCCTTAGATAGAAATCTAATGTATTTCAAACTTTTAAGAAATGGAAATGCTTGGTTGAGAATGAGATTGGTAAAAAGTTAAAATGTCTCAGATCTGATAATGGTGGTGAGTATTGCAGCATAGAATTTGAAGAATATTATTCCTCTAATGGTATTCGTAGGCAGAAAACTATACCAAGGACTCCACAAGAAAATGGAGTGGCTGAACGCATGAACAAGACAATAATGGAGCGTGCAAGGAGTATGAGGTTGCATGCTAGGCTGCCCAAAAATATGTGGGTAGAGGCAGTGAACACTGCTGTTTATTTAATCAATAGAGGCCCCTCTACTCCTTTGGACTGTGGTATTCCAGAGGAAGCATGGAGTGGTAAGAAGGTGAGTTATTCTTTTCTCAAAACCTTTGGTTGTGAAGCTTTTGCACTTATAGATTTTGAAAATAGAACCAAGCTGGAAGCTAAGTCAAAGAAATGTGTATTTGTTGGGTATGGCATTGATGAATTTGGTTATAGGCTTTGGGATTTTGAAAATCATAAAATTGTAAGAAGCAGGGATGTCATATTCAATGAGAAAGTATTGTATAAAGATCTGTTGCTGCAGCATGAGAAGAAAGAAAATGACTATGTAGTACTAGATGATACTCCACAAGTTCATGTTCCAGTAGTTCCTTATGCTCCGCAACAACAGCAATAACAAATACCACACACCCCAGTGAGTGTTAGACGGTCAACAAGGCTAAGTAGACCTCCAGAAAGATTTTCTCCATCTTTGTATTCTATTTTGTTAACAGATGCTGGTGAACCTAAATGTTATAATGAAGCTGTGCAGGTGGATACAAAGCTTCAGTGGGAGTCTGCAATGACAGATGAAATGGACTCTTTGCTAAAAAATCAGACATGGGATTTATGTAAGTTACCTGCAGGTAAAAGGGCTTTACAAAATAAATGGGTTTATAGGATAAAAGAAGAGGATGGAGGTACGAAAATATTTAAAGCCAGATTGGTCATCAAAGGATTTGCACAGAAACATGGTATTGATTTTGATGAGATATTTTCTCCAGTTGTTAAAATGACTTCTATTCGTACTGTTTTAAGTATTGTGGCTACTGAAGATTTGCATTTAGAGTAGCTTGATGTTAAAACAACCTTTCTTCATGGTGATTTGGATGAAGAAATATATATGGTTCAGCCACAAGGATTTGAGGTCAAGGGTAAGGAGAATTTGGTGTGCAGATTACAGAAAAGTTTATATGGCTTGAAGCAAGCACCTCGGCAATGGTATATTAAATTTGACACTTTTATGAATGGGCATGGATATAGTCGGTGTCATTCTGACCATTGTGTTTATTTTAAGAGGTTGGATGATGACAGCTACATTATTTTATGTTTATATGTTGATGATATGCTTGTAGCTGGTTCTAACATGGATCACATTAAGGGGTTGAAACAATAGTTAGAAAAATCTTTTGCTATGAAGGATTTGGGGGTAGAAAAACAAATCCTTGGTATGAAAATTTGTAGAGATAGGAAAAATAAGAAATTGTCTCTATCTCAGGCTGATTATATTGAGAAGGTGTTGCAACGTTTCTCTATGGAAAATGCCAAAGCTGTCAGCACACCTTTGCCTGGTCATTTGAAATTGACTAAGGATATGTGTCCCAAGACACTAGAAGAAGAGACTAAAATGTCTAAGGTACCTTATGCTTCAGCTGTAGGGAGCTTAATGTATGCTATGGTATGTACTAGGCCAGATATTGCACATGCAGTGGGAGTCGTTAGCCATTATATGAGTAACCCTGGTATTGAGCATTGGAATGCAGTCAAATGGATTCTTAGATATTTGAGAGGCACATCCCGTAAGTGTTTACACTTTGGGGGTTCTACTACTACTGTACAAGGCTATGTTGACTCAGATTTGGTAGGAGATATAGATAGCAGGTGGAGTACTACAGGTTATATATTTACTGTTGGTGGGACAGTAGTGAGTTGGATTTCTCGACTACAAAAGGTGGCTGCTTTATCGACTACAGAGGTAGAGTATGTTGGTGCTACAGAGGCAGCCAAGGAGATGATATGGCTTCAATTCTTCATGGAAGAATTGGGACATCCACAAAAGGATAATTTTCTACATACAGATAGCCAAAGTGCCATTCATCTTGCAAAGAATTATGCTTTGCACTCAAAGACAAAACACATACAGTTGCAGTACCATTTCATTCGATCAGTTTTGGATGATGGATAGTTAAGGCTGGAAAAGATTCATACTGATGATAATCCAGTAGATATGTTTTCAAAGGTAGTAACAAGGGAGAAGTTGAACTCATGTTCAGCTTTAGTTGGTCTTCTAGACTGAACAAAATAAAGGAACAGCTGAGTCCAAGGTGGTTCAATCCAGTGGGAGCCTCATGTGGGTAGCGGTATTGCTACAGGATCAGTCTCCAAGTGGGAGATTTTTTAGTATAGTGTGGATACTGATCAGTCACCAAGTGGGAGATTGTTAGCTTGTGGTGACTAATCAGGAAAGTACTATCCAGGAAAGTACTGTACACTTTTCCTCTCGACCTCGCGGTTATTTGGGCCGACTACTTATAACTCATTCTAACCCTAAAGTGGGAAAATATTGTATAATATGGCTTAGGGTTAGGGATTTTTCATTATGTATGATTTTAGTACTTGCGGCAGAATTGGGCTATAAGGGATTACGGATTGTAATCAGGTTGTAATCACTGGATAATAATAATATTGGACTCACTGTTGGTGGACGTAGCCCAGGGATTGGGTGAACCATGTTAATCTGTGTGTCTTGTGTTCTATTCTGTGTGGTTTATTATTTTCTGATATTAGTTATATTTGCACATAATTGTTATTTTCTGCCTTGTTAATCCTAACAATCTCTATAATCTGAGATGTAACTTTATTCAATGTAGTAATCTTATTCTTATTCCAGCTTATCTTCCAATCCTTTATCGTTATTCTTTTTGTTCAATGGAACCGATTTTGACCTTGATATATTATCCTTTCCCATCAATCTCAAAGATTTTTTGTTTCCTATTTTTAAGGTTCTTGGTTCTAATGAGTTAATATTTGATTCCCACATCCTACTTACTTCCTACTTGTTGGATTTCCTTATGGTCCCGTTTGGTTGAGGAATTAGAATTTCACTCAAAACCTGATTATCTCAAAATAAGGTTTTTAAATTTCAGTTTTGTGTATTCGGAAGATAGTTTGGACTATTTGGTTGACTTAGAAGATGACTAAGACAATCTATGTTCTACGTTTGGTTGCAATTCTCAAAATTAGAATTAGAACTTTGAAATTCCTATTTCTATGTTTGGTTCTACAATTTCAAATTGGAATTGGAATTACATTAACCATTTCTATGTTTGGTTCTACATTTTGAATTAGAATTGGAATTTGACAAGAAAAAATTGAAATTTTTTTAATTATTATATAATGCTTAATTTATTTTGTCCATTTTTTATTTATATTTTATTTTATTAATTTATATTTATATATTGTAAATCATAAACAAGATTAATTTTTTGAAATTTCATATTTTTTTCACTTATATTTCGAATAGTAAACTTAACTTTCTAAATAATTTTATAGATTATCATAAACAATATTATAACAAGAAAATAATCATTTCATTTCTCGATATCACATAAAAATATAAATAAGTCTTATACTCCACATATATAACTATTTCTACATAATGACCCAACAAAGTAGTGTGATTGTTGCACAAAAAAATATAATAGAAACATGATATCGGCTTTATAGGTAGCCTCTGCTTTTGCCATTGACGCACTCTAGGTGGCAATAGCTATCTTGAGCACCTTGAAAGACTTGCACTAATCATCCACAACAGGTATGTGTGTAGATAGTGTAGATGATGTAGATAGAGATGGGGTGTCATTGGCCCATTGAAAGTAGTCACATCCACCGCCATCATACAATATAAATCCAATTTATTATTGCTATAATGACTAATTTTCTATTCTTTGTAAACATTTAAATATAGTGAAATTAATAACCTTTTTATTATTTATGTAAGTCCAAAATTTATGCTTTGGATTAGTGTTTGTGTGTGATGTCCTCAACACACAGCACACTCCATCACCACAGTCACACATAGGGACATTTATCATATCCATCACCACTGTATAAAACAAATTTTTGTTCATTCATACTATTGAAGTAACCAAACTTAGTATTGGAGATAAATAACAACATTCATACAACAACATGACTATTTTCTATAAGTACAAAACAAAAAAAGTTTCATTTCTATTGATATTACAAATTTATACAAAAAATACAATGAAACATCTATAACATCAGATAGAAGATGGGGAAGAACAATATCCATGAATTGAATGGTGGTGTGAAAGCACACTGTTAAATAAGAAAATATAGGGAAATCCACGCTCTACGCTCTTGTGCCCCACATTCGGTGAGAAACCATTTCATATTGCGCTCATTCTTCTTATTATTGTCCCTATTGTTAGATGGTCAATCCTGCATATAAAAACTAAACATTATAGAAAAACTAAAACTTGTTTATTTTTAAATGGAATACACCAAGGAGTACCATCAGAAATATTGACTGTTTACAAACATGAATAGTAAACAATCATTAGTTAGCTCATTTTTTTATCAGCATATGTGGAGTCTCTCACATTTGGGTACATTAGATTTTTTATCAAATAGTTCATTTCATTCAATTACATACATATTTTTTGCATCAAATTTTTGGATCACTATGTGATCCATCATTAGGATGAAAGAGAGAAAAATGGACTTTTCTTTCAATCATTTTTCTCTCTTTCATCATGATGAAGGATCACAAAGTGTGATAAAAAACATTGATGTGAAACATATCTACATAATCGAATCTAGAATCTATTTTGAAAATATTTTTAATATCAACATATGTATAGTCTCACAATATCATCATATGTGTAGTCTCAGAACTATCCATTTTTGTTTCTTTACCTATCATGTGGTTTTGAAAAATGATTGTTGTAGTATAAATAAATAAATTAATATTGTATTACTTCTAGTTATGTCTTGTTGGGAGGGTACTTAGGAGTGAGGAGGCACGTCCATTGGTTTTCCCAACCAACCAACTATCTTATAAGCACTTTGGTCTTTGATGTAAAACTATTGGTTTTTGGTATCAAAAAAGAATATAGTATTTCCTCGCCATTCTGGTTGTAGAATAGTTATACAGACAAAGAATACAAGGCATAACTTATTATCAATGATACCAACAATACATTAAACATCAATGCTAATGCAACATAATACCATAGCATGAAATTAAGATACCAAAATACCAGTGCAGTACAAATAAATAAAGTAATATTGTATTACTTCTAGTTATGTCTTGTTAGGAGGGTAGTTAAGAGCAAGGAGGTGTGTCCGTTGGTTTCCCAACCAACTGACTATCTTATAAGCACTTTGGTCTTTGATGTAAAACTATTTGTTTTTGGTATCAATAAAGAATATAACATCTCCTCACCATTCTAGTATTCTGGTATCTTAATTTCATGGTATAGTATTATGTTGCATTAGAATTGATGTTTAATGTATTGTTGGTATCATTGATAATAATTTTTTCTTGTATTCTCTATCCATATAACTATTCTAAATTTTGGTATCATTGCCTACGTTCAAACCTGGAGGTCTCGACTTGGGTAGGATGGAGTAATGGGAAAGCCCTTCCTACCATGTGTACTGAGAACAAATAGTAACAAAGAAGAGGAGAAAATAACAAGGGAAGATCAAGTGACACAAGATCTAGTGTTGGCCTGGGAAGTCTCTATTGACTAGTACATGCAAAGGGAAGCCTGAAAGAGAGCAATTCCAGAGAGAAAAGTACATGACAAGCTTTTAGTGCCACCAGTAGTATACAATCTACTTGGATAAATCCCTTGACTATTGGCAAGAAATCTGGTATGTGTGGAGGAAGAAAGAGAGGAGATTAGAAGGGAGAGGAGGAGACAATAATTACTCCACCAGTCAGTCAAAAGAAGTACACATGAAGTAGGGGAGTGTGAAAAACCAAGGAAGACAATGAGGGACTAAAATAATTCATGCCCATGCTTCCAAATAAATACCCCAAATGATGATCAGAAGAAGAAACTGAAGGAGAAGCTGTGAGGTGAATCCTAGGGTTACGCTAAGAGGAAGAGAGGCATCACTATCTGAGAGTCTTGGTAGATCAATATCAGAGTACAAGACAAACTGAGGAAAAGCTTATTGAACACATGATAGAAGGTCTAGCCAAATTAGCCATTTCAAAAACCTCAGGAAGGAAGGAAGGGTGGAAGAATCCTAAAACTTCAGCACACTGGGAACAACCACGAAGTGGGAAAGAAGAATTGTAAGGGGAAATAAAGAATACTAGTGTAGGAGGAGGGAGTGTCCCAGTAGGAGGGAGCATTCCATAAGGAGATAGAATTCTAGTGGGAGGAAGCATCACAAGAGGAGGAAGTGTCCCGACAAGAAGCGTCTTGGCAAGAGGGAGCATCTTGACGGGAGGGAAGAGAATCGTAGGAGTTAAGCAAAAAATCCCTATATTCACTAGAGATGGGTCAGAGGACCTTGCACAACATTGTAAAATGTGTATTTCCATATGGCAAGCCAATTGAGAAAATGATGCATATCAATGGTTACAAGCCTTCCCAACTACCCTAAGAGGGATCGCTATTGATTGGTTTATAGACTTGGAGGTTAGTTAGAGAGCCGCCTAGAAGGACCTCTATACTACATTTGAGGAGGAATTCAGACTCTTACGGGATGATGATGAGATAGTCATAGAAATCTATAACATCAGACAAGGGTAAAATGAGTCAGTTAGAAGTTATACAAGGAAACTTAGAGAATTGATAGGGAAGTTGGATAACAAAACTGTCGACGGATTAAAAAAAGATGGTTCATTGAAGGATTAGCCCCATCCCTAAAATGGAAAATGAGGATAGTGCCACCAGCATCTTTTAAAGAACCATGAACTTGAGCTATGTATATATAAAGTGAGAATAAAACTTCCGAGGCTAAGCAATAGGGAAGTGGAAGTGAATGTTCAGAAGAAAGTGGGGATGAATCTAAGACCATCCAAGCCTTGAGGAAAGACATGATGTGGCTAATGAAGGAAGTGGAAGGAAGCAAGGAGGAAAAGAAAGAGGGCAGGGAACTCTGGTGCACAGATTGTGAGGAGGGACATACAAAATGGACTTGTCCATGCAAAGCCTTCTGTGACATCTATCAGGTGTTAGGACATGAAATCAAAGAATGGCCTTACAACTTGAAGGCACAAAATGCTCAAGTATTTTTCACACAAGGAGAAAAATCCAAACCACTTGTCACACCTCCACGTAACATTAATATGGAAGCATCACCAGGAGGGTACCATAACAATAGACGGGGAAGTAATAACAACTGTAATAACAACACACCTCAGAGAGAAATCTAGTATGACTCTAAAGAAATACCCATGATCCAATGTAGGTGATGTAACCAATGGGGACACTTCACATGAGATTACCAGATTGGGGTAGGGAATGAAGGAATGTTGTGTAAATGGTGTGGACTGGGCAACCATGAGGATGCCAATTGCCCTAAACAAAAGGGGGTAAATAGGCTAGACATTGCAAACTTTGAGAGGGAAGTATTGGCCATCAAAAGAATGCAGGAAAGAAACTTGAATAGATTGACATGGCTATAGAAAGAGAAATATTTTAGGAAACAAAAGACATTAGGCATAATACAAAGGAAATGAGAGAAAGTATGACTAAAACCTCAAATAAGGGGCCAGTACTGAACATCATGAAACAAGTGTTGGAAACTACCATCCCCATAAAAATTATGGATCTATTAGAGATGGTACCACATCTTTAGGTAGCAATATGACAAGGAATAAGGAATCAAGAGGAAAATCTTAGGAGGGAAGAGAAAATAGAGAAACCAGAAGAGGAACTAGTGGAGAAAAGGGATACCCTATTCACTATTGGGACAGGCAGGACACCTGTAGTAGTGGAAATGGGGATAATGGGATGTAAACTATCTAACACTATTGTGGATGGAGGGTTTGGTGTGAACATATTACTAGAGGAGACTTGGAAGGTGCTAGGGAAACCTACACTCTGGCATTCCACATTAGAGTTATTCGGAGCAGACCAACATGGAATCAAGTTGATAGGAACCTTGGTGGGACAAAAGGTAATAATTAGTACACAAGAGTTCTTCCTCGACTTTGTGGTGATTACCTTGGAAAAGAAGGGGTACAATGCCTTGCTCAAGAGGGGTTGGACTGATTGCAGCAAAGGCCACCCACAATTGGAAAAGAAACACCCTATCCATAGAGGTAGATGGGAGAAAATATATAATAGATTTGATAAATCAGTGTGTGAGTCAGGATCTAACATCTGACTCAGAGGTAGAGGACTAAGAAGGAGAAGAACCAGATGATGAAGGAGTACTCTGGTTGGAAGAATGCTTTGAAGATGAAACTAGCTCCCTTAACAAGCTATTTCATTGGTAGATGGGAGATTATGAGGTATTCTAGCCTGAGTGCAATATGTTACAAGTTAAAAAAGTAGAAGAAAGTTACCTGGAGGGGTACAAGGAATACAAGGAAGGTGCGAGAACCATCAATGATAAATTTGCACACATATTCAAAGAAAAGGTGGAGTACAAGGAAGCCAAATTGCAAATTATTAACCTGGGTGGAGAAGGCGAATGGAAGGAAATCCTAATAGGAGACGATTGGGACCCAGTGTTGAAGACAACAACCTTAAAAAAAATTGAGGACAAGGATGTATTTGCATAGACATATAAGGACTTAAAGGGAGTACCACTAGAATCATGTGTCCATCGAATATCATTGATACCAAGTGAAAGACCAGTGCGTAGGTGACCATATCAGATGAACATGAACTATGCTACCAAGGTATAGGAGGAAATCACAAAGATGCTTGCAGTAGGGATCATATTCAAGGTACAAACCAGTGATTGGATTTCCCCCATAGTCATATCCTTGAAGAAGGATGGCGTGGAAATTCAGATATGTGTGGATTTTAGGTGCTTGAATGCGGTAACTATAAAAGACCCCTTCCCAATTCCTTTTACTAATAGTATCCTCAAAGAGGTAGCAACCCATGAAATATATTCCTTTATGGATAGGTTTTCAGTTTATAACCAAATCAACATTGTTGAGGAGGATAAGTTCAAAACCACATTTGTGGTGGAAGATGGGGTGTATGCTTATAATAGAATGCCATTTGGGTTGTGCAATGCACTAGCCACCTTCCAAAGAATCATATTACATATCTTTCAAGGTATATATGTGGGCAATTTCAGAGCTTTCCTCGATGACTGGTCAGTTTATAGTGGAAAGGAGCACCACCTTAAGATCATGGGTGAATGCATGGATCAATGCAAGAGAGCAAGACTAGCCCCGAATCTAAAAAAATGTAGATTCATGGTACCTTAAGGCAGACTCCTGAGACACATAGTATGTAAGGAAGGCCTAAAAAAAGACCCTTACAAGATCAGCGTAATACTAGAAATGGAAGCTCCATCGGACGTCATGGGGGTGAAGTCCTTCCTCAGACATGTGGGGTAGTACAAAAGGTTCATAAAAGGATTTTCCAGTGTATCTCTACCCTTAGAAAATCTCACCAGGAAAGGGGAAACATTTTGCTAGGAGAAGGAACAAGAGGAGGCATTTTAGGAACTAAAGGAGAGACTAGTAAATGCTCCAATACTCATACACCTAGATTGGGACAAAGAATTCCATGTCCATGTGGATGCTTCCAACTATGCAATAGGAGCCACCCTAACACAAATAGGGAAGGAAGGACTGGACCATCCAGTGTACTTTTCCAGTTAGCTACTCTCCAAAGTAGAGTGGAATTACAGTACCACCGAGCAAGAGGCACTAGGTATGGTTTATGCAGTGTAGAAATTTAGACATTACTTACTAGGCACTCCCTTTAAATTTTTTATGGATCATCAAGCACTCATGTATCTTGTGAATAAACCTATAATCCAAGGGAGAGTAAGTAGATGACTAATCATACTACAAGAATTTACTTTTAAAATCATAGTCCAACCAGGGAAAAATCATGTAATTGTAGACCAATTATCTAGGATCAAGTCTGGAGAAGCTCCAAGAAGCAGAATAAATGAGGATTTTTCAGATGCCCATTTATTTCAAATTTTCATATCACCTAAATGGTACGAAGGGGTAGGCCAGTACCTATCAACGACTACCTTTCCCAAGGAAATGAGCATACAAGAAAGAAGCAAAATTTCACTCAAAAGTGGGACATTCCAGTTGATTGAGGGATTTCTATACAGAAAGGGGCCAGATGGAATTTTAAGAAGGTGTGTCGTGGAGGAGGAGATCTCTGGAGTCTTGGGGGAATCTGATGAAGGACTAGCAGGGGGCCATATGGGGCTTGATGCAACAACATGAAAGGTATTGTTGGTAGGTCTATGGTAGCCTACGTTGTACGTAGATGCTAGAGAATGGATCCTTAGTTGTGATACATGTCAAAGGGTAGGGAAACCCTTGAAAAGAGACTTTATGCCATTGTTTCCATCACAACCATAGGAATTTTTTGAGTGATGGGGTTTATATTTTGTGGGGTCCCTTCTTGTCAGCAATAACCATAGATGTAGGTACATAGTAGTGGTGACATAGTATCTTACAAAATGGGCAAAGGCAAGAGCAGTCCCAAGTAATGTAGCCTAGAGTATTGCCAAATTCCTCTACGAACATATAGTAACAAGGGTTGGGATACCACTGCAACTCACAAGTGATAGGGGGTGCACTTTGTAAATGAGACTATCAGGAGAATGACAAGTGAGTATAAAATTTTTCACTCATTCTTCAGTCCATACTACTCGAGAAAATAGTCAAGCAGAGTCCACAAATAAAATATTAGTAACAATCTTATACAAGACTTGTGGATTAGAAAAGGGAGATTGGGAAGAAAGACTGCCAGTAGTTCTCTGGGCCTACAGGATGACTTACAAGGCCACCACTAGGAAAACACCCTTTCACTTAATGTATGGGCAGGAAGTAGTGATGCCTATGGAATTTGGAGTATTGAGCCTAAGAATAGCAGTAGAACATAGATTGGGAGAGATCAAAAGCTTAAAGGAAAGGCTTAATACTTTGATAAAGCTCGATGAAAAGAGGACACTGGCCTAATGGGCCACCCGGGTGGAATAGGAGTGAAATTTTTTTTAGCATGATAAACACTTGAAAAAGATGAATTTTAAACCAGGACAATTGGTTCTAAGGTATAACGGAAAAAATAAAATAAAGCCTTGCAAGTTCAAGGTACACTAGCTAGGACCTTACACAGTCATGGAGTTAAAGGATAATGGGGCCATAAAATTATCCACCTTGGATAATAATCCTTTAAAAAACCCAGTCAATGGATCTAAGTTAAGGCTATATAATAATAAAAAAAAGATATATCCCATGTGTCACTTGGACATAATAAAAGAAGTAAAGGAAAAAGTTAAAAACAAGGGGGAGGAAATAATAAAACAAAACCCTAACACCAAGGAGTGTTATAAAAAACCAAGGTGTGCACTCATAAATCAGACAACATTCTAGGAGGATAGCCTCCATACAAGCATAGCGATAGTAGTCGGGAAGTGGCCATACAAAAGGTCGTACGAGGGGGAGTGGCACAAGTTGCAGGGTTGTACAAATAGGAGGCAGAAGGAGGTTGTATAAGGGTGCTTGGTACAAGTTGAAAAGTTGTACATATGAAAGGAGGTATGAGAAGGGCTATACGAGTAGAAGAACACTAGAGCATATGGTGCAAAGAGGAAGGCCATACAAAATTAGCAATGACCTGTAGTCGTACGAGCAGAGGCCATACAAACAAAGGAGTGGCATCCGTATGGACAAAAGCCATACATGGGAAGATTAGGTCATGAGCCGTATGGCTAGTGATCCATATGGAAGCAAGCAACATGAATGGAACAAGAAGGAGGTGGACTATACAGTCATCTGTATGAACAATTCGGGCATGAAGTAAATTGGTATTCGAAAGAATAGGTGTCAGCCATTTGAGAAAGGAAGAAAATGGTTGGAGCACAAAACTATTGGGGCACACCAAAAAATTTAGGTAGAAGACCATTAATGAGACCCCATAAAATGGTGAAAATCAGCGTGGGGAACCCAATCAAAGGATAGATCATTGACTCCAAATAGAAAGATTAGGTCTTGTAGATGAGGAAGGGGAAGAAGATGACAAGTCAGAAGAGCAAAGGGAATGTTCTTGAGAAGACTATGACAACCAATATCAACTTTGAAATCATAGTTTGAAGTGAATGTCGTGCCTAGTGGGAGAATGCAGAAGAGAAGCACACCATCAAAGAAGCATTACACAAGGAAGAGGTAGACAAAATAATTTTCATGCCCATTTTCTATCTAAAAGAATTTGAATCTATATTGCAGGCTATGGTGGCTGGCTATGATAGGTAGGCTCACAAATCCGTTATTGAGTACTCCCATCAAGCTATAACTATTTCCTATTATGCTAATGAAATAAACAAGGTATTTGGAATACCAGACCGAGGACAAGAAATTGTGAAAAATCCAAAAACCCCAATGGCCATGGAGGAGGAGAAGAAGTGGCTGGAGTTAGTATGTAAAAAGAATCTCACCAGTCAGGTATGGAATGACATTATCAACAAAAGGAATAGTAGAGGCCTAAAGAATATTTTCATAGCTAGCGTAGAATGGAGATGCATTGTGGACCTAGTAAAAAGAAAACTTACTACTAGAAGTCACACATCAGACATAGCCATCTGGATGTTGCCAATAGTTGATAGGTTAAACAGAGGAGAGATATACAACTGTGCATAGTTTCTTTTAGACAAGTTACATGAATTCATGGAATTGAAGTATAAAGCATTTTATATGCCCCATCATGCCATAGCATTATTTCTAGAAGAAGTTCACATTCAGGTGGCCACAACGCATAGAGGACCTCTCATTCCAGTCAATAGAGTGGAGCTCTACAAGCCAGCCATGACATACTAGATTCACTTGGACACCATGAGAACATGATCAGGTGGGGGTGAACCATGAAAAAAGTGACAAAGGCAGGAAGTAGAGAAAAATATCTCTATTGAAGATTCTTCCAGCTAGGATGAGGTAGGAGAAGACAGTGGGGAAGAGGATGGGATGATTGACACCTCGAAAGACTCTCAGGAGGAGGAGAACCACCTTGGCCACCTGAATGAAACACCACAAGATGTTACTTTTTTACCACTAGCAGAAGGGCCATTGCTAGGAGGGGTACCTGAGTACGTGTAGATTCACAAGACCATCAACACGATAGAGGGAGAGAGTATTGGGCTTAGGGAAGAGGTCATCCATACCCCTCCTAGTGTGGAAGACATCCATATAGGTGGAAGTGGAAATGTATACAAGGAGGTGGACAACATATCAAAAAAAGGGAAATTGGGCATGGAGGAAGAAGGGAGTAGACATGAGAAGATTTTGAGATGGGGAGCCACAAGACTTTCCTTACCTAGTGTTGGGCTCCTATAATGGTTTTAATAACTAGGCTTTACAACCATAACTTAGGGATTGGACATCCATATCAAGTAGTTATCTCATCATTATGAAGGCACATTTAAATTAGCAACCTGAGGATGTATACTTGAAATAGGTCTGCAAAGTATATGCACTATGAGATTCTTTAAGTAATTCTATTGTTGCAAAACTAAAAGTATAACAATGTTGGAAATGAATCTAAATGCATAGTAATGGTTGCAGGAAACTATGTAATACACAACAATTTGCTATGTGTTCTACTTCTATAAGTACCAAAGAAAAAAATATCATAAGTGGACCTTGCTTAGATAATTTAAACTCTGATATATGTTCTTAAAACATCATACACAAGTAACATGCCTCCATGAAAATGCAATCTACAACTTCTATTAAAATTATTGCTATTGTTACAAATTCCTTCTACAAAATGACGACTCTCTAAAGCTAATGAACAAATACTACTTGTTCCTTTATTTGCTTGATTAAAATTTTGAATATATAAGCTTATTGAATCCCTAACAACCATCTAACATGTGTCTCATCATTCCTTTAAACAAGGAAGAGATTTATTCTAAAACTATGACTAAGAAGAAGAGTCCTATTACAACTTGTCTTCATGAGTGAATAGGAAAAAAAGTTTGTTTGGACTCTTTTATGACAAAGCTAATTTGTTGCATTTTTTTTGTGTTTATAAATACAATACAAATAATATCCAACCTTCTTTAAAGTTATAACTGAAATTACAATAAATAGAAGAAGTTTGACCAAGTCTGCTGATTTTATGTTCCACTTTTCTTGCAGCCAGATTCAAATGAATGGTGCTCCTTTATTATTGAAATTTATCTCAATGCTATTACCAAATTATGCTCATCTTTCTTATCTTTCTAGATCATTTTGAAAATCTATATTTCATTAAGAAATGAGAAAGATATGATCATTTTATCAAGATTGGGTTTTGGCTGCCTTCAAACTCTGCTATTTTTACTCAGTCAAATTTAGATAGGCATTGCTCATTAAATATTCAGAATTGGATCAAAACCTTTTAAAAAAAAATTCCCCTCTATTTCAACTTTCCAAATGATTAATAAAATCTGAATTTCATTAAGAATTGAGTGAGGTACGCCTATTTTACTGAAAGTGGTTTTTGACTTTTTCTACATTTCCTGCAACTGTTGAATATTGACAAGTGTCAACTTGCTTCTCCTTCTTTACAACTGGATGAATGACTCAAATATCTCACAAACATGTTAATCATCTTAAAACATTTATTATTTAATAATAACCATTTATCATAATAAATCATCATAATTTAGCATTAACTAGCTACACATACAAATGCTAATCAATAAATCATTAATCATAGTTAATGCTTCATAAATCAAGGTAATGTATGGAAATGAATTGGAAAAGTATTGTAAAGATGATGTAAATTATTATAAAAAATAAAATAAATATGACAAATTATAGGCTCATCATTCCCTCCAACTAAAATCTTGCTTGTCCTCAAGCAAGGGATAGGCATTAGATAGACATGAAGGCTATTAGCATGAAATCTCATGACAAATTCAATCCTTCATAGCACATGTCATGCATGTGTATTTGATCATTAAGAAGAATTTCATTTGACATGACTATGGTTTATTTCCTTCTTCTCTATTTCTTGTATCCTTAAGTCTTCCTATCATTGTTTTATGTCATCTCCAACACTCATATTGTCATACTTTTTTTTTCCTTTGTTATCTCTTCACAAGACATTCCATTTTCTTCACTTTATCATTATTATTTTTTCATCAATAACCATAAATATAAGAGGTAGTAGAAAAATATACAGGAAATGTCATCCTCCTATGGTCTATGACAACAACACAAGGTATACGTGTTCCCCCCAGCTGAAAGGTCATTTGTCCTCAAATGACAATGTATGTATGAGGGTAGCAAAATAAATTAGTTATGAAGCATATAATTAGAATAATGATAATTGAAAAACATAGTGCAATGCATAGATAATCAATTACTAAAAAAATGATAAATATTATGGATAAATAGAAATCATAAATGTTGTACCATTTGTGTTGTGAGAATCTTCAAACTTGGCATATAGTTGAAAGTACATGTCCCTTCATTGTTGAATATTCAGGTCCCTTTGAGACTGTTGCATATTTAATATTAGTAGCTCTAGATGTCCTCATACTTGGTGCAAGTTTCCTTTTGAATCACACAGTAGTTGCTGCAGGATGACTGTTTAGTCATACAGTAGTGGCTACAGGACTGACTAATCAATCACACAGTAATGGTTGCAGGACTGACTATTAAATTATACAATAGTTGTTGCATGCAACCTACAATTTTTCTCTCTTTATCCAATGACTTATAATACAACTTTGGATGTCTATTATCCATTAAACAAAACATAATTAGACCAACTAGACACCATCATTGAATAAACATTCTTGACATCATGAAGACTAGACCACTTCATGAAACTTTTTAACAATATATGCAAAGACTCTCTTCCAAAATTAGAGACTTGACTCACACTCTTGAAAAATGATTTAGAATATGAGAAACCAACCAACTATAAACTCCTCCAAAATAGTCATGTAGACAAGAAGAACTAGGAAACAAACTAGACTAGATAACTACTAACTCTAAGACATTGTGTAACAACACTTATTGAATGAAAAACCTATTACTAACCTACACTAACTAGAAAAAAATACATTATTAAAGAAAACCATTGACTGGTTCTTTGAAGTATCTTCCTCTTCTCAGAAACTTCCAATGATTCACATGCTTATGAGCAATTAGAAATAGTTGCAATATCAATAGAAACTTAATAAACAACAACACTTTGGAAAGACATTAACAAACATACTTATCACTTCATGCTGATAATAGATATTGTTGTATTGAAGTACATAAGTAAGATGAAACATTTCTTCTTTAGGTGCATCTGCATATTTAGCTTCATCTTCAATTGTAGCTTCTTTCTTTGCTGCAAACATAACTTGTGATGATTTATTTGCCTCCATATAAATGATATGCCTGATAGGACACCCTCGTGAAAGAACAAATTTTGAACCCTCGTCATGATGCTCATAGTTTTGCACTACAAAAGATGTTGGTTTAGCATCTAAGGTTAATAAAAACTCCTCTAAATCATCCCAAAACTGGTCTTCTTCAATATCTTCTTTACTTTTCTACATGAGGGGACTAATTTGCACTTTATTACAGCTCTATTCATGAAGTAAGAGTTCTGATTTGACATCATGTTCATCTTGAGCAGCAACCTTGTGTACGGTGATTTCTTCATTTTTTAAAACAAGGTTGTCTTCATTTGCCTCCTCATAAATCAACATCTTGTCATCAATATGTGAGAAAAATTCCTCTATGATGGTAGAGAACATATCTTCATTGATTTCCAAACTTGCTACAAATGAGATTGGCTCTTGGTTGCTTTTATTCATGGATCTAAAATCCATTTTTCTGCTACTTGTGGTACTTTTGGAAAATTTTCTAATCCTAAGTGCTTGGAATGAAAACTATGATACTATAAAAATGACAAAGAGCTACTAAAAACTCAAAGACTCTCATATCTTGACCTATCCCCAGCAGTGGCACCAAAAATGTTGGGCTCCTATAATGGTTTTAATAACTAGGCTTTACAACCATAACTTAGGGATTGGACATCTATACCAAGTAGTTATCTCATCATTATGAATGCACATTTAAATTATCAACCCGAGGACGTATACTTGAAATAGGTCTGCAAAGTATATGCACTATGAGATTCTTTAAGTTATTCTATTGTTGCAAAACTAAAAGTATAACAATGCTGTAAATGAATCTTAATGCACAGTAATGGCTGTAGGAACTGCACAGTAATGGTTGCAAGAAACTGTGTAATACACAATAGTTTGCTATGTGTTCTACTTCTATAAGTACCAAAGATAAAAACTATCATAAGTGGGCCTTGTTTAGATAATTTAAACTTTGATATATGTTTGTAAAAAATCATACACAAGTAACATGTCTCCATGAAAATGCAATCTACAACTTCTATTAAAATTATTCTTGTTGTTACAAATTCCTTCTACAAAATGATGACTCTCTAAAGCTAATGAACAAATACTACTTGTTCCTTTATTTGTTTGATTACAATTTCAAATATATAAGCCTATTGAATCCCTAACAACCATCTAACATGTGTCTCATCATTCCTTTAAACAAGGAAGAGATTTATTCTAAAACCATGACTAAGAAGAAGAGTCCTATTACAACTTGTCTTCGTGACTGAGTGGGAAAAAGAGTTTTTTTGGACTCTTTTATGACAAAGATGATTTTTTGCATATTTTTTTGTGTTCATAAATACAATACAAATCATATCCAACCTCCTTTAAAGTTATAACTGAAATTACAATAAATAGAAGAAGTTTGACCAAGTTTGCTGATTTTCTGTTCCACTTTTCCTGTAGCCAAATTCAGATGAATGGTGCTCCTCTATTATTGTTATTTATCTCAAATTTTTTTTCTAGATTATGCTCCTCCTTCTTATCTTTCCAAATCATTTTGAAAATTTAGATTTCATTAAGAAATGAGAAAGATATGATCATTTTACCAAGACTGGGTTTTGGCTACCTTCAAACTCTGCTATTTTTACTCAGTCAACTTCAGATAAGTGTTGCTCATTAACTATTGTGAATTGGATCAAACCCTTTTAAAAAAAAATTCCCCTCTATTTTATCTTATCAAATCATTAATAAAATCTGAATTTCATTAAGAATTGAGTGAGATATGCCTATTTTACTGAAAGTGGTTTTTGACTTTTTTTGCATTTCCTACAACTGCTGAATATTGACAAGTGTCAAATTGATTCTCCTTCTTTCTAGCTGGATGAATGACTCAAATATCTCACAAACAACATGTTAATCATCTTAAAACATTTATTATTTAATAATAACTATTTATCATAATAAATCATCATAATTTAGCATTAACTAGCTACACATACAAATGCTAATCAATAAATCATAATCATAGTTAATGCTTCATAAATCAAGGCAATGTATGGAAATGACTTGGAAAGGTATTATAAATATGATGTAAAGTATTATAACAAATGAAATAAACACAAAAAATTATAGGCTCATCACCTAGCATGGTCAATCTGGTTCTTATAGATCAACAGACTCACACCAAGGTCATAGACCTCAGAGGAGGACAAGTGTGTGAACACAAGATAATACTCCACACCCCACAAGGTATTGACATAACCCAATTCATTTCTTTGGTGGTATAGGCTAAAGGAAAAATGAGCCGAGTGGGTATGGAGGGAAAGAAAGATACACAAGTGGAGGATGTGGGACAAGATAGAGTTCTAGAAGAAGCAGATAGACTGTTGGAGGAAGTTGGAATGGTACTACCATCTTCACCACCACCCAGAAAACCAAGAGAGGAGGACATAATAGGAGCCCAAAATCAAACTAGATGTGCTGCTAAGGTGATCACATTAGAAGATAGGGAAGCAAGGTTCCTCAAGGAGTTGGTATCTATGGAGCATGCCATGAGGGAAATCATAGAGCAGGCCAAGAGCCAAAATGTGGAAGCCATAGTCAGAGCAACATAGTCCTTGGAAACATTCATGAAAGGAGCTTACTAGATAGATTGGAGCCTACTTCAGTAGGGGGATACAAAGGAAGAGAACTTGCTGAAATGTGGGCAGCTCCAGGCATTATACTGCATGTATAGGAACAACCATCACTTATGCACACTCTGGAAGAAATAGAGGGGGCTTTTAGAAAGACCTACTTGGAACTTCAACCAGAAAGGGATCTGACTAGTGGCATGAAGAAGGAGTGGGCAAAAAATTCAATGGGTATATACATATAACATAGGACATAATCATTAACAATATAGTCATCTACCAAAACACATTTATATCACCATCTGCTCTGGAGAACTAGAAATGGACAGTTGTGAGAGTACACCTTGACAATGCATTAAATTAAGCATTTATCATGTGGTACTCCTTGGTGTTTTCCACTTAAATATGTTAAAAGCAACAAGACTAACAAATGCAAGAAGAACAATAATCTCTCTTAAAAGCAACAAGACTAACATGTATATATCTTTGATGTATAATAGTACAATTTTAAAATTATAAGCAATGGTATACACATCAAGGCCTTCATGTTAAAACATGATAAATTCATCTAACAACAACTTAGTGAGCCAATGACCACATCACGTACCAAATAGAAAGTACCCTCTATACAGTCTAGTTGTTAATTACTTCTCACTTGTGGTGGAATCAAACTCTACATAACTTTTTTTATCAAGTAATGCACAAGGAAAACAATCCCAACAAAAACATCCTAAAACTTAATTTGTAATTCCATGCCAGTGGAGTAAAGGGCATTTTGAAGTTCTAAACAATAATTTATTAATAGCACTGAGAATTTGCAATCAAATCGTATCTTTTGAAAAGTTGAAGCATTTATCTAAAAGGGTTATGTCCTATTCACTTTTATTTACCAGATTCTTGATAGAACATATATTGTTTCCACATAACTACTCCAAAAAAGTGAACTCTTTTATATAATTTGAAGAATCTAACTCAATCTTTAGCTAAAGACCATATTCTTCCAATTGTCTTAATAGTATCTCTATTTCACAATGTGGAATATATGAGGCATGAAATGACTCAACAATGATTGTGAATTTCAGAAAATGGGAGTTACATGGAGCTTATTTTCTTCCATGAATCAATTAGAGTACCAACCATAATTAAAAGTGCAAATTACCTAGGAATTCCCATTGACAAAATTCTCAAGACCACAAGGGTTTGGAAAACATTGAATGAAAGATTGGACCGAAAATTAGCTAGTTGGAAAGCAAAATGGCTTTCATGGGCAGGGAGGATTATATTGATTAAAGCCACTCTCTCAACCATTCCTATATATCTTCTATCATGCCTATCTTTGTCTTCTTCTGGTTACATGGATATAATTAAGAAATTGAGGAATTTCTTCTAGCATGGCACTGATTAGAACAAGAAATTCAAATTGATCTCTTGGGAAAATATTTGCAAACCTATTTCTTCAGGGGGTACAAGGATCAAAAATCAGTTATGGCAGAATTCAACTTTAGGAGCAAAATTATATTGGAAGCTAATTAAGAACAAAGACTGCAAATGGGTGAGAATTCTAAAAGGCAAATACCTGGGTTTAGGGGGAATACAAGAAGTATTTAGAATTAAAAATTTTCCAAGAGGATCTAGAATTTGGAATTTTATTATCAAATCTAGACATATTGTTAATTCCTACCTTTCTTGGAACACCAAAAGTGGTAATCTGGCCAGATTTTGGGAAGATTCTTGGGGAGGTTTTCAAAGTCTTCATTCAATTCTTGGGCTTCAACAGATTATGCACATCAGCCAAGGTAAGTGGGGAACAATGTTGAGAGACTATATCTCTCCTTCTGCATCTTCCAAAGAGGATGGATCATGGAGTTGGAAGGACTTCATGAATATTGGGGCCATTCATCAAGAATTACAGTTGATAAAATCTGCTCTTCAAAAAAGATCTTTTCTATTAAAAAGTGGCAATGATGAGATCATTTGGTTTGGATCCAAGGATGGTAACTACAAGGTGAAGAAAGGGTATAAATTATTAACTCAACATTCTTAGAAATCTTCCTTAATCCCCACTCACCTATGTTGGAACAAATTGTGTTTGCCTAAAGTAGACACATTCATTTGGGCAGCTTTTCAGGACCGTATTCTAACAGTTGAGAAATTCACAAAAATGGGATTTTATTGACCATCTAGATGCACACTATGCTATCAATAGGAAGAAAATCTCAATCATTTATTATTCTCATGCCAATTTTCAGTGGAATGTTGGGATTGGTTACACTCAAAATTGAATTGGACAACTGTTTCTCCTCAAGATTTGCAATCACACCTTATTGCTTGGCCAACTATCTCCAAAGAAAGCTTATGTGCGAACCTCTGGATCATATCCCCATCAATACTTCTATGGGAATTGTGGAAGGAAAGGAATAGGAGATTATTTCGAGAGAAAGCATTGAACACAAATCAGTTATTAAATAGAATTGAGGCTGCTATAGTGGAGATCATGAATTCCAGGAATTAGACATTCTCAACCATTCATAAATTTTATTCTAGCTGGGATGATAGGATGTTAAAAAATTGGCATGGTTTGAAAATGCCTTCCATTATTGGTAGAGGTTGTAAGGGGAGTTCTCTTCACAGATTAACATGTGTTTGGAAATCTCCTTCTCTAGGATGGGTTAAATTAAACTTTGATGGGGCTTCAAGAGGAAATCCAGGCCCTTCTAGAGTGGGTTGCATCATTCATTCAGTCGAGGGTCAAATTATAGCCCAACTAGCACAGCCATTAGACCCAGATACTAATAATGTTGGAGAAATAAAAGCTCTTTATCATGGCTTAGTTCTAGTCAGAGAACTTAATATGAATAGAATTGAAATAGAAGGAGACTCAATGATTATTATAAAAGCAATAAGGTCAGGGTCTATTTCAAATTGGAAACTTCAATCCTATTTGGAAAATATATTAAGCCCCATTTCAAATCTTGAATCTTCAACGGCTAATCATATCTACCGGGAAGGTATTAGTAAAGTAGATGAGCTGGAAAATAAGGCAGCAGATGGTATACACATTAGATGGATCTCCAATGGCTAGCTCACAAGTCAAATCAGATAAGAGTATTGTGCAGAGTACAGCTTCAAAATTGATCACATCGCACATATGAGTTTGTCAACTTGAACAAGCTAAATGTTCAAAAACCAATCCTCATTCTTAGAAATGTCCTCTCACCTTCTCGAGTTAAATATGTTAGAGAGGGATTAGCTCTCAAGGCTATATGTGGAGGTGGTTTCTTCATCATTTTGATTCCTTCCAAATCTAGCAAGTGAAAAATGTATTGCAGGGTACTTTTATCCATCTTTTCAGTCACTTTCAAAGTTGGAAGGTAAAGCTTTTGCTGGATTCAAAAAAGGTTGATCGATCAAAAGGACAAGTACATGAAGGTTGATCGATCAAAAGGAAAAGTACATATCCTCTAGCCAATCTCCTTGGAGAAGATCTCTCCCTATTTTGACATTAAATATTGTAGCTGGGTAGTTGCGGTAGAAATGTGGTCTGGTCACATGATCACAAGAGTGGAAAAATTGCCTTGCGATCATGTGACAAGGTAGAAGGGAAGGCCTGGGGTAGTTGTGGTAAGTGAAAAGAATGGTAAACTCGGCTATAGATTGGGATAGTGATCAGAGAGCAAGTAATTTTGATAGCTGTCATCCCCACTTCAGCTCCGATGGTGGTACGATCATTGATGGAAACCATTGTAGAGCTTTTTGCCCTTTATCAAAAACATACAACCTCCGGGAAACTTCTAGAAATGCCCAAAAATAATCTAATTTGATGAAATGTCAGAGAGAAAGGAATAAATAAAATAAAACTTCATTAGATGCTACAGCTAGGTAGTTGCCGTAGAAATGTGGCCTGGTCACATGATCGCAAGAGTGAAAAAATTGCCTTGCAATCATGTGACAAGGTAGAAGGGAAGGCCCGAGGTAGTTGTGGTAAGTGAAAAGTATGGTACACTTGGCTATCAATTGGGATAGTGATCAGAGGGACTAATGACATGTCACACCACCCTGGTGTCCTCTCGTTGGTCATGTCAGTGCATGGTGGAGGGGTGTCAGTGCCAATTGCGCAAGGTTTTGTGGTGGTCCTAGTGTCAGAAAGGAAGTGAAGGCACATGATTTTATTGGTTGTCGCATGATCGCATGTCAAAAAATTTTGACATGCGATCATGTGACTGATTGACATCATTCGCATGGAGCCCGTTGGTGGATAGATACAGTGGTCCTACTGTCAAGGAAGGTGGTATTGTGGTGGTCTCCGGTTGGTTTGAGAAACAGGGTGGTAGATTGGCAGGCGGGCGTCAGAAAGGAAGCGAAGGCATGTGATTTTATTGGTTGTCACATGATCACATGTCAAAAATTTCTAACGTGCAATCATGCAATCAGTTGACATCTATCACATGGGCCCGTTGGTGGATAGATGCAGTGGTCCTACTATCAGGGAAGGTGGTGTTGTGGTGGTCTTCGATTGGTCTGAGAAATAGGGTGGTAGATTGGCAGGTGGGTCTAGTGTCTCAAAAGGGAAAGATTCTAGATCCAACGGCTGTCGCATGATCGCATGAAATTTTCCTAGCCTATGCGACCATGCGACAGCTGTGGAGACGTCACCATTGCAAAGTTGTGAGGTGGGTCCGGTGCCAGCGCTGCTCACATCCTTATTTCTAATTGGTTGCTAACTGGTGATGTGGCTGAAGACTTTTGAGAGGGGTTGTAATCGGCATTGTGTGGTTAAGAGGTTACAATCGCATGATCACAGAGGTTAGTATGGTGCCTTGCGATCATGTGACCAAGTACAAATGTAACTGAGGTTCTTGTTGCGGTTAATCTTGCCGATGCTCAAGAGAAGAATGAAGATCTGACGGTGCTGATATAAAGTTGATCTTAGTTTGAATGTTGACCACTTGAAACTATCTATTACTGGCAGGGATAAGTAGCTTTCAACTTTCTTTCTTCATGGTTGATATTGGTATTTCATGGAGAGAGCATATGCTCCATATTATATATTCTCCATATTTGAACATTATTTTGATTACTAGATGTTAGATTCTATATACTTTCTTTCTGCATAATACAAAAACTTGGCTTCGACCTTTACTGATAAAAAAAAAAAGTGCAAATTAAAGCAGCTATAAAGAACCATGTGTAACAATGACAATTAAATTATATCAAACTGAACTATCTTCAGTAATATCAGACATAACAATGTTAATCATCTTCAAGGTAGAAATAAATTAACTAAGGTATTATTGCAATTGATTTTCAAAAGTAGAAACCATATCGCATATCAAAAATTAAGAAGAATATGAGATTGACTTAGAAACTCAATAACTAACCAAGTTGAAGTCTATATTACAACTCGGGTAGATTATGGATATCATAATGACTGGCTAATAAAAAGAAATAGATTATTGAAGAAAAATCTTAACTACACTATCCTATGAGGGTTGCAATATGACTTGACTTTGTATGAATGCCATTGGGCTTCTAGAAAATAGGTTGTGTGATTATCACTGTCCTTTGTTCAACTTCGAGCTATGTAGAAGAAAGCAATTATTAACATGAGTTTATAAGTGGATATCTTAATTGTGGTTTGTAACAATCCAGCTTAGCCCTCCCATAATCAAATATAATATGCACCTGTCCTTACATAACATAGTGAGAAAAATCAATCATATTCTAGGTCTTATTTAAGTAGCTAATAGGAATTTATAGATGCACATAAAAGTACTTGACACCTGAAAGATTTCCCATCTCAAGAGATGTGGTTTTCGGGTAACTAACAAGAATTGAAAAAAATAGTAAAACACTGACACCTAAAATGGAACTAAAATAATCCCAAAGCTTGTCAACCACCAAATTCTTTCATTATTTTCTCCACCTCACTTTCATCAATCTAAAATGCTTTGGATAGAACTACATCTAGAATGGGTGGAGTGGAAGGAAGAAGGCTCAAAGAGAGAAGTGAAGTATAAGGGCTCTAACTGTTAAAGGAAACAATCAGAACAACAGTTGTCTTCCCATTTTTTTGTAGGTAATGAATGGTGGCCTTGGTAATGTAAGGAATGAAGAAAAACATTGGGGGGGATGTGGACCAATTTAGGAGAAGCAAAAATTTAGAAAGAATCATTTAATTTATGAGACATTAGCAGCCAAGTCTATTACAAATTACATATATAATTTTTCTTATTAGCACACAACATTGACCCATATTCTCCTTCAATGGTGTTTGAAGAGCATCGAGGATTTCCTTATTTTCACTGTCATCAAGATTGTATCAAAAGGATCTAGAGATTGGTATCTAATAGTTAAAAGGATAGAACTATTGATGCAATTGATAATTGAATGTAGGACACATAAATATACATCATGAAGGAGGAGTCTCCACTATTTATTATCTATCAATAAAACTATCAACGTAGTTGGGTATCAGAGAGTTTATCAAGTCTTTTCAAAATTAGAATCCTTAGTTGGACAAGCACAAAGCAGAGTGACATTCCAATGATATCTATCATCCTAACATGAAATCAATTGCACATATATAGCACCAAGGAGCTACTTTCATTTCAACTAGGAGTCATCATCCACTAATCATTGTTGAATGATGTTTAGTAAACAAAATAGATGTTCATTTTAATAAGTCCCTATCTAGTCTTAATCTATAGCCAAAGATATGGATTTCCATTTAATTCCAAAGTCCACATCAAAAAATTAACTGCCCACTACAAGACAATGATAATAAGTTGCATTTCTACAATCATAAATCCAAATTTGCAACCAAAGCACTTTGATTTCGATACATAATTATATAAAAAAGAAACCCCTTAAATTTAATAATCTCCAGCCTTTACTACCATAGATCCAAATTTGTAACTAAATGTATTTTGATTAGTATTCAATAATTTCGATAGATAGAAGAGAAACAAAAACTAGCAAGGTGTTGAGGAAAGTGCAGTAACAAAAAACAAGTATCAGCGTAAAAATCATCAACCAAAACATAGTTATATGAACAAACTATGATCAAATTTGAAATCTTCAAAGTGATAGAAAATAACTACAATCCACCAAATGTTATTGCAATCCACTCCACTCTCTCCTACCCATTCATCAACAAGAACCCTTTGGCTCTTTCACATTGAACCATGAAGGTGTCGTATACCCTAAGGAAGACACCTTGACTCAATTTAGGGATGGATTTGAGAGTGGTATATGTGGTAATCAAAACATTATCATCATTAGATTTATCTGTTTTGTGAAGGTGAACATTGTTGAGGCCATCTTTTATTTTTTTGATCGTTTCATAGATGACATCCAAGGAAGTGGTCATACTTGCCTTCCTCCTCTTTCCCATCCTTGATTATGATGATATTGGAGTTCCTCTACCACTTTTAGTAATAGTGGATTGATTGGAATGATTAAGGTCTTGGTCCAAATCAGCAACATTGTCAAGATGTATACTGAAACCAATATCCTCTTCATCATGCACATTGAATGCCTCTTCCATAGGGTTACCTTCTTCAGTATCATGGGCCATCGTAGCTCCATTACCTTCAACAATGTCATTGACCACAATTACAACCAATTCATTGAAGTATTGGAAGGGTTGCCTCTTATACACTTTGGAATTTTTGAATTCTCTTCTCTAGATGTTGGCATAAATAAATGGATTATGTTCTTTGTCTTTCATTATTAACTTTTTAAGAAGGTAATATTATTTCAATCAAAATAGTAGAAAGACCACCCTACCTTCAGAAGCTCATCCCACACACTATCCTCAACATCCATGCATTGAGTTGCCTCATTCCAAATGAAACCACTTGTATTTCTCAACTCTTTCATCACTCTATATGCAAGCTTCCATGTTTTCAGCTTGTTTTTGAAATTGTCCTTTGTTAGATTTAGGTGCATATCCACATTGATCCTCCTCTCAATGGCAGTCCACACTTCTTTTTTGAATCCCCCATCACCTTTTCTTCCAAGTTGTACTTTCTCAAGGAGAAAGTCTAGAAACTTGCATTCCATCTCTTTTATCCACATTACCTTCTTTGAGGAAGAAGATATCTAGCTCATGTTACCGATTTCTTTTGTGCTCATCATTAGTTCTGTGTATGCCATGGTCTAGATCAGTTGTTCACAATGTACATATTTTTGTTAATGGTATAAACATATTGTTGTTAATGGTATAAACATATTATTGTTAATGGTATAAACATATCACATAGAACATATTTATGGACATATCATTGTATCTGCATACATTGCTATAATATACAAAATAAAAAACCAACATGTCTAGTACTTCTAGCTACAAACACAAGAAAAAGGAAACCATCATGTCTATCAAAGTATCTTCATACATCAGTTTGCTCAAATAAAACACATTGACTCATAAAAGTCCAATACTTTGAGATACAAAAAAAAGAAAAAGGGAAACATCATGTATATCAAAGTACCTTCATACATCAGTTTACTCAAATAAAACACATTGACCCATAAACAAAACTAT
This sequence comes from Chamaecyparis obtusa, assembly GCA_027943335.1. Classification (NCBI taxonomy): domain Eukaryota; kingdom Viridiplantae; phylum Streptophyta; class Pinopsida; order Cupressales; family Cupressaceae; genus Chamaecyparis; species Chamaecyparis obtusa. The sequence goes on from BSBK01003264.1 coordinate 355,857, forward strand.
TCTTGAGATCTGTAGTCTTCCCACATTCTACTTGCCATATCATCTAAAAAATGTGCCCACTGGGCTCTATCATGCTGAGACAACCCATATGTCCCAAGCATTGGTACATCTATCCCACCACTATATCATCTTCCTCTTTGGTACCAATTTTTGATGGATTGTCATCCTCTATCGTAATGAAGTTGTGTAGTATGCAACATGCTAATACAATATGGGCTTGTGTCATGATAGAATAAGATGTGGCATGTCTCAAGATTGGAAAATGTTGCTTGAGAATACCAAATGTAAGCTCTATTGCATTTCTAAGAGAGGAGTGTCATTGGTTGAATAACTCTTGTCGAGATTTTATTAGATTTTCTCTTGAAAACTCCTTGAGGTGGTAGGGTGTACACCGATAAGGAGCAAGAAATCTAGGTGCATTGGGATATCCATCATCCACAAGAAAATATTTTCCTACATAAATAAAGTAGATTGTTAAAAGTTGAAACATTGATTGTACCCTTGAGTATATTAAACTATGATTTGGCTTACCCGGGGGAACAACAAGTGGATCTTCTCTTGACAGAGCTAAAGCTAGAACATGACTATCTGTAGTAGACCCTTCCCAACTAGCAAGGTAGTACTAAAACTTATAATCGAAGGACTACACACCCATAAATTTTTTCTATAAGTTGCCTTTTATATAACAATATTTACCCTGCATGTCGAAATTGATGGTGACTAGTATATGGGTTCCATCGATAGCTCCAACACAATACTATATGATATGATACAATCATCAATTATACAGTCACCTGATAATTTGATAAGGATAAAAATCCATACAAGAAATTTGTAACAACACAAGAATTACCTTGAAGAATGGATCAAAATGGTCCTTCCCACTAATTTCAAGAGGAGTGTTTGGACCAAGTGGTATAAAGTAATCCGCATGGAGTTCTAAGATATCCCTCAACACCTTGTGGAAATAGTAGCTGACTATCTCTCTTGAGTGCCCAAAGTTATGGGAAATCTTGGGGTTCCTCAAATTTTTTCCAAGGGTGTAGAGGAACATCACAAGTTGTTCTTCTAACTTTAAGTGTATCGTATTTGTCAATCTTCCATTCATCCTTAGGATACTAGCTACATGAAATAAGGCTCCCCTACTCATGTGAATCTAATAATGACAATCCACATCATTGGAATGATTAACCATTCTATAAAAATAATTTCCTTTTCTTATTTGTTTACCCATTTATGCACTGCCTTCTTGGTCGAACACTACTTTGGCTATGACAAAGAAAGCAAGAAGAGTTGTGAGAAGATGAGTGTATGTGGTCTCCATAGTTACATGTCATAGAATGTCAATATTCTCAATAGGATCCATCAATGGCCTGAAGTGTGGACAAACACAATGATTTTAGTGAGGATAATATTGTTCATGGTTGTACTATTCATGATTGTATGGTTCATAATTGTACTAGCAAGAAAAACATTAACTGGACTACAACTTAAGCTAGGTTGAAACATTTTAGAAATATTGCTTCTTGATTGTTTGGGAGAAATATCAAGTTTAAAAAACCTCCTCTCTACATAAAATTTGATTGGGGTAAAGCTTGAATCAGGTTGGGTGGCCTACTACCATTATTTATGATTGCATAAATATGATCTTGGATTCATTTTTGAATGTGAGGTTAATGGCTTAACTTCATTAAGATGAAATTAACCAAATCTAGAGAGAATCAAGAACATTTCTAAGCATCTTGCCTTCTTGTCTACTATAAAAGATGATGATAAGGTTTCCTTTCATCAAGGTGTATAGAAATGAGTCATCCACTAGATAAGAACATCCATTATTTCCATACCAAGTCAAAGTATGAGATAGGTGATATCATTCATTATAACTATGGTTTGAATAATATCTTGTGTCAAACATGGTCTATGATAGTGAATTTTAAAATAATACAATTTTGAAGAGGACACCATATTCAAAAGGAGAGATCAGATCATGGCATGCTACCAAGTATCATGACAAAGTGGGATTGGTAAAAGATAAAGGACAATGCCATGGATCACAAGCAATATTGATATGGAAATGAAAAATACAATGCTATCATAGAAACCATGAGAGTGTGCAGAGATCATCATAGTAGCTCAACAAAAGAAGGGTCACAAACTAACAACATGATTGACATACACACCAAATGCGAATAGTTGGAGGAACACCTCCCATAAGTGAATAAATACAAGAAAATGAACAATGTCTCACCCTACCAAGAATAGTTATAAGGGAAAAGTAGAATTAATGGCTAGTATCTACATCCGAATATCTTCAACAGACAAATCCCTTCCCCAAAGAAAAAAAATGAAAGAATGAACTTCATTTTTGGGTTTATTGAAAGAGCATCTTAATGTCCATAATCTAAACATAAGTCTAGATGTCAAAGAGTATCGGAATTGAGGCTAGGCATATTGAAAAAGAAGAATTCATATTGCCACCATTAGAAATCCTACGTGTGGACAAATTAAACAAGAGATGGAACAATGTTAATAACAAAATTGAAGGCAAGTTCAAGACAAGTAGAAGAAAAATACATGTGTTATACATAAGGGATGCTAGAGATTGGATGCATTACATTATCATCGTAGTCGACTCATATCTATCACCTTGTTGGCTGACTAACAAAGGATATTAAACCTTGCATCAAAGAACAAAAAATTGTCTTATTTATATGACATCCCAATTTTCAAATATTAAACAAGTAGCGATTAATGTATCAGACTAAGACATCAATGATAATAAGCAAATGGCTGAAAATATTAATTATTTTTATTGATGTGGCTCCTTTAATGACATCAATAATCAATCATGTTGAGTTAAGGAAGGAAGTGTAAGAAGAGAGAATTTTGTAAGATTCCCCACTAGATATACCACCTCATAAAATGGTTAAGGACCATGAGGCTAACAAGGATAAGGTCCAGCTCTTGGGCCTAGGGTTGAGAGTCATTTTAAGGGAAGCCTACTACAGCCTCCCCTACCAAACTCACATTGATCAATTATTGAAGTGAACTAGAAGGAATCCTCAATCTTAAGAGGTAAGAGGTTGACATGATGGATGAGAACAATGTAAAGACCTCACTAGGTACATCACCTCATAAAAATGGTTAAGGACCACAAGGCCAAAAAAATAGAAAATATATCATGTCAATTTCTATAGTCTAATTTATTTTTAAAGTTGTCATTTAGGGTCTAAAAGTGAAAAAATGGTCATATATACCATCAAATTTGAGACTCAAACATTCTTTTGGAGGAGGATCATTGAAGTTGATCCCAAGCATACAAAAACACACTATGTAATCCAAATTCTGAACCATCAATCAAAAAAACTTAATTTGAAGCATCTATCAAAACGTTAATTAGAGAAACATAATTTTATCTTACATGTCAATCAAAAAAAATATACAACAAACTAAAAAAAAAACATTGTTAAAAAAAAACACAATGTAATATACAACCTAGATCAAAAAAACATACACACTAGAATATTAAAAATGCATTATAATCTAAAGTGTTGATAAAAAAAGTATGTGATATGAAGCGTCTATTAAAAAAAAAAAAATGTGATCTGAAGCATAGATTTTCAAAAAGAGGATCATTGAGGTTGATTTGAAGCATGATAAAAACAAATATAATATGATTTGAACGAAGTCTTGTTAGCTTTTTCAATTTGACTATGTTAACACTTTTTCCCTTGAACATTTTCAATCATGCTCTACGATCTATTATAGAAAGATCATGAAACACGAAGCATGATCAAGATCATGAAACATGGAGCATGATCCTGTTAGAATTATTTAGAACATTAGAGAGGGGGTGAATTAGTTGTTCTCAGGTTGAGATGTACCAATTGAACTTTCTAGTACTTCAACAATCTCAGATCTAATCACCAACATAACTCAATTTCTGAAGTATACATGAGAAACATATAACATACAGTTGACTATCCAAAAGTAATTAGCTTGCAGAATATAACAACATTCACATCAAAACATTCACACAAGTATAATACCAGGATTTATAGTGGAAACACAACTTGGGAAAAACCACTTTGTAACATGCTACTGATATTTCACTATTCTAAAGTGAGCTTCGTGAAAAGCCAACCCTGTTAAAGGTTTACAAACACACTGCTAGGTGTAACCCTGTTAAAGGATTTAAACACTCTGTCAAAAGTGACCTGGTTAAAGGATTTAAGTACATTCTATTAGAATGCCACCTTTATTAAAGGATTTATACAATGACTGTTAGATCAACCTCGATTAAAGGATTTAGATTGATACAATGGTTAGAAAGTAATAGTAGTTTCTGATCTGAAAAAATTACAACTCACTTTGTAAATAAAAATCCACTTCACACATATATGTTGATTTACTAACTGAGCTTCATTTCCATATCCATCACTGATATGCTCACAATTCACTTCAAGCAATCACAACTCTATTTAGCTTCTTCACAATTTCACCTTCAGCCCTCTGCTTAGACTTATTAGTCAATAAAATCAACTACTTCAGCCCATGTTGTAACCTCACACTTAGGTTTTCCTTTATACCTATTCAATTAGGTAGATCCATCTTTTTCCACTTAATTTCCTTCGTAGATCTTAGGTTTAGGTTAGATTCATCGAATCCTTCCATCATTTATATTCTTCATCCTTCCTTCTAGACACATCTTCAAAATTCTCTTTGAATCCATAATAAAATGATTTACCATGCATTAAATCCTCCATACAATAAATTAATAAATTTAACATGATTTACATATCCCAAGAATTCAACCATGTTGGCTGTGAATCTCAATTATTTCTCCAAATGTAAATTACTAACACTCGGTCAATACTGTGTTCTTCTTCTCGGTCATCATTGCATATCTCGGTCATCTCTACAAATTGTCTTCCTCGAAAAATAATGTCACTCAACAATTTCATGTCGCTTGGGATAAATTGATGTTCGATCAATACTAAATTTACTCAACATATATTGGTGCCTGATCGAAACTAACATTACTCAGCTCAAACTAGATTTCTTCACTTTTTCTCAGTTGAGCCTACTTCTTCAGTCTTTCTACTTACTTAGATAAACAATACATTATCTTATCAATATGCCAACTAATCAAGTACCCATTGAAGTATCAAATAACTCAACCTTTCCTTAGGATTTCTTTTTATCACCTTTCCCTAATCCTCTTCATCAATCAATAGATATGGTACTATTCTAGATAGAAACTGTCTTACCAGTTAAGGTTTGACATCAATGACAATACAACAATGGTTTCAATTGTAGTTTCTAACAGATCCAAAAAATTGATGGTAAAAAGTGTTAACACAATCAAATCGAGAAGCTACGTTTGTAAAAATTACATACATCTAAATAATTTGAACATAAAAATATAATGTAGCTTGAAACATTCATCAGAAAAGGATCTAAAATGTCAATCAAAAGAAACATAGAAGCAAACTCAAAAACAACTTCAATAAAGATAATCTTGGTCAAATTACTCACAAACACGGAATACCACCTAATGCATATAATCCTATGGTCATTATGCTAACAAGCAGTTGGTTATAACAAAGAACAATTACTGAAGCGGTTTATGTTAACAACAGTTCACATAATAAAATAACAATTATTAAAATAATTGAAGGGGTGCAATCCCTTATTCCATGAGTGCAACTTCATGAAAGAACACTTCTCATTCCAAAGGTTCACAACCTTCCAGCCCAATGAAAGAGTATAAAAGGAAATAACACTCATTCAATGAAGGGAATTGAATGACCAGAAAATGCAATCATATCTATAGCAAGGCGATTTTTTATAATATCTTAGATTATTGTAGTATGAAGAAATAGCTATGCATATATATTTATGTGGATTATACATAAGAGTGAACACACACACACAAACACAAACACACACACACACACACGTGCACACACTCACACACATATTTGATTTTATATAGTAAATGAATGCTTGAATCTTATAATCTATGCATTTTCCAAATTTAAATTTATGAATACAATAATCAATCATGTTGAGTTAAGGATGGAAGTGCAAGTAGAGAGAATTTCAGAAGAGTCCCCACTAGATATACCACCTCATAAAGATTCTTAAGGACCATGACACTAAGGAGGATAAGGTCCAGTTCTTGGGCCTAGGGTTGAGAGTAATTTTAAAGGAACCCTATTACAGCCTCCCCTACCAAACCCACATTGATCAATGGTTGAAGTGAACCAGAAGGCATCCTCAATCTTAAGAGGTAAGATTTTGACATGATGGATGAGAAAAACATAAAGACCTCACTAGGTACATCACCTCATAAAAATGGTTAAGGACCACAAGGCCAAAAAAGAGAAGGTTTTGTTGTTGGGCCTACGGTAGAGAATATTTAGGGGCACCTCATCATGTCTTCCATCATAACCCTCGTAATGGTTGAGCTCCCACATAATCATTTAGATTTGATATGTGAATTTATATATTTTCTAACCAATTCTAAGAAAGAAGATTGGCAAAGTGAGGAAATCTTGACTAAATTTAACAACAAAAGTTCCACCCTACCAAAAGAAACTATAATGCTTCAAATTTAGCCATGCTCCCCTTCCGCAATTCTTGATATATTTTCTATCTCTTGGAAAGATCCGTCGAAATTCCCTAAACCTTGCATAAAATTATGTTGATGCTTTGAAATTGGATTGACTATTTTTTATTTTGCAGATGAAAATCAAATTTTCATCTTCATCTAAGTATTAAGAAAATATATGAATGGGTGTGGTGAAATGGTGATTGGGGGCATTAAAATGATACCAACTCATGTTTCACTCTACAACAAAGTAGTTCATAACAAATTACTCATTTTTGAACAAAGCATGAAATAATTTTTAAAAGCCCATGCAAAAAGAATCAGAATCACTGCAAGTATCATGTTAGATAAGTCAATGAGGCATAAATGCATTAAGATAAGGGCTTCTTACTTATTTGAGCAGACATCATGGTGAAAGCCATTGAACATAAATCAAAGGTGCTCAAGGATATCAAAAGAGCTTCAAGGGTGCTCAACAATTTTTTATTTTTAGTACAAAACATGAATAGACATTGTAAAGACATTTTATTTTTAGCACAAAACATGAATAGATAATACCACCAGAAAACCCTAGTTTCTCCTAGTGGTCGCAAAGACTCCAAAAAATGAAATGAAATAAAATCAATTAGGACATTCAAACCCTAAACAACTCACAAAAATGGTTGTGAGTTGTTTAGGGTTTGAATGTCCTAAAACTAACGAAACGGGGCCTTATTGCTAAGCTTAGTCATCAAGTCAAAACTCACAAAGACAAAATTTGAACAATGGGATTCCAGAAGGGTGGATCTCATGCAAAAATTTATTACAAGAAAATTTCAAACTGAAGAGATTTCCAGAAACAACCAGCTTCAATAAAATGTTTAGACGATATAAATTATAAACTTTAAGGCCCCATTTAGTTAGACCACAGATGCACTTAAAAATTGTAGCAGAGAAAACTTAAACAAATCAGTTTCAAATGATACTCCATTAAACAACCATATTCAATGCATCAAAATAATAATAATATGAACCAAGATATTCTCTCTTTCCCCTTCTTTCAAGTGTGCCGCCTCGCAAAGCTCCCAAAGGGTAAGGAAAGAAACTATATTGTGTGAACACGACCAGACTCCTCAATATATAATTTTCATCAAAAGATAAACCTGACTCTATGAAACTTTAGACGATGGTAGTGTGGACAATGTATTGTGTGGAAACTGTATTATGTGAACCCTAAACCACAAAATACCACTTTTGATCGGCTCAATCCATAGAAATTCTTGTGTGAAACCCAAAAACAATACAAGAAGATGCACAGATCTGATAGGGCAATTAAATCGGGTTCACAAAACCCCAAAACTAGAATATCATTTCAAATTCCACCTATTGGGTGGGAAGATAATGCTGCCCATTTTGGTGCATAAATTGGATTTTGATCTCCAAAACTTGGATTGTGGTTAGTGTACCAAACGATAGATTTGGAAAAAAAGGAGAAGTTGTGCACCCAATTTTGCCCTAATTCCACTAACCAAATGGGCCCTATGGGTCAACCTCTCCTTGGGTTTCTAAGAATGTTTTCAATTTTTCCCTTTGGCATAAAATTTCCTTTTGAGGAAACTATGTCTTTGTTAATTAGATCTACCAATCTATTTTGAAGAATTTTCTTTGCATCCTCTATAGTTTTATTATTATTAGAGGATGAGTTGATAATGTCTATAAGTTTTTCTTCTAATATCTCATCATACTCCTTCATATTTGCATTGTCAACATCTTTTTGTTTCTCATTTACTCTAATATTCTTCATTGTATCTATCATTCCCTCCTCCAAAACTTGATTTGCTATTTCCACTATAATTTTGGTATGGATCTCTTCCAATCATTATAGTATGAATCTTGACATTTCTTGATTACTTATGTTTGATATTTCATTCTACATCTAATATATATCCATTTTCTCTATTGGGAACCATCCTTCTCCCCTTCAAACATCTAAGTTCATGAGAACATCCTTTCTTCCTATATTCTTTAAGTATTTGCAGTCTTGGGATTCCATTCTTTAAAAATTGTGTTTCTTCTTAATCATGGTGATTTGATCCAATCTCAAGCTCTAGGATATGCTCACATACCCAGGCCCCTCAATGTATTTTTTATTCTTAATCCAACGTTGCTTAGAATTTGGATATTATTTTCTTCATACCCTTGATGTCTAGTAGCGCGAAGAGTTTTCTTACCTATAACGTAGTGCAATAGTGAGTCTATCTCTAAAATAGGGCCCAGAAAAACAACATGATTTTATCATAAAATTATTTGTCTTCCCCTTCAGGTTTACTTTAATGATATTCTAAGACTAAAGTGGCGGGGTTTCCTTTAAATCATCTCTAGTATTCCTCAAACTTAGAGTTCTTAATTATTTTATGAGACTCTATACTGCATGGGTCTTCTTCCCTTTAGGTTTCCCCAAAGAATTCCATTGTTGAGATTGCATGACCCTCAACCCTATCAATATAATCATAAGTGATCCTATGAATTTAGATACCATATTTTGAGGGTTTCTACGACAGACGATTGGAAGGATACGCACCATTGGCCATTTGAACTAAGGAACACTATGCGTTCTGACATCGACTGAGAATGTGTTGCCAAATTTAAATGAAGTTGAATCTATGAAAACCAAGACAGGATTTTGTAGGCCCCGACAACATGGTCTCGTAGAAACTAATGAATCGATGCTACCTTGAACGAGCTTTGAGATATGACCCCGCAAAGATTGCTGATTTCATGCTTAAGAGACCTTGAGGGACACTTCAGCCCAGAGTTGTCGGCGGGGATCGAATGACTGTGTGTGGTGAATGAGGTTGCCACTAGTGTTTACCCGGCCATTTGGAGTTGTTGGAATAGATAGATTGATGCTACAACTGATGGTTGGAAGGATACATAATGTTGGCCATTTGAAATGAGGAACACTGTGAGTTTTGACATTGACCAACAATGTTGTGTTACATGTTTTTTAATAATAGTGTTTAGATGGTTCTTAAGGTAATGTTTCTTATTTTATGTGAAAATTTGTTCTACAGACAACATTGAACACATTTGTAGATAAAATCAAATTACCAAGAGAAAGAACAATGGTGACTCTTGTGGATCCTAGCAGAAGGGAATGGCATGTACGATTCCTTGGAGATCTCCCTAAAGCTTCCTTGATTCATGGATGGAGATTTTTTTCAATTGCATAAAATTTTGGCTTCAATTATAATAGTAGTTGACAAATATTTAGAGCAATATTAAATATATTATAAGCATCTAGGAGAATAACACCAATAACCTATCATGTATTTTACCTACCATGCTTAATGGGACCATAATAAATATTTCATGATATTTCCCCATTCAAAGATATGATCGATGGAGGTAGCATGAGAGGAAGAATGTATATCCATATATCATACTCCAAGAGCATTGGCATGTAATTATGTACAAAATGTACATAATAATCATCTTTGGTATCTCTATCAATATGTATGATTGATAGCGAACAAGAGATGGATTGGCATGATTATAATGATTCATAAGGGAACTTAGAGCTTAATAAATTTTCAAAAATGATGTCAAAGGGCTCCTACAAATTAGAAAATTTCATAAAGGTATACAACTTAAGAGAATGAACATTAGAAGTATTTGCCACTTGAACATTTTCCCTTTGTTTTCTTCGAGTCAATGTCCATCAAAATGTTGGTCTCAAAACAAGTTTTGGAGTCATGCTTGCTTCATCATTCTGCATATCTCTAATACCAAGGTAGTAGACTGGAGTAACTTTGGCATTGCTGGTAGCAGAGAACTAGTGTAAGTCTCTTGGGTCAAACCATTGGTTTGGGAATATCCTGAGAATGAGACATACTGCTGGAAGTTGATTACTTCTTATCTCTACACCAATTTACATTTTTGAATCTACTGTCATCAAGAGAAGATTGGTTCATCTATATATCAGACAACCCTTTCATTCTCAGATAGGAGAAAAAATTCTTTTGTGAGAATAGAATTTTAGGATCTATAATAAACTCAATCCTTGTCATTATAATCATATTTGGACAATCTCACTGATTGAGCTCCTCAGTCTTTTACAAGTCATTCATATATATATATATATATATATATATATATATATATATATATATATATATATATATATATATATATATATATATATATATATATATATATATATATATATATATATATATATATATATATATATATATATATATATATATATATATATTCAAATGAGAGAATCAAAACAAGGACAACCAATTCATTACAATATTAATCAGTAAGGAGCAAGACAAACTTAAATAAGATAATAGCAGGAATTAGAAATCCAAATTCTAATCAGGATTTTTAAGCAAAGTGAGTAAGGTCCTAGATAAGGACATTACAGATCCACACATTGTTGATTAGATACCTCCAAGAATCCACATACATGGGAGTAGGTTTGAAGTAAGACTAAGATTGTTTATCGGTTCAAAAAAATTACTATGTTGTACTTTTGATTAACATTCAATGATTGGATGTGAAATTCACAAATTTGATTATATTATCACTGGTTCTATTTCAAATTCTGGAAAAAATGGATATTTGACATATGTTCATAAATTTCAGTCAACACTATTTTAAAATAACACATCAGTTTATTTTTACACATTGAGAATATCATCAATAGGAATTGAACTGAAATTGACATAGGTCATAGGAAATAAATGCCCCATCTATTTGTTGTCTTTTATATTTTGAGTTTCTTATTACAATCAGGAGAAGAATATTACTCTCCAAATGGTTTTGGACAGTAACATTTGTACTTCCTCTTCACAAATATTTCTTCCCTCATCTTGCTGCCTTTTGATACCGACAAAGTGAATCTAGGCATTTTTGCCATATAATGGGAGAAAAATGGTTTCCTAATTGATATGTGTCTAAATAATACATGCAAGAACCTTTTATTTGATATTGCTCACTAACCCTTTACAACAAAAAATATTTACAAAAGCTGGCATG